>CM067485.1:10086896-10142572 GCA_034552555.1 Semaprochilodus insignis
TAGATTGTCAAACTATATATATATATATATATATATATATATATATATATATATATATATATATATATACACATATATACATGCAAAATTTTGAAACTTTTGTTTTTTATTTTAATGAAAAAACTTCACTGACAAAAGAAAAGGGAGGAAATGTTGTTTTTCCATGAAATGAGCCACTTAAAATACACATGCCTCCCCAATCATGTTTTAGGTATTTGAAGCTAGCACGAATTGAACCTGGAGAGCAATAGAATTAACTAAATGCCTGAGATTAGAAACCACTCTAATCAAAACTTTGGTGAACGGCTGACCCCAGGTTAACTCTCTGTGATAATGAAAAGACGCGGTCGTCTGCACTGGAACAGGCACTTCAGAGGCTTAAAAGACGATCTCAACAGTGCTTAAGGCCTCTTCCCCCTGGTGGAGCAGTCTGAGTCACAATGCATTTGCAAGTGACATTTGCTTAAAATAAATGTCTTTTGATGGAAGAGAAATCGAAAAATTGCTTGTTAAAGCTAAGATAGGTCTTACAGGGAAGAAGGAAAGGGAAAACAACTGTCACTTCATTAGGCATCAGAGAGCTAATGCGTGGAAGTCATTACCCACTGCAGCTATTGCCATATTCTCCATTACAAACCGATGGTGACAGGTGAGAAAGGGACTTTTTTACGAGTGAGGTCGGCGACCCGGAGAACTGAGCTAAAGCACGATGTGCATGCAGACGCGACTGTAAGAGGGTTGTTAGTCTCTCAGAAGCTTGGACAGTCATTTAAACAAAGGAGTAAGAGGATCAAGCCAAGACAGTTAATGAGGAAGGTCAAAACACGTGGCTCCAATTATCGTCTTGTAAGGACACAACATGTGCCTACAGAAGACTTGTTGGAACGCTGACCATCAGAGCCGTGACAAGTTACGGCCCAACTTTCTATAATCTCTTAAAACTACGGGAGCCAGAGGGGTTCTCTGATGTGATAGCATAAGGGAAATGCTTCTGGATTGCCTAAGGAACCTTTCAATGGATGGTTCAATTTTATAGAACTGTTTGTGCAAATGAGATGTGTGAGTGTGAAGACCCTTTCTGCTATGTGTAAACTGCTTGTGACTTTCCGTTTAGTCCATAAATATGAAAAAAAAAAAAAACACCTCTACAGTAATGCTTATTTCTAGCACCAATATGGGATTGTAGTAGCACTAAGCTAAAAGCAATTCATATTAACATTCTTTGGAAGCTTGAGACGTTTGAAGTTTGTTGAAGGTTTGTTTTGTTTATTTAAAGCTTGTTTACGTATATTTGGCCTAGTTGTGAAACTTTAGGGCAGCACGATGGTCCATTTCTAACATCTTACTGAAACGTATTAATCAGGTCACAACTTATTCACTCATTCACTCCCTCACTCATCCGTGACATACCTTAAAGGCCTACAGCATCATTACTCATACAAAATTCACCTTCTGTAAATCAAAACATGATTGGTCGGGCCCACTGTCAGTTCTTAACCACGCTGGTGGATAACATATTAGGCCTTCACTTCAGCTCCCAAAGTCCTAACCAGTGGGTGAGCTTGGTTGTATCTAGAGCCAGTCCTGATTGCTAATGCAACATGCCAGATGTCTCAAGGTTACATTGGTGTCCTGCGATAATCCATCCCATGCAGCTTGAATATTCTCACACAGTTCCCGTAGATTTTGCAGTAGGAGTGGAGGTGGAGTGACACAAGGCCTTCTGGACATGTGATGCATGACAACAAACTGTTCATCCCGCCGCTGACCACGGTGCCTCCACACATGGGTTCATTGGTCGTCTTCACCAAGACGAAAGTGGGATTCGTCACTGAAGATGACCCGCTGCTATTCTGAATCACTCCATGACAGTCTGGCACAACACCATTGCAGTCTTTGGTGATGTCAACGTGGTGTTAAGGGCAGTCGTCGTAATGGTCGAGGTGCATGTAGTCCTGCGTCGTGCAGCCATCCGCCAATGGTGCTGGCACTAACAGGATGACTCATGGAGGACATCATTGCTTGAATGTCAGTAACTGTGTCTGTTGAGTCAGTCAGGTACAGATAATAAAGCCTGCCCTTGCTTACGCCACATGCGTGAAACTTCAATCATTGGCATGTCTCACAATATCAAACCTCCCCACCAAGTTTCATTCCTGTCGGTTGATTCCTTCTGGGTGCAGCTATTTGTGCAACTATTCTTTTGATGATGAGTGAATAAATTTATTTCATTTCATATTCATTTCTTCTCCCTGCTGGTGCATGGGCCTTTTAACCTTAGTAATATAGCTATTTGCATGAAAGAAAAGGTAGTGTGGAGAGAGTGCGGAAAGATGTTTACGGTCCTGACAATGAAAAGGAGTGATGGAGCACTGCGCACAGATCAACAGAATGAAACACGGGAAAAACTTTTGCACCGCTTTTGATGTGATATGTATGATTACGTATCGATTTCAGTCAGAGAGCAGAGGCAGTCGGCAGCCAGCTGAGATTACAGCGTAAGTGCGGTGACATACCTTGTGGTGGGATACACTCCCCGCTCCCAGCAAACCTGACACAGGCAGCCACTGACACGCTGATGAAGACATCCTCGTATGTCAGAGCGAGAGCAGTGCATATCCAATGAATGATCAAAAATTCAACAATAAATAGTGACATGCCTCCAAATTGGGAACAAAAGACGCCTGTGAGGCAGCAAAATAGCTTTCTCTCCTGGGGGAGCCCGTAATAGCTCGGAAGGAGATAACTGTATTTAATTTTTAATCAGCGATTTTTCTGCCTTTGTTCCGTATATAATGCTCCAACAATACCATATTCAAGGAGGAGAGGAAGGAGCCTGGCGGAGGAGAAGCCTCACTGATGAGGAGGAGCGGCTAGGACCGCGGGAGGTGCGAGTGACGCTTATGGCTTTTGATCTGCGGAGAACAGGAAGTATTCATGTCAACAAATTAACAAACCACGGCTCAGAGTCCTCAGAGGCCTGTCGCGGGCATGCACTTCGGTGACTGATGCGGCCTGTCAGGTCTTCAAGGCTATAGACGGCATGGTTACAGTAAGGCCCGCGCGTCATGTGGGACAAGAACGGCAAAAGCGCATTCCTACACACGCCGCCGACATAATCACTTCTGTCGTGCAAAAACAACGGAGATTCATCAAGGCGCTGAAATATTTACACGTGGGCCCCCCGGTCTGCCCACGTAGAGAAGACATAGAAGACTCCAGCGGGCACGATGCTGACACTGGCCAAGCAGAACGGATGGTAGATGCTTCCATAAAAGTTTCGCATTCATCCACTGAGCTATGGAACATGAGGGTTCAGCGATGCTCCAAGCGGTGAAGAATAGAACAGGCATGAAGTTAATAGTTTTCAATGAGCAGGAGAAGACTGCATTTTGGGGGGGCCGGAGAGAATTTGCTTGCATGCAAAAGCTTGCTGTTTTCGAGCGTCTAAACAGGCAACACGGGATACGCCGCCTTAAGGCCCGAGCACCATCAGATAAACTTTAAAAGAAAATGCATTTGTGTCTTCTGCGGGAGCTGAATTCCATTCAATTTAGAAAGTAGGACAACAGAGAAAGCCTGGCTCGGCGGATGATAGGCCAATAAACAGACAAATAAATAAACACGGGCACGGCGCCTTGTCACAAAAGACCATTTATAGTTTTTCTCCTGCCCACCAGCGGCATTCCTTGCGCAATTACCTGCGATCATTTAGCAACCTGCCCTAATCAACAACTCCTACCCACGCGTCCAGGATTTATCTGATAGAGGCAAAAATTACAACCTATTTGTTTTACAGTTAACTTGACGCGTTCGATGCGGGCCTGGATCGGTGTGGCCGGAAGGAGAACGCAAGCTTCCATAAACATCCAGCATCAATGAGCTGTCAGCAGGGCAGAGGGGGTGACGGGTGGGGAGGGTCTTTTGAAGACGCTTCTTTACCATAACATGGGTCGGATGGGTTCATCAGCAGCTCCTGAGACGCATTTGCTTCTACGAATTTATTGCCCTTGAATGACGCGGCTGTTTCGAGAAGACAAACACTGCTGCTCGACAATCCATCTCCAGGCAGAAAATAATAATCAACAAATTAATTAGCTCATTAGGTTAAAACCACGAATGGAACTGCGCTCTCGCGGCGGGGAGTCCTTTTAGCGTGAGACGCCAGCGCCGCGAGTTAATGCGAGCTTCGCCCTTGCACCGGGGTGACCAAATTTCTCCCATTCAGATTTAACTGCCAGAGCAATGTGCTTAAAGGCGGTGCGGAAATGAGACCTGGCTCGCAGACTTAAAAGAACTTTTGCTATGGAGTTCCAAACAGTGATTTCACACCCTGCACATTCGCTGCAGTACACGATAACTTTGGCGCGGATATATTGTAGAATCAAACCCATACAGAATGTAGGGCCTGCTTGGAGGTTAAAAAAAGATCTGTCTTCGGACCACATTCCCTTGGAACGGCGGGGGTATTGTGAGTGGATCAGGCCACGTAGAATTAATCGGAGCTCTCCGCAGCAGGGCCAAGTAGCCTGCTCAGATTCAGTGTTGTAGGTGCCCCCCCTCACTCCGCCACCATGCTATATATTAGATCCGCGGCTAAAGAAAGGGTCAGCGACCCCGGCCTATCCGTGGTGCCTCTCCAGACCAGTGCTTTCAAAGCTCCCACGCCTATGCCTGCAAGAGGAATGTGGAGATAAGTGCATTTGTTGGCAAAGCACATCAAAGAGCGGTAGCGTGTCTCAGTGAGCCGCGGCAGAGAGGCATGAACCGGGCCTTTGATCATCGCAAGCTTTCTGATCATTAAAATATTGGATTAATAATTGATTAAAAACACCAGGGCTTATTGTGTTGTGTCTCTAGATTCCAATTTATTTCAACCTTGAGACTGATTTTTTTTTGGCCTCCGAATGAATGAACGCACTGTATAGCTACGACTCGACTCGGTTGGCGGTAGCTCGTTGGTGTAATCTTACATTGCGGCAAAGAGATTATTGTTTTTCATGACTTCACATTAACCTTAAGCATTTATAGCCTTTTAAAAGTGCCGGCGCGAATGAGCTCGCTCGATGTGCTCTAAAACGATAATGGCGCAGTGGAGCTTTATTTTTTCGAGTAATCACAAAGAGCGGCGAAAGCATCTAGCAGGTCATCCCTCTTCTGTATTCTCACGCTGGGAATGTTCCATAAACATTCAAATGGATGTAATATTTTATTATTCTTGGAGGCTGGCTTTAGCCTCTAGGGGTCAGAACTTCAGTCCCTGGTGTTCACGCCATACTGCGGGAAAATAATGGCAAATGTATTCTATCAAACAGGATCCATTCGAAAGGAGCAAATTATTCGGGCTACATTAGGTGATTTACACAGAGATATAATGGGGTAGAACGGCCATGACCCATTCTTCTCCGGCAGTTTGGGCTGTAATACCTTCACGGCATTGCTGTAACACCTTGTGGATGGTTTGTGTACAGATTTCAGACTGAATGTCAATAAAGTGCATAAAATTGAAGTGATGCTGTTAAGCATGCTTAGCTAGGGAACACTTGTGTTTCCTACCCTTACACTACACTTACTGATTCATAAGACTAATCATGTTCAGGCTATTACTCAGTAACAACTATGTAATTATTATGTAACTAATGTAGTTCATTAAAGTGTGGCCCCTCTACAATATTTCTTTGGGGGGGGTTAAGCTTGCACAAAGTCACATGATCACATTTTGCTGAGCTTTACTTTCTTTCACTAGATTCTGTTTATAGCTTGGATCCACAACGCATTGCAATTACCACGATGCTCCATTGCAACTATGATGATAATGTAAACATCAGTAAACATGTTTGTTATATATATATATATATATATATATATATATATATATATATATATATATATATATATACACACACACACACACACACACACACAAACACACACACACACACACACACACACATACACCAACCACACCCTAGCAGATGAACTGACCATATGCAAAAGGTCCCACCTCGCTTAATTGCTGTTACTATGTCTGTCAAACTTTCAGTTCAGCCCATCTGTTAACTTTCATAGCACTTGTGCTAACAGACTAAAAACTTTGTCAGCATGAAGACAAATGCAGAAACACAGAAAGGAATGTATTAGAAAACTATATCCTTCAGATACTGGGGCATTATGTTAAGTTTAATTAGGAAAACTTAACTAAGTGGTCATAACATAATGTTCTGTTATTTATTGTTTTATATCACATTAAAGTTGCACTGTGTAAAACTCGGGGATCTGGAGACCTCTCTGGTAGGAATAACTTCTGTAATAATGTGGTCTAAAAAGGTTCCATGGAATCTGACCAGACACCTCTGGCTTTTAGATGATTATTTCAGACTTTACTAGGCGATTCACAGAAGCACACAAGACACCACTTTTTTTTCCTGCTGACTCAGTAATGCTACTTCTTTTATTTTTAACAGAATAAATAATACATAGTGCTGCTTTAAAGTCTGTGTTAGCAAATACTGTAACCTAGATAAAGTTTAGCTTGTATAAGAGCCAGCATGAAGCTGTGTGAAGTTTTGACGTTAAGCTGTGGATATGGTCTTCCACCTGGTTTGATCCGAAACAGTGTCTGTCTGGATTAAACGTCCTCAGTCGCACCTTTTCAGCTCTCTAATTGTTGGTAGTTTGTACTGGTAGGCAAATGTCTGTTGTCTGCTGCTGGAATTTTTGCATCAAGTGTCAGAGGAAGGGTAGAGATATAGTTGCTGTCTGGTCATGCGTTCACATAGACGACCAGCTGCGTCAAGAACATGACTGTCCACATATTTGCCTATGTGGTTCGAGTGTTACTGGAGGCTTCCTCTAGAGGGCAGACCATTCCATTTGGCCAGCAATTTCCACCATGCACGGACATAACGGCCTCGGATTTGTTTTAATATCGACTAATATAATACTGATCTCTTACTGGCTGTTCTCACAAGCATATTTGTCACTGTGCAGCGCGAAGGGAACATCATAAGGATGTTGGTAATTGTGGACTTGGTCTGGCAGCCTTTATTCAAAACTTTCTGCCATTTTGATGCAGCTGAGGAGTAGCTGAGAGTAGGCTACACTGCCCCAACGTGTTTGTTTGTACAGCACCGTGCATACTCGTAGCTGAGGACGTGCACAACCAACGCACCAATCGGATGCAGGATGCACGAGGCAGCCATCTTGCGAACGTGTAGTTAACAGCAAGTATATCTCTAGCCGAAGAAGCACTTTGAGACGTTTGGAATTGGAGGCATGTCGATCGTTATTTTGCAAGTTGTTAACTGTTTATTGCGATCATAATGAATGTTATATTAAATTATTTTTTGGACATTAGTGAATAGATTGTGGTGCCACTTGGCTGTACCACGCAGTGTTTTTGCCATGGTTGCAAGGGTCTCGGCCATTTCAAAATGCAATGTGTGGTGTCTTGAGGCTTATTGCCTTATTTAGCGCTACACACTCCGCTCACAGCCACTCAGAACTATTATTTGCTTTGTTGTTGTCAAAATCAGTCACACTGAGGGCTAAGAACCTGAGATCCTCACAGCTAGCTCAAAGTATGTGCTGCGCACAGAAGTTTCTTTTGATGCCAAAATGTGGGCTTCAGTGCAAGATTTCTCCAGGACTTCCATCCGGTTCTTCAGCTGTGAGGAAGCTGCCGTTATAATCAGTAGGCATGTTAATCCATCTCCTGCTCTCCTGGTACATTTATAGCTCAGTGCATTATTCTGATGAATAATGTCTTAGCACCTTCGGAAAGTTTCACCACCTGAATGTGTTTACAGCCAAAGACACCTGGCGTGCGTTCCGCGATTGAACTTTATCCAAGTTTTATTCACGTCAAAGTTGCTCGTACATTTATTACAGGCGATCACTGAGCACTCGGCTTATTCAGCATACATGAATAAACATAGCCGTCGCGCTCGTTAAGTTAGCCATATGGTTGAGGTGTTTTCGGCATTTGTGCCTAGCTGTGTAAGGCTGTTGTTTAAGATGTCCTTGCAGAGGTCACAGCCCTCTCGCGATGTCTGCCATGCGAAGGAAACATTCACTTCGGGCTCTGGGTCCTCCAGGGACCACTTGTGTGGTGTTGTCCTTCAACTGCTCTTGCTCTCTCCCAAACCTGTCTCCCTGGACCTAGTACATTGAGGTGCCATTATGAGCCAATTCCAACCCTCCCCCACCATGCCATGCTCCCAGTGTGGGGTTGGATCAGCACTGTTGATGGCTAGACTAAGTTCATGCCACTGGGAACCCAAGTCCCAACTGTGCTTTTCACTTTACGCCCCCATAAAGCCGAGCCCATTGGTTAAATGGAAATTCTTATTCATCTCAAAGTGGCCGTGAATGTAGGACGAAACCTATAATGAGCCTAACCTTCTTCAATAACAGTCACCCTGCACTGCCTCTCTCTGACGAATGATGTTCTACACTGTTCAACCTTTCTAAAAAAAGGTAAAAAAAAAAAAAAACTAAAAAAACTAAAAAAATAAGGTTTGTGTGGACCTCAACTCTCCCGCATGCTGCAACGAGGACAAAGAACTGTTCTTTACGCTCTACAGACTAAATATAGAAGCTGAAAAAGTGAAATTATTGAATGTAAGCTACGTACATATTGATCACATCAAATAAAAGACACTTGGCATAAATAGATCAATAGTGCAACAGCCCCGGCCACAGCGCAAACAGTAGAACAGGGAAAGTAAAAGTAGTAATATAAATATATTGTAATTAATGACTGTTAAAGATATTTTGTCAATAAATAATAACAGCAAATCTCAACTGGTTTAACTGGTTACATGGATAACCATTGTAAGTTACATAAACAAAGGGAATATACAGTTCAGATGAACAATAGCATGTTTTCAAACCCTCATTTTTACCAGGGCACTTTCACCTTTGGAAAGATATATGAGGAAAAAGAGGAACAAGGACTCACCACACCTCCACACACATATGTATGTGTACACATATGATGTACATAATACTGTATATCCACTGTACACACCCAAAATAATGCTTCTAAATAAGGATCCCACCCACTTCCCTTTTCTGTAAACAGCTGCACAGACCCTTTAGTATAAAGGAGTTGTTTGAGATTCAGCACCAGTGTGGGAAGAGGGGCACAGTGGATTGGTGCTATACAAAGCCTGCGGTGGTAATTTGGCGATATAAGTGCTTATAAAGTGAAGGTTCTTGCATTTAAGCGTGCTGTGTCACTGTATGTTCATTTTATACACAAAAAGTAAGTTTAAAAAGTAAAAAGTTTGAAATTACTGCAAAGTACAATGATGAGAAAGTCAAAAGACTTTTTTTCCTTCTTACTCCACAGTCTATGGTTCTAAAGGAGCTCATTTTTTTTGGTGGAATACATCTTTATATGTACTTTATAATGTTATGTTTACATGTTTTTAAACAAAAAAACACAGCTTTTCAATTTAGCCTTTATTTGATCAGCTTTAAATTGTTTGTGTTATATGTATTGATTCTTAGGTAACTTTGTTTCATTTTCTATTTTATTATTTTACTGTTTTTTAAATTTTTTGCTGTACCTTTTTTTAACTGTTTTATTACACCTTGGGTTATACACTGTGTATAAATGGCACTATATAAATAAAACCTATACTTGGCCAAAGAATCCGATTCTGAGTTTAAACCCTTTTTCTGCAGTACGTGCCGCATTAAATTCTTCAGCTGCCTGCAGGTTTATTAGTCTAAGCAGCAGCGAAGCCTGAGAAACAGTCTTATCCTGCCACAGGAGCAGGTTCAGGTAACTCCACTCATGACTGGGAGCTCTTTGGCAGGGAGAGCAGTGAAGGGGCTCGGCGCGCTAAAGCAGCGAAATGACGGTCAAGCACAAGCTGTCGTAGCGGCTCAGCCTTGCAGAACCGTCTGACAGGCCCTGGACTTCCACCTCAGCTGTTAAGTGGAGGTGAGAGGATCATGTGGCCTGCTATCAGACAGTTACCCGGGGAGCCTTGTTTATGTGCCCATATTTGCTGATGTGAAATACGGCACAGCTTTGAGAGTGCAATATCTCACTGCACCTTGCGCTTACAGAAGCATGCACACAGCCACCCACGCATACGCACGCGCACACACACACACACATATGCATGCGCATGCATCTCCTCAAACGCTAATATCATGAACATCCATTTAGGACAAATGAAGACTAATATAGAGACCCAATTCAACAGATCCCCACGACAAGGTTTAGCATCACATGCTGTAATTATCTGGCAACCATTGTGTTGTTATTATTATTATTATTTTCCTTCATAGGCAGATTTTCTGAGCCTGGTGGTTTTTCCTTTCTCAGGATTTGCTGAGCAAAAAAATAAATAAATAAAAAGAGGAAAGTGGTCTGGAGGGTTAGGGTCAATTTCAAGAGGCCGTGCTGTGAAAAAGGTTCATGCAGAAGTGCTGTCACCACACACCAAGCGCTGGATCCATGCTAAATGAGGTGTTTTACCCTCTCTCTTACTTTCTCTCAAGTATATATCATTTCTCTTGCTCATTGTGTTTAAGCACTTTGTTGGCACTTTTAAAGGTCAAATCCTCACAGCTTGGCTAAGTATGTTTTGGCACATAGCCACTTCACATTTTCCCTCAATCTACCAAGGTACAGAAATATCCTTCCTCTGCTGAGTATTCATATCAGAGAGGAAGACGGAGAGAAAGAGAGAGAGAGAGAGAGAGAGCGAGAACAACTTTTAGTCACTTCTTGCATATTTTCCCTTTAAAAGGTGATATTTGGGCAGCACGGTGGCACAGTGCCGCAGTGCGTAGTGTTGTCGCTTCACAGCATGAAAGGCCTGGGTTTGGTTCCCGGCTGGGGCTTCCAGGGTCCTAGGATGGTCCTAGAGTTAGCATGTTCTCCCCTTATCTGTGTGGGTTTCCTCTGTTTGCTCAGGTTTCCTCCCATGCAGTAACAGCGTGCAGTAAGGTGAACTGGAGATCTGTCTGTATGTGTGTGACCTGTAATGGACTGCCTGTCCAGGGTGTTTCTTACCTTCTGCCCACTGAGTGCTGTGATAGGCTCCAGCATACACATGCACACACAGACAGATGAATGGAGCATATGCATGCGCATCTCCTCAAACACTAATATCATAAACAGTCATTTAGAACAAATGAATACTAATATATATAATGTATATGTCTGTCTGTGTGTGCCCTGTGATGGACTGCCAGCCTGTCCAGGGTGTTTCCTACCTTCCGCCCATAGACTGATGCGATAGGCTCCAATACCCCCCGTGACCCAGAAGGATTGAGTGGTTTAGAGTATCAGTGAAAGGATATGATATTGGAGGCAAGGTTACTGTTGCACATATTGGAGATGAAAAATTATTAACCGATTAACCACTACGCAACAAATGGTTAACCAATGACACGTGCCTGCATGCTAGTGGACAGTACTTAAAGCACAACTCAGTGCGGGCTCACCTGCAGCAGTAGAAGTGCTCATGACAAAATCTGTACTGCCAGGATTCCATGGTAAGAACTTGCTCATATGTGCCCCCTAACCCGAATGCTGAGTCAGGCTTCCTTCAGTAATCACTCATCTGCTGCTGTGTAGTCGCTTACAGTTCTGAGTTCATGTTAGACCAGAATGTTAGCGAGGGAGTGGAAGTGGACCTGCTGGACTCTCGACCTAATGACAGGATTAAGCCATGATTTAGCCTTTAGCATAGCAGCCCACAAGTGTGTCAATTAGCCCCACCTGCAGTTGGAGAGGTGAAGGCACTGAAAGGCGCTGCTACTGGCAGGGTGAACAGCTGTGATATTTACTGAACTATTTACGGGTGCTTACATGTATAGGTACAGGTTTATCTAGATATGGTTCACTTCTTTAACTACTGTGTTTTGCACAGTAAAATTATTTTACATCAGCTTGGTTCTTATTATTAATCCTATAATATCAATTGCTAAATACATATATTATAACTGAACAAAAATGTTTTTTTGTAAGCATCTAAAATATACAGTATAATTTAGCAAGTAAATGCCATTCAAGCTGAGTATATTTAATTTGTGACATAGAACATATATTTTACTGAAAGAAAATATTAAAAAAACAGAATTGCGTAAATATGAGGACTTCATATAACTATATATATAGATAAATAACAATATAAAATAAATACAGAGTTCATATTGGTATTGGTACTCTGTATCTGCCTATACCTTAGGATCAGGTATCGGTATCAATGTTAGAGAAATAGTTTTAGGTTGGACCAACAAAACACTTTTTACAGTGTACGTCCCACTGTCCATATAAGGAACACTACTTGAGCGCATTGAAACAGTATTTGTCACGCCTTTGGGTTTCCCTGACGCCTCCCAACTCCATGTCCCAGAGTTCATTACCCGATGATGTCACTGTCACATGTCCCGAACTGTCCAATCACACCTCATTCTCTCGCCCCTCCCCTCACCTGAGTATTGATTATCACACACCTGCATCTCATTTCACCACTAGCCTTTAAACACCTCAGACACACACACACTCTGCAAAGTATTGCCAAACCCAGTTTGCATACTGAGCATTCTCTCTTGCCTTCCCTGTTTATCTTCTGTTGTTCTGACTTCTCTTTGATTCTGACTCTCTCTCTCTCTCTCTGTTCTCCCCTTTCATATGGTTGCTGGTTTGTTTGGCCCTTCTGGTATTGTATTCCCCATTTGTTTACTGCTTTTGTCTTACTCCTTTGGATTTGTCTCCCTGTATCTCCTGCTCTCTGGTTCTCAACCCCGGCCTGCCTCTCTGGTTATTCTCTCTGCCTTGTCCCCTTGGTAATGTTTGCCTGGTCCATGTTGTGCTTTATTACCACTCTGTCTAATAAATCTCAACTGACTTTTAGCTTGGCGTACGTCGATCTAAGTTTGTTATTCCTGACTAGTATTGCACTGGTGTATGTAGTTATAGGTGTATATTTATCAAATATTTTACAGAGTCGTCCAGCATGTCTCAGCTATGAAGAATGAACAACTGGAACTTTGTGTTTCTAAAAAAGTTACTTCAATTTGTTACAAGCAAGCAAATTTTACTCAACTCAAAAATTAAATTGATTGCAAGAATCCTTTGCTCAAAATTTTTTATTCATTTGCTTGTCGCAAGTTAGAATAACTTTTTTTAGGTTGGACCAACCAAACACTTTTTACAGTGTATACTCACTTTCTACTACTGATATTTTTAATTGGTCATGTCCTTGTTTTTAGGCTTGTTGTTTAACGATTACAACTAAGAATGGCTATCAGTCAAAAGATTGTGCCTTTGCATCCCTAGTGCATATAGTCTTGTTCTGCCTAAAACAGAAACACTTTTTTATGTTTTGGCCATGAACCTGTCAATAGAATGTAAACTGGCCATCAAAATTCAGGCTTCAGGCACATAGAATCACATTCAGTCATGTACATCTACTGTACAGCAAAACAACAACTCCAGACTTCTAAGGGTAAATGCTGGAGAGAGAAATTTGCTTGTGCTTTCTCTGAAGTCTGCAGCCAAAAACGCAACCATTAGCCATGCAATACTGCCAAATCTTTCAACAAATCTATGGGAGACCACTAAGTACTAAGTGTATACCCCTGCTGAATCAGTATGTCGCCCTCAAAAAAACAAAAAGAAGGAGAAAAGAATGGTTCACACTGTCCAACTCCCAGGCCCAGACTGTGCATAGCAGTGCTCATGTTCAAGGGGACTTATAGGGCGCACTACTGGGTTTTAGGTGGCATTCTTCCCAGTATGCCACTCAGAAGCCATGCAGAGAGAAATGCAGTAGGGTTTTTAAAAAGAACAGCACTTTTTCTTTTTCTCTTTCTCAGGTCAGGGTTTAACTTGCAGCAATTTATTTACGTGATTCAAATGTGTTAAACGGCATGTAATTTAAATAAGTTTATCAGCTGTTGTTTTTCAGTTCTCTTCTGCAGGCAGGAACTGTGTTGATGTAACACGTTTCATTCACGTGTGAACACATCACACATTTGAACCATGTAGATTTAAAGCAAAGTTTACCATGTACCATTTAAAAGGCTGTCTACTTTCTGTTGCAGGTACACATATAAATGTGATGCTAAAAGGCTTCCAGCGTGGCCCTGAACATTGCGTCAAATGCACTTACATTAGCAATTAGCAATTCACAATTTAATATTAGAACCAGCCATTTACGTTACGTATTAAGTCATGAAACTGTCGCAATGTAATTTTCAGTTTTTTACCTCATTTCCTAAATGAACTTGAACGTGTTTTGTTCAAGCCAGACTGTAAAACATTTCACAGCCACAACCCATTTGCAATATTTTTGTCTTCAATCCATTCCCGGCTAATTCCAGGTTGTTTAGCTGTTCTGCCGTCACAGTTGCCAACTAAAAAAGTCTGGAATTTGATGTAGGCACTAAGTGGAATGATATAGCTGAAGTGAAAACTCATGCAGCTATCTTTAAAAACAAACCCCAAAAAACAGCATCAGTAGATAATTTCTCAACTAATCAGAGTGAGGCATCCGGACTAACTGATTGTAAACATAATTATGAAATTTATAGGTGCTATAGCTATAGATGATTTCACAATAAGAAAGCTATATAAGATTATTAAATATCTATTAAAACATTTAAACATGTTTTTCAAAATGATGTAATGTGTAATTATTAAATTTGTATGACTTTTAGTTCAAAACATTACAAATGAAATAAATGAACTAAAATTATTAACCGAATGTGAAGAAATAACAGTTTTGAAGGCTGTCGATGATCTTTATGTACTGCATATGTGTTGCAGCTAGCCCAGCTTTGTATCCTGAGGTGCGATAGTTAGTCCAACATCAATAAGTAGCACTGCTCTGACAGCGTATTATAATCTCCTGCCAGTCATGTTGAAGGTGCTGATTCTGGTTAGATCATTTAAGAACAGGTAGCCAATAAAAGCAAGACTAAATGCAACGATGGCTGAAGATCTTAGTACAGGACATGGTACCACTTTAGAATAAGGGTACCTTTATAAAGAGTTTATAAATGGTTTAAAAAGAGTTTACTGATGGTTATTAAGTAGGTTATAAACACCTTAAAATCATTAATAAGCAGTTACAACACATAAACACAGGCAACAGTGACCTGTTGTTAGCCTTACAGTGAACACACATTCTTTTTATACTGTTAAAGCTCAGATTTCCATGTTTACTGATCATCTTTTCCATCAGTCCACATAAACCCAGTCAGCTTCAAAATATATTCATAAACATCCTATGGAGGAGCTAATTTTAGCCCTTTTTATTAATGTCTTATAACTGCTTATTAACACTTTGTAAAGTGTTTATGACCTAACTAATAACCAATAATAACCTATTTTTAAACCATTTATAAACCCTTTATAAAGGTAGCCTTATTCTAAAGTGGTACCAATGACTATTATTACCACTGTTGTCCCAGTGTCTCTCTGCAAGAAACCACATTCAGCAGCAAACAAAAGAAAGACATAAATAGAAGCAAAAACAAGCAATAAGTGATTGTTATTATTGTTTTTTTTTTTTTTTTTTTTTTTGTAAATTTAACATACTGGAAAAATGTAAACATGAACATTTAGCCTGGGCAAAAATTATAGTGCATTTTATGTTTTATGCATTATGTTTTTTCCTAATATGTGAAAATCAGCAAATAAATAGCTACATTAAATGTGCAGAAAATGCTGTATTTAATCTCTCTGTCGAAGATGTGTTCAGTTATTTTCACTTAAAATATTTTCACCTATTTACCCTACTGCAGTTCAGGCTGAAGTTATAAGCAGTGCCTCAAAGCAGACAGCTGTTTGAATGAGGCACAACAAAGAACAGCCAACCAGCACAGAGTTCATTTGCATATATATTGGTTTTAAAGGAGCATTATCACAAAATGATACACAAAACCACACAACCCCTATAAGTGTAACAAGTGTTGCCAAACTTTTGAGCAGTGTGACCAGCTTCTGTTTCTTTATCCAACACCACCAATTCACATCAGTTCATGTTCCAGCTCCACATGTTGGATGAGTTCCCCAAAAGTCACTTAGGGTCCGGAATTTCACGTTAAATTACAGACTTTGAAAGGAATGCTCCCCAGGCGCCTCCATCTCTGCAGACTCTCTGCGAACATGCAAGTTTGTCTCAATATGTTAGCACATCGGAGTGACATCTCATTTAGCACATGTGGACCTGTTGGCTTTTCATCAGCTTATTACTATTAAGTGGTTTGTATTTCCCTGAACAATTCCTCGGCAGGCCACGCTTAAAGACCTGTATTGATCCTCATGGTACACACCAGCCCCTCATTTCATTAGGCCTGGTGCTGTTAATTACTCCACACTCTAACCTTTCAGTGTTTCATTTGGACCGACAAATTAGGTGAATTAAAAAGGAGTTGAAAAAGCGGCAAAAAGCCTGACGGTGTAGATCCCTGCACTGGCAGTGTCAAATTCCCAAGCGGCGTAATAATTAAAAAAGTTCATCAATGTTCCCTTTGCTCATCACATTATGCAGAGGTTGGGCTCGCCAGTAATAGTTCTGGAGGATTCATTTAGGAAATTAGACCAGTTTGATCTGGTTCTTCATCAAGAGAACAGCCCGTGCTCCCTGGGAGCTTTCTGTGGATAAACTGCCACCTCTTGCTTTGGAAAATGGAGGGGGGGTTGGGGGGATGCGGTGTACCTCCAAAACATACAGTGAAATCTCCTAAATGATTTACCGGCAAATTTGTCCCTTCTTTGTGGATGCCCTCCAAAAAAAAGGTCTCTCCGTGGAGTCCATGGTTATCCAGCCATTCAGTAGCATCACATCCAGTCTGATAATAACTTCATCACAATTGGCTTGAGATGCTCAGGGGTGTTGAATAGCCGGTTGCAGTGGGAGATGAACTGAATTATTGCTTGATTTAATTATGTATTAAAATTCAATTAGATATGCTTTCAACTAAATTCAAAGTGAGTTTTGTCAAGCCGTCCCCTGAAAGCATACACGGTTGAAGGACATCCCCAATAATAATGTGCCGTCTAACTTAATAACGGGCGCGTACTGAAACCATTGACACGAGAATTGAAGGTAGAGGATGGAGTGAGGCATTTCCGTTGAGATGTTGCGGAAAGATTTTCGGCTTTTGATGCTTGGCATTAATAGTCTATTGGACGGAGGCGATATCAAACAACGTTTTCAGCAAACGGAGCAACCTGAAGTAGAATGCGTCATGATGGGACGAGGATGAGGCAAAAGGTGAAGCTTTTATGAAGTTATCGGGTCTGCTAGGGGCCAGAAAAAAAAGGTTATTGGTATGCTTGAGATGAGCATCTGGACCCTCTAACTTTTCGTCCCTTGCCCTTTCCCCTCCATGCATCCTGGATCGGCTCATCAAAAGCTAACGTCAGACCTTGTTCTACATGTGGCACTGATTTATCCCACCAAGCACCTGGCTGATGTCATTTCTGCACAATAGCTAAGGAGAATGTCTGGAGGTCACGAACCGAGCAGCTTTGACATGGGAAGGAGGGAGGAGGAGGAGGATGGTGAGGGGAGAGGAGCGCAGACCCATAGGTTCTTCCGCATGACATTTAAATTGTTAATGGTTTAGATCTTTTTCCTATTGAGTGACCTGACACTTTTGTTGGCGGAGAGTGGCACTGCCATTGTCTACTCTAGATAATGTGAAAAGCCCTGTGTATTAGGGCTCATGTTGGAACAAGAGGAAGATCACTTATCACTGTCACTTAGGCCTCGTCTGGCAAACAAGACACCTGACGGGGACGCTGATTAATGATGCTGGATAACTTTGTGAGCGCAGCACGAGCGCCACACAGGTTCCATCTGATTCATATTTAAGCATATGGGCGCCATATGGATTCGGGTGTTTGCGTAAATATGGTGGCCCACTACGGCGAATCTGCAGGTGTCATATTCAGGGTCTGTTTGAGTAACTGTAGGTGGTGATTATCATTTAAATGATTCTGTGTGTGGCAGATGTTTTCTCATAAGCACCAAAATATTACATGATTAAAAAAAAAAAAAGGGAGAATACTTTTTTACCATTTATGCAAGTACATCTTACTGTAATCTTACTGTATTCTGCAATGCTAAATCCGAGCCCAGGGTTTTCAAACTCAAGTATAAGACACATTTTAAACTACATTAATTGAAAAAGAAGTTGCACCCACAAGGAATCAACCGACAGGAAAGAGACTTGGTATGTAGTGTCATTACATATAAAAAAGGCTTGCTGGCCGTTTCGGACGATAAATAAAAGGCCCATATTTGTGCTGTAGACATTGTGACCTGCTGTTAAAAATTACACTGATTTGGTATGCTATAAGATGGTATATGTAACACTAACTGACAGTAGCTTATTACAGTCTAGCATATTGTCGCTGTCCAGTGAAAAACATGTATGTCCATTTTTGTGGATTTTTACTTTTATGCATCATTTGAATTCAGCAGCTGCTCTTTACACTGTGTGAACATTTCATGATGACTGGACCAGCAAAAATGGCCCAAAATCACTTGGAAAAAACACCATTGGCTTACATTAAAATTAAACTAGGTTTTGCCCTCTCCTGCAAAGTTGCCAATTTGGAGACACTTGTTTTTCTTTGGACAGCGACGATATTGCTAATTCATGAACTGTGACATTCAACTCGTCCACCCACATTGCTCCACTTGACGGTGGACAGTAGGGTAAACAAATGTGGGTGCAAGAGAGAGTTATGGTCAGTTTCCTGGTGCTAGTTTGCCCATACTCATCACCATCCACAACCTTACACTATCTAAATATACATATATGTCATCGACTTTTTAATTATCCTGTTTAACAATGTTAAGATAATGTTAACTGAATGTTTTGCATCAAGATAAATTTGTGATTGGCATGAGAGAGTCCAATGCTTCGTATGGCAGCTGTGCATTGACAATTAAAGCCCGCAATCCAATACAAAATTATATTTTAATTATTTTCACCCTTTTTAAGCCTGACTCTAAATATTACTGGAGGAACCTATTAGTCTGTTAGCTCTACACTAAGCTGGTCGTGCTCTTCTTTAGGGTTTGTTTTAAGCCAATTACCTCTAAGATGAGTTCGGACATACATGTATTCTATTAATCAAACTCATTCCTACTTCGTGGTTAATAACAGCCTTCCCTTTGGGCCCACAGATGTAAATTAGAGTTAGCGTGATGCTATTTCCACCCAGCACCATATCTGAAGCTAAGGGCTTCCAATTTAGAGGTTGCCACAGATGTGCAATATGTTGTGGTTCACAGTAGAAAGCAGACAATGCTCATTTTGGGTCCATCTTTGGTGTGAATGTTTGGAAGGTGACTGAAGCTGTATGCCAAAATCTTTATTTGACAGATATTAAAAAAAGCAGCTTTGCTTGGCCTTTCAAATCCAGACTGGAGCTACTGGTCGAACTCAACTTAAAGGAAGCAGGGCTACCAACTGGAGAAATTTCCCACCGTAGCTTGGACGTAGAGTGCTAAGATTTGATTAGCTCGAGCTGACCGTCATTTTGCCCTGGCTGGTCCAAACCACTCAACTGTTTATTTACACTTCTGATACACTTAGAGGTATTGACTTGGCTCTAAGTTCTCTAACATTAATAGCAATGGTTATTGATTGCTAGGATTGATTTTGGGCTGATGGAAACAGATGCATAATCACGGTGGACTTGAGTAATTTACACAGAGAGAGAAAGCATGGCGGGGCGATCTTAATAAGCCCAGACTAATTAACACAATAACAGCCAGCCATGTGCAGCATTTCAAGTATTCATGGGCCTCTCTTAGTCTCAGCGCAAGTCTTTCCTTATTATTTCAGTGTCTTTTAAGGCTTGTAATTGCAGTTGGCACGGAAAAGATGCCTGCCAAGAGGCTTTTCGATATTACAAATGAGGACCAACCTTCTTTCAGAAAATCTCTGCTCCGTTCGCTTTATTTGCACGCATTTGCGAGTGTCTCTTTGCATAGAGGAAAGGCAAAACAATGCAGCCCATTAAGCTGACGGCAGAAACAGAAGGTCATGCGTTTATATCTTCAAATGAAATTGCAGTAAAAGGAAAGTAACAGACGGCAAAAGCCAACAGGCTTGATCGTGCGAGAAGGGTAACTAAGGATAAGAAAAGAGAGAATGTGTAAATCTGTGATTTTAGGCGAGTTCCGTGCTGTGTCAAGCTGGATTTGGATGTAGTCGTTTGTGTGTACACAGAAAAAAAGGGGGAAGTGTGCAATCCTACCAGCAAAGGGGCTTGTAGAAATGTGACATTGGAAAAGGCTATCACAGAACTGCCGCTTGCCAGCACTTCACAAAAACAGGTACTCAAACTGCCCTTTCAATATGGATTTTCCACCCCAGGAACACTAAGCACATGGCGGTAGCATTACAAACAGCATCTGATATTTGGAAAATGCACTGGGATGGACATGCTCGTATTCCGCTGGCCTGGCACTTGCTATTGCAGCGCGATGTAGCCTCGGCTTTGCAGGATATCCCTTTATATCCCGAAAGCCAAGTGGAATCAGCATTCCACATTGGGCAAAACATGTCCAGTAAAGAGCATAAAAAGCATAAAAAGCACTGACCACCACACCGCACAGTGTCCTGCAGAACAAGGTTCAGAAGCAGAATTCACTCTGAGCAGAAAGAGTATTTGAACATGTCCATGCCTGCATTTTAACCCTGACATAATGAGCCCTTATCAGGTTAGAATTAAAAGAAAAACTTCTTGGTTTATATAGACCACATGTGGGCAATTGTTTGTATTGATCAGCCACACCCTGTATAACCTCTTCCCATTTGGCATCCAGGCCAGAACCAGTTGGCTTAGGTCCAGCTTTTATCCATCCACCATCACGCTGCTGAACTTCACACCTCACCACTAACACTCCTGCTGCATCCTTAACATTACCTATAACAGACTGTTCATTGTATATTGACACCATATGTACTTACTCTATAGTAACATATATAGTATATATTGTGCATTATTACTTATATATATATACATATGCACTTCATTGCATCATTGATTTGCTGCCTCTACATCCAGACTGCTGCACTCAGCACTGTAATATACATTTACAGCTCCACACAATGTAAGGTTTACAAGTATGTAAGGTATGGTGTGTGTGTCTGTGTGTGTGTGTGTGTGTGTGTGTGTGGAATGTGTGTTTTGTACTGTGTGTAACGTTGTCACTCTCTGTGCACTGTAAGCTAATGTAACTAAATAAATCATAGAATAATAGCTATCATTGCTTATCAAAGTCCTGTTAACTTTACAGCAGAGGGCAAAAACATTCTTAAATCCTTATCTGACAAAAATGCTTTATTACGCTTGATGTTTTATTGGATATCAATGACATTTTGGTTAAATGTACTTGTTTAATGTACTTTAGCCAGACTGGAGGCTTCCACTGGAGGGGTATCCGAATGCAAGACGCAGTGATGTTGGCACTGCATTCAAAACTGCACCTAAAACATTTATAATTCATTTAATAAAGCATTTCAATGAAGACTCTTTCAGTAATCCTAAAAAGCCACATTTCTGGTGGCCACTGTCTCTTGGGGACCTGAATTTGAATCTTTTTGGTTTTAGCCCAACCCCGACCCTGGCACTATCTATATTATCATGATAACCAATAATCAACAAACAGACCTGGTTTTTGGATCAATCTAACATATACCTTATTACATCAATGATTATGTTGAGAAAGCATTTATCAGGCCAGTTTCCTTTGGTTTGTTTATGAATTGTGTAATCACTTCAGGCTGGAGCTGCCTTAAAGTTGCTATTGTTACCATCTTCAGTCATTTACAGTCGACAAATTAAGTCATATTAACTGGTAACTGCTAGTTTAATTCAGATATTAAATAAGCTCTAGCAGACTATGTTTTTATTTATTTGTTTATTTATTTATATATTTATTTATTTTCTGAAACCTATTTACCACCCTGCTCTGCTACAGAAGCTAAAAAAAGAGGACAAAGGTAGAAAAAAAAAACATGAAACAAATCATGTGTAGAAACACATTCAACATCTTGTGCCTGCACAGCATCAAGGACAAGATGATCTTTGTGGTCGATTAATTTACAAGGACATTAAGGTTTATTTGAGTCACTCTCTGTTTATGTTTTGATTAACACTGACTGGTCATTAATACCATATGAATCATAATACGATGCCGTCGGGGCCAGGAAGGGTAGCGCATGAAAATGCTCTATTAAAACAGAGCCGTGACTCTAAACGTGGCCCGTGGCTTAAGCGTATGCAGCGCAGAGAAACTCTGCTGTGCGTTCTAGTCCAGACCCCACACTGTTTTCTGGCGGCCGCTAACCGCATCAACATATGTTGTTCGCTGTGCACAGTGTTATGAGCCTTTAGAGTTCGGTGCAGTCTGAAGCTTTCCAGAGCTTGGCCATGTTCATAATCAGCGTTATGTCTAGGAGCAGTAAACCATCGGTCCCTCGTGGACCCTTTAGAGCTCAACCTGCGCAGGAATGTCTCCTTAACTCCTTATTATCAGCCCCACGCACACATGCTTTCAGCCGGACGGGGAATGTTAACAATGACAAAGTCAAAGCAATATCTGTTCCGGATTGGAGGCGTCGAGTCTAATGAGGTCACCGGGCAGTTATGATGTTTTATTCCTTTTGCTTTCCAACGCCGAGACTTCATTCCCTTCTTGCAGCTTGTACAAGACCCAAATGAAAATACCAGGCTGAAATATTTAGAGCAGACGGAGAATTCTGGGCATTGCCATGGCGTCACCAGCTTTTTCAGTTTTTTTCCAACTCAGCTCTTACATCCTCTTAATGATCATCATACCGATGCGATTTCCTCCCACCCTTTCCCAAGGAAATTTCCCCTCCGAGGGCTGGAGAGAGATTTTGGAATATCATAAATTCTTTGTAATAAACCGAAACCGCAGCAATTACGCCACTCCAAAAAATATTGACATTAAATATTAGTGCAAACAAAGTTTCTCGGCCATTCTGTCTGGTACGTCTCGGGGAAGGAAAGAAAAAAAAAGGTGGCTGGGGACATATTTAAGAATAGTACACAAATTATTTCCGAACTTGGCAGCGTGAGTTCCCATGAATAATAGCATAAAGAGGCAAGGGAGGGAAAGGTTGCGTGAAGGTGAGAGGCATTAATTTGCTTTTAAGCTTATGGGAGATTCCTGCACGTTAGCCTGCACGCCACCACTGGAAGAGACACAGCACTGTTCGATGGGGTGTCTGTGACTCAATCTCATTAGCATTTCACCCCACAACAGGAAAATAGAAAATCGCTGCCTTTTCTGATAAAGGGATCATTACGGTATGTCATAGGGAATACCGGTAACACTTTCTAGGAATACCATGTCTATAAAATACCATTGACACAATGCATTCATAAAGCATTCAAATGTGGCTATAAATATTTATTAATATGCATTATACAGTATAGCCATTATGAATTCTTAATGTGATGGATTATAAATGGTGTCTCCATAGGGGAAGGGGAATTCAGTCCCAGCTTGTATAATGCATTATGACTTGCCTGGTCATAAACACATTTACACACACTTACACTAACTTTCCTTTAGCTCAGATCGTGACACTTTAGATACAGCTCCAAAAAACAATAATTCATTTAACTCTTGCAGTCAACATCATACATACTGTATTTCAGATCATATGCTACTCAAAAAAATCATGATATGGCTCTGTGTGTGTTTATGACTAGGCCACAGTTACAACGCAACATGAAAGATGGGTTTGTATTCATAGTGCATTATAAAGGTATATAGGAGAGGCATGCATAACACCTTATAATATACAGTACCAGTCAAACATTTAGACACATCCAACTAAATGGATGTTTTTGGTGATCTTAAAGACTCTACAGGCTTACACGTAACAGTTCCAACTGATGAGAATATGATGAGATATACCACATATACTCTTGATGTATCTTGATATTATATTTTTGCCATATTGCCACCTCTAATATATATTTTGTTGCACCAAAAAATGTTTGTCTTTTTGCCCAATTTAAATACTCTAGTTTTCCTTTCAGACCAATAGAATTAGCCAAAAACTGTTTAGCAAAAAAATCTTGTCAATTTAACCCCCATTGCAAGTTAAGAAAGCTGTTTCATCCTCCTTTAAAGTTGTATTTTGGAGGTTTTTAATATGGACTGCATAATTCCATGAGTGCTATTTTATAGTTTGATGTCTTCACTTGTATTCTAAAGTAAAGCATTAAGGTAAAATAAGAACACATTCTATGAGTGGCCAAACTTTTGACCAGTACCGTATGTTCAAGTAAACAATAATGTTGTAATGCACTATTACCATGTATAACACTGTCTAAAACTTTACATCAGGACATTACAGGATTCAAGCGAACTGAGATAATCACATCTAACTACTAACACAGGACATACAACTTCTCTTTTCAGTAATAAAAATCATTACTGTCCAAAACCAAAATGTTCAGTTTTAATTTTTCTGCATATTTGGACACAGTAGCTGTCCTTAACATTGTGTGAAACCTTTGTGATAAACTGACCAATACGAATGCTTCAGAATTGCTGGGAATGAAATCTCTTTGCATTAATTTACATTTACAATGTTTTTGCCATCTCTTGTAGACTTGTAAAAGCTCCGGGCATGTGAGCATACTGAAGTGAAGCTCTGCTTCAAATTCTTACAAAATTAAAAGCAAAATGTGTGCTGTGGGAAAGTCACTCTGCAGTTCATGCCAACGAGGGGTCTGTATTACATGCTGAGCATCAGATGTGAGTATATTGCTAAGCTCCATCTGCCAAGGCAGAATTGTTTCAGCCTTGAATTAGCAAAGTGAAGTTGAATCCACTGTTAATGTTAGCTATATCCCCAAACAAGGGAGCCGTCAGTATTATGTTATCTACTTTCTAAAATAAAGCTTCTCTGTGTTGCTCTGTTAATGGCACGATGACCAGGCAACTCCATTGTTAACTGTGACTTAAAAACACACCAGAAAGTCCTAAGAAAGACCTGGCAGCAGTGCACATGGGCAGGCATCTTGCGAAGTGCTTGTTTTGGCCAGCAGAGGGGGTTGCGGCTATCTACTAACCACGTCTACCATTTGCTGACCTAATATTAGAGAATATTGCTGTGCAAAACCCATCCAGAAGCAAGAGGGTCCGCAACAACATCTGTTTGAGACATGATACCTCATGATAACCCAGGGATTCAAATCAGGGGTGGGGTTACGGCACTTGAATTGTACTACCAGGTGTCTCTCCAGAAGTGGAGCTAGCCCGGAGGTGTGTTTATGGTCTGGCTATTGGGATAAGAGAATCTTTTTTTTACTGTAGTCACACAGGTCACTCTTTACTGCCAACATATACAAATATAAAACTTATAAATATATAAATATATAAAAATATATGATCTATACCAAATTCACATTGCACATAAAAAGTCCTCTTAAAAAGTAACTGAAATAGTACCAGGTCCACCAAATATCTCTCACACATTATCTTCTCCCATCTCACCTATAGAAGTTGACACCTTGTTATAGTGCATTGTAATGTTTGCAATGTTCTGATGAACAGACATCATAATGCATTATGAAGCTTGGCATTAATAAATTCTGAAAAGTTTATGCCAGGCATTGTAAGGTACTATGTACAGTGTGTAATGCTTTGTAAATGCCATAAATAGTTTTTATGCCTCAGAGAATATAATGTGTTATGAACACTACTTACAATGCATTATAATGATAATTCATTAATTATTGTTGTACAGACACTTACGAATGCATTGTAACTGGTTATGAATGTGTTATAAGAATAGATTCTTACAGACATGGTAATCATAGAAAGTGTTACCTTTTACTGGAGGACCCTTTGGCTTAACTACAGGGACTGCCTTGGAAGCCAAAGCAAGAAATAGGATGCATAATAGAATGTCACACCACACAAATCACACGTGCAAATGATTGATTAATTGCGTGACAGCTGAAGGCAAAAGTGCGATAGTGGTCTGTGGACTATTCTTTGGGAGCTAGTTGAAATTATGCAGATAGTACAACAGCAGAACTACAGAAATGGGCTGCGTTGCGCATCTACCGCTCGACCACTGATGTAATTGAAAACATAAACACTCCGGCTGAATACAGAGAGGCATGACGGTGCGGCAACTTTTCCGGTCAATATGGAGGATCAGGTATGTATTATAGGAATGTGATCACTGGAGCGTTATCTGCTTGTCTCCTACTTCAATTACATTTCGAATCAATGCAGTACCCATGTCTCTTTTTTCATCTGTTCCACGCATGTGTCTCTTTTCATTTAGCTAGTCTTTGTACTGTTTGTGAGCAGTAACTCATCTATAGAGTGAGTCCCGCAGAACGTACATCAAGGACTAGAGAGCTTGTCTGAGTACAAAGAGTAGAAAGCTGACACCGATGTCAACTCATCGCATTGCATTGATGCATAATGAGGGGGATAAAGGACTGCTTGAAAAAGAACTGCATAGTAAAGAAGCTGAATAATGCTGCGCTCATGAATGTCGTAATTAAAAGAAATATCTTATTTCTTCGCTTAAAAGGAATCCGAGCATTTGAAGGGTTTTTATTTAATCCGGCTCAAACGCGCACCCGCGAAAACAACAAGACTTTGCGCCGAGCTCTGTGTAAATTAGACTCTGATTAGGTGAAGTTTTCCTTAGGAGTTCTTCTGAGAGCCATCAGAAACAAAGAAAGATGAGTGCATCATTAAACGGCACAGGAGTTCACCTTAACAGCCCCTCAGAGCCAGCCGTCTCCCTGCACACAACACAATCAGCTACTACCTATGTCTAGGTATCCCCGGATTCTCTCACCTCCCACCACAAATTATCCAATAATGGCATACAATGAGATTACGCTTAATGCGCTGATGTTATGCTAAAGGTAGCTTGTAGTATCAAGTGATGTTAAATGCAATAAGTAAGCAACAGCATAGAGCCAATCATTTGAATCCTAATGGCCAGTGTACTGTGAAATAATATCAAGCTTTCTGTGAGCAAGAGCTTTCAAAAAATTAAGAGGTTAAGCTGTGCAGTGCAGAGGCTAATGCATGGAAAAAGCCTATGGACCCTAGCTGAAGCAAAATCCGAAGAGTACAATGACACCCCATTAACAGGATGGAGGACACGAGGAATGCCCATCTGAACAAATAGATTTCCAGGTGGATAACGCTGCGAGCCCCCGACTCCAGGCTACCTGCACTCTGCCAAACGCACTCATTTGACAAATGATTCCGTATCAAAGGGCCATGCACTGATTCGGGCTTAATTGATTGGACTGGAGACGGTGAAATCCCTGATTGGTTTAACTAAAGAGAGGCTGAAATATGCCATGGCTTCAGAGACAGCCCGACAGTCTGAGGTGGGACAAGGAAAGGGAGGCAAGGTGCTACGGCTTGCCATCTACAAAGTCCAGCTGATTAATATTGGAAATATTTATGAAGAATGAGACAAATTAATCTTGCTCTAATGCAATAAATCACCCAATCCGAGAGGGTTTACAGTCATAATTCCAGGGGCTAGCATTCCTTTCATCTCTTCATTAGCAGGGTCAAACTGAAACAGAAGACCTTCCAAGGGGTAAGTCTATAAACGCAGTGCACTGAGCACAGGCCCAGCTTTAATATGGCTGTAAAAAAATAAAAAAAGAAAAGAAAAGCAAAAAGCCCCTGTGCCAATTAAAGTGGAAGGGACAGGCACCACATTAACACTTTACGTTTAATTAACGGAGAAGAAAGAAGCCATGTACAAGCATCAAAAAGGTGAGGAGGCCGTGATCAGATAGTTAAACCCAAGCATGTACTGGGGAGAATGTGTAAAATTATTAATTGAGAGAAAAAAAAGATATATGGTGTTGCACACATACAACACATAGCATATAAAAAGCAATATTCAATACGTTGTGCAAAAGTCCATGACTATGTTTGGGTACCGTTCACATTTGAAACTATACAGCACATTTACCGGTACTGGTACCTGGAATTCGGTTAAAATAAAAAGTCAATATTTTGCTATTGTGAACATTTTACATCCCTCTCTACCTCCCACATCCCTCTCTACCTCCCACACCCCTCTATACCTCCCACTCCCAAAACCGTCCCTACAACCAGCCTGTCACAGTCTGTCACCAGGGCACAGCGTGAGCACGCTGTCATGTGTGTCTCAGAAGAAGTGCATGAGAAATCCTTCCCAAAATCTGGGAGTCATAGCAGCGAGCACAGTTTAGTGGGAATGGGAGGAAAAATGGGGTTCGGGCATATTCACAAAATCTTAATGTCTGTTTACCATAAATAGCATGCTGGTAAAGACGTTCAGTGCATCCAGTGGCTTGGTGTCGACTCAGTAATAGTAAAAATGCAAAGTTAATGTGAAGCAACACAGCAAAAAAGCTTATTCAACTGGCTAATTAACTACCTGAAGTTGCCCCAAGTAATGCTAATGTTAGCTGCAACTGCTACAGGGTCTCGACTTGCTACAGCCTATCAAATATGCTACACTCCTCAGCTTTTAGATAGATTATTTGTTGGACCCGATGATGTCTCCTCAGGTTAGATGGGTTGCCTTTGGCAGCTTTGCATTTCACGTTACAAATATTGCAGAGAATGTTGTCTGTGTCAAGTTTTGAACACCATAGCCATACTTGCGACCTCGTCATTGTCTTGACTGTGTGCTGTGCCTGTACCGAAATTCTGCACCGACTGATTTAATGTGAATCGGTACTCTATAGAACTGATATAATTCAGTCGCTACCCGTAAAGGACAGGTTTGGTACCCTAGGAACCTCAAAAACCACAGTTTCATTCATGTCATTTCCATTCAAAGCTTCAATTAATCTCAAGCTATTCGTTTTTCAGCATCAGGAAAACTATATCAGAGTTTTCAGTATTAAGTGTGTCCACCCTTTTCTTTTACTGAACCCCTATTCTTTTCAGGAGGCACACTATCAGGAGATACTTTTCCACACCTCCAAAGTTCAGTTTTCTCATGATTCAAGTAACCGCTGTAAAACCTTACTCCACTGCTCAGATCTCCAGTTCTAGTGCAAATGTTCTTCTTTTGTGTCTAGTTCTCTTTTCTCAGTAACAGCTTCTTGACAGCTCCACGTCCTTTTAGACCCATAGTGTTGAGGTGTCTTCTCACAGTGGAAGGATGGACAGAAACACCTGTGGACTTTTTCAGACCTGAAGCTAGAGGGGAGTTCTCCCTCAAAGTTGAAAGCTTTAGGTACTGATGGTGATCATTCTACTGCTCTATTAGGTCCTGCACGGTTTTAGTCCCATATACATTCACGTTTTCTTTATAGCCGCTAATAATATTTGGAAATCTAATTTGAAAACTGTTTATTTTTCACTTATTATCCTTTATCTTTCTCTTTATTTATGTAAGTGGATTTTAGATCTAATCTCCCCAGTAATATCATCTTTAGCTGTTTTGATGCACATGAGAAGGAAATTTGCAAGGCAGCTAAAGTGTGTTTGCTAGGTGCTTGTAGGAATGTCAGTGGCTGGTTTAAGGTAGGCTGACTGTTTCTGGACCAACACCAATATGAATCACTGAATCATATGAAGCACTATCACCAATCTAGTGCACTCCGGTAAGGGTAAGCCAGTAGCATTACTGTAAGCTGCAGTTGCATCTAGTGGTGGACGAGGCACATAAATCATGTAGTTGAGTTAAAGTAGAGATACTCAAGGTAAAATACTACTCCAGTAAAAGTGGAAATACTTTAGGACCCTTTAGACTTCCACTTGAGTAAAAGTACTGAAGTATTTGCCTTCAAATGTACTTAAGTGTGGAGAGTAAAAGTAGCATGGTTTATTATGGCTCTAATGTCCTATCATCATTGTTGTAGGAAGACCTTTGCTTAACCAACTCATTTTATGTGAAGAGACTCTAGTGTCACTCTCGGTCCACCAGTCTTTTAATAGAAGGTCATTAGTTAGTCTGACACTGATGTCTATTCAAATTATCATAAGAACAAAAGACTGAAGGAGAACAGTTTCCATTAGCTAGAACCAAGCTCTGTCCAACAGGTCAAAACAAGCTCAAAACAAAGCGACTGCTGTACCCTGATTGGTGGGTTTTGATGCACACATTCATTACATTTTATGCACACATAAGCCAAAAGGAAGCATTGATGATGCATGATGTAGAGGAGTAAAAAAGTAAGATATTTGACTTTGAAATATCAAATGGAAAATTTGAAGTGGAATCTTTGAAGTTAAAGTAAAAAGACCCCCAGAATGGAAATACTTCAGAAAAGACACACCAAAACAAACTACCTATGTACAGAAACTAATTACATTTACTGAGTTAAATGTACCACCACTGGCTGCATCAGAGATGTGCATAACTGACATTTAAACTTTTATTGTCAAATAAAAAACCTAGTTAAAATGCAGACTCTGATGACTTGCCAAAATATTGTTTCTGATTTTTATTTAGGACAAAAATCAATCGAGGCTTACTTTGAAGGGGAACAGAATGTTATTGGAAACCTTTGTTCAGGGGGACACATTTGTAACTGGTTGGTTTTAGGATTGGAAGAATGAAAGAGTAAAAGATTAAGCAGATGAAATCCTGACAGACTTTGTGTTAAATACATACGTCCTGCTTTTTTCATAATGCTGAGGCATGGATAACTGGTATCTATTGACAGTCTTGGCAGGAAATGAAATAAAAGGAAGGGTGTTCTCTGGTTTTTGCATGGTACTGTGTACAAAAAGGAGAATTTGCTTGATGTTTGTGTTATGAGCAGATGACGCCCATTGGCCCATCATCAGTGTATTTGTCTTGAACAAATGGATAACCAGAGAATTGGAGTGAGCACAGAATTTCGAATAAGTAGACCCTGTTTTTGGCTAGTACGTCAAATATGGCTGCTGTACTATGATCAGCAATATTTCCATGGTGACATGGCTAGAGACTGGAAAGCATTTCCACGAGCCGCTTGTATAAACAAAGCAATTTAACGCGCTTTCTCCGAGAAATGCTTTCCATCGGGCAACTGTCTCGCTCCAGCGACTGCTCGCTTCCATCCAAATCAAGAGGCAACATCTGTCGTGATTCAAAGTGTTAGCTTGCTAGCTAACTAGCTAATTCAGTTATGAAATGCGACGCCGGCCAAGGCTTCCTGTCAGCTCGCTAAGTCGGATGCTCCAAATGAGGTATTCATCATGGCCAAGAAGTGACCCATTGCATGGCGTCTGTTCCATTAATTCTATTGCCATGAGCGTGTAATTAATTTCGAATTAGGCATTTTATGTCATCTGTGTGATTACAGTACATATGAGTGCATACAGGTTTAACCTGCGGAATTAACAAAGCCCCGGTGAGTCAGCCAATGTTACGTACGTCCATGAAACCCGCACAGATGGGCACACGCACATTCCAAGCAAACCACCCACGCCCCCACACACAATGCAACCTGCTGTATGGCAGAAGCTGACTGGCAGCATGGTGTACCTTTTCTCTGTTTGACATAGACATGCCGTGCGCTCTGGTGACAGGCTCAGTGCAGCTCCGCACCCACAGGTCACAACTGACCTTTCGGATTGTGATTTTTTCCAGCTCGGCTACATGTTTGTCTTGAAGATGTCCGCCAAAGCATCCCCAGGCACCACAATGGGGACGGTGATGTGGGGGCAGGCATTTTGCTGCTTGTCTTCCAGGATCACGCCTACTCGCTCTGAATGGCGTATGCAAGCGGACCCCCCACCCACCCCTCCTAAACCCAGAGCCTGCTGCCTTGAGTTTTACATGCTACAAAGCTTAATTGCTGCATGACTAGTCTCGTTGTTTAGGCGCTGGAGGGATTTCCATTTATTATCTGGTATGAATCATTATTAAGATGTGCTTATTCACTGCCGGCTTCCACCTCATTGAAAATGCTGTTTTTGAGCCTGAGAGAGAGAAAGAAGGGAGTGCACCAGTGCACAGTCATGTAGTGCAGATTTCAAACGGGGCGAAGAAGCAGAAAGGATCTGGCATTATGGAGAGCATCTCTATCAGAAGCAATGTGCCCATGTTGGTTTCAGAAAAGGGGTGTGGGGGAGGGGGTTGCTGCAAGGGGGTGTTACGTTGGTCCCACCAAGCTCCGATGGTTGCTGGTGCCAGGGTTCAGTATGCACCACACACAGGGAGGGAGGGGTCAAATCCTGCTCCATCTGCCATCTGATTTGTGGGCCCAACATGGGGGCCAGAGCTATGCGCTACTTGCACAAGTCCGCGGCAATGCGGAGGTTAAGCCTGGATAGAGTTCAAAAAGGCCTGGAATATCAGGCGGGGTCATCAGCCGAATGTCCTGGAGAGACGTGCCTGCTCTAATGTCGGACAAATGATCGCTTCCCTCAAGTCGGGAGCACTTCATCAGCGCTAAGCACCGAGGTGTGCCGTGCTTCACGTTCCGATACAAGGGCCGAAATTGGGAGTCTCTCCATTTCCACCATTGACCCTACTGTGAATAGCTTTGTCGGGGGAATGAATTACTGAAGAGGGGACAAAACGCATAATGTAAGATATTATTGTGTAATTTAACAATGCTCGAAGCCTCAGGGACTTTTCACAATCTAATGTATAGCCTTTGGAGTACAATCGCTATGGAAACCGAAGGCCCTGGGTGACCAAGTTGCCCACCCACACAGACAGCCGTTAATCATCTTCACTGCAATACTGGCACAGCAGAATTTGGCCAATGTGTCAAGCAGCAATTATGTATACTTAGTGTTGTCTCCACCCCCTCCGCTCCTCTCTTCCTGACTCTCTCACTCTCCCCCCGTCGCTTTATCTTGCTCTCTCTCCCTCTCTCTCTCTCCCTCCTCTCTCCAGGGTATCTCTCCCTCTCCTCTTCCTGCCTCTATCTCCTTCTCTCCCCTACTCCCGTTTTATATAATCACCACGCTTTTAAAGGCTCTCTGTTCATTAGCTCCCTTTCATCGAGGATGCATACAATACTGAGGAAGAAAATAGGAATGGTCTTAGTGCCACATAATAAGACATTCCTATTATATAAATCATATCCGACCATTTAGCCATTATACTTTCATTCGGGGCTGAGTGACACACCAAATTACTCCACCGCTCCATTGCTTTCTTTGCATATTGGTTTGTGCAGATCACAGACGCTAATGGAAAGCGACGAGACAGAGATTATGTTCTGCTGGTCGCGGGGAAACCGTTAACGCCATCACAAATCTGTGGCATCCCTTCATTACCTCAGTCCGGCTCGGCTGTTCCAAGGGGAGCTGACAGCAACATGGGAATTGCAACGCTGCCCATATTTCAAGGACAATGTATACGGACCTGGGCGGCCCGCCGTTGACTCATAGCGCATCAGCACTGTACGGAAGGTGTCATTAGAGGTGATCTCGACAGGCGCAGCGCAGGCCCAAGTGAAGGACAGGCCAGCAATTAGAGCCTGCTTCCGTGTCAAGCAGGCTCAGGACAAAGCTGATTGTCTTTTTCATATATGCACTATAGCGAGAGCCAGTGTCATTTCGTGTAATGCGCCAAGATATAAATAGTTCGCGGCTTGCCGCGGCTAACTCCCCGTCACTAAAGATGGCGGTCAGTGCATTAAGGCAGTACACTTAAGAAGTAGTTCGAGTCTGACCACTCCGTGACAGGCTGTCAGACATGCCACTTTCCTCCCCCATTTTTTTTCCCAGGCAACTCCAGCTGAGTCTTTACTCTTGACCCTGCTAGTCAACCAGAAAAGGACATGAGCATTTTGACACATTTGGGGTTAGCAGACTGAAAATAGTGCGAGGTTTCGCAATCTAGCACATTAGCACGTTCCCATGCAGAAAAAGCAAAGAGCTGAGGAAAACATTGCGAGAACAGCCAAGGGAGCTGGAAAAAGAAAAAGAAACAGAAAAAGAAAAAAAAAAAAAAGGAAGAAAAACAGGATGTGTGATTATTTCTTACTCTTCCCAGTAATGAGAATGTAACTGATTGTTATTTCTGTTTTGCTGAACCCCAAACCAACACGCATGAAATCACTGATAATCCTGTAACTTGTAAGCTTGCAGAAATAGAGCGATACAGTTCAAAATCTTGTTTTCAACTCGAGCAGGAGATAAGATGCTGCTGAGGAGGACATATCTGTGGTAATAGGTTATAAAGAAAAAAATTGGGCCCCATTCAATAGCAAAGTGATCTCCAAAAGTGTGAGGAATTGCAGCAAAGAAATGGCCTTCAACCATAGTACTAGGTCCAATTAAGAAATGCCAAAAGTGAATGATGACAAGCATACAAAAAAACTTCATTTTTGATTGTTGTAATTATTAGCCCATGATCACCAGCAACCACAATGCAGTTATAACACTTTACACGAGCCCTGCAACACAACATGGACACGTCCATGCAATAAACAGATGCTGTATCTGCTTTGAGTTGCCGTTATATATGTCTTTATAGATAGTGTCATGCTGCCATTATAATGGCTAACTAGAGTACATTCAGTAAATCTCTATGATATAAGCTGTAATAACATCAAAAATCATAGGCTCTGTTATGGCAATTACCAATAATGGTAACATGATGGTAACATATTACTGAACAAAATATAAACAGCATATAATATTTGCTATGAAATGTTTATAGCATGGTTAAGTCAATGCTATGAAGCACATTTCATGTAATGTGGCACAGATGTTTCTCATTGGTGGGACACACTTAATCACAGCAAGAAGCAGTTCACATGAATGGAAGAAATGAGTCGGACAATTGCTTACCTTATGGGGACAAGTTGCGGGGACCGCAGGAAACGTCTTGTCTGGGGTCTGGCTCTGGTTCTACGAGAGACCGGAAAAAAAAAAAGGAAGCAGATTAGCTCATTTCTTGCACTAAAGACATGAAAGCACCGCAGTAAAACGTTGTAAGACGGTGTTGTGTTTAGAGGCAACAAGGTGACCTATTGCTCACACACTAATTCTAAAGCATCAAAAAAGCCAAGTGAGTGAGTAAAGGTTAAGATCATTAATCTCTGGAGGTGGAATAAACCCTTAAGTGATGGTTACATAGAGCCATTCGCTGCTTCCCCTGTTTTTCCTCCCACATGAATGACTCCGCTAATAATTATAGCATTTCCGCACAACATATGCACCAAGTCCAAAACAGGAATTCATTAGGCAATTACCATTTTGTAAATACGCCTCTACATCAGACAGATACATGAAATACGACACTAAAAAGGTTACGCTTAGGTAAGCCAACAAGGCAACAACAGATGGTCCTGCTGTTTGTGATTATGTAGGATGCAAGGCCTTTGCACAGCGACAAAGGCAGCGGAGGGAGAAAACTGCCATCTTTAAAGTGACCTCATATGTGAGGAGGGGGGAGGCGGGAAGAAGTAGCACTCCTGACGGGGAATGAGGGCCCCACAAACTTCTCCCCCAACTACCTCTGGGAGGCCCAGTTGATTCCAAGCAGGTGCCGCCAGTCATTTCTTCATATCCAATTATCTTCCCGTGGTACAACTAATGCACCTTGACACTATTAATGGCTTCCTTATGGTATCACCGAGAGAGATGAAACATTGAACTGTCCGGGCTTCAACATCTATATTTCATTACCACTTAGAGGAGTCAGCGTGAAGTGTGGGGGAACTTAGCTTCACACCCACAGCCTCATAAAAGAAAAGCCCCTCCACAGCAGTCCTCAATAGCCCTTACTCAACAAGGGGCTTTTTGTCCCCGCGTCTGCAGCGGCCAGACTCAGAGAGAGCACAGGAATGATAATCCGGCTTATTAATTTCTATGTAGCTGACCAATTACTGCCCTGCACCTCCCGCATCTCCATATGTTTCCCCGAGGCAGCAGCTTTCCCCTTTAATGAGCCTGTTTTAAACAATACCTGATATTGTAACCCGAGCAGCGCTGACATAGGTAGTCAAGAAGGCGAGGCTAATAACGTACACCTTCCCTCGGTCGCAAGGGCAGCTCAGAGGACGTGTTTATTTAAGAGAGCCGCTGTCAGCATCGTTCGCACTGACCCGGGCCTGCTCTGCTCCTGCAGAACGAAAATCTCTAGTTAGCTCAAAGACTTCTATCAGCCTGGGTGCTGTGGAAACAGTAAAGCTTTGAATTTACTTGATTTAAATGGGTCCACGCTGACTAAATTGCTACTCCTGGTCTACTTATTTTTTGCAATGATGTCTGAGTACACTTTATTCATGTGGAAACAACGTGCACATTCGAATCCTGTAAAATTCAACACATCACTATTCAACAAATCAATTACTCACAAAACTGCCATTAAGTTATTTATTTTCAGTCTCATGGAACAAATTAGGTTTCCCACAAGTCTCCAGTGATATTTTTCCATACCTCCAAAGTTCAGTCTTAGAATGTGTCCATTTTATGCTTCTCCAAATAAGATCCAAGTAAGCAAGTCAACTAAATGGATGTTGTTGGCTATCTTAAAGACTCTACAGGCTTACGCTTAACAGTTCCAATTGATGAAATGTCTGGAAAAATAAATATCCTGATATATCACATATACTCTGATGTATCACAGTGTTATATTTTTTGCCATATCGCCACTTCTAATACATATTTTGTTGCTCATATAATAATACATCTTTTTTTTTTTTTTTTGCACAGTTTAAAACCTCTAGTTACCCTTTCAACTATGTGAATATTCATGATGAACAGACCAATAGAATTGGTCCAAAACTGCCTAGGTCTTCTTATATCAACCCCCATTCCAAGTTAAGAAAGCTGTTTTATCCGCCAATAAAAGTTCAGTTTTAGAAGTTTTTAAGGTGGTCCTCATACTTCTTAAAGATTGTTTGAGCTCCAATGTTGCTTATGCAAGTGGACTGCTGTGAGTTGAATCCTCCTTTCCCCTAAAGATATAAATGACTTAATGGCCATTTTGACTGGAAATTAAATAAAAGTAGTCTCTGACTTTTACACAGTACTGATGCCTAGCATGATTCCATCTCATTAGCCGCATGATACTGTATTTATAAGGACTTCATTTTCTTTTATGATTCACTAATAAAGTGAGTGCTAGATTATGATTATGGTCCTCATCATAATCATGTTGAAATCTCTCTGCCGGAAGAATTCATGATAACGCGTTACTTTTTTCCGCTGCATATTTTTTGAGCACCCCACGGGTAATTACTCCATATGACAGGTACAGCGAGTAGAGCGCATTAAACTTGTTCTATATGTTTAAATAATATAGGATCCCATTAAAATATGACACAAGCAAAAACACACGTATTGGCCTTCCCAGACAGACACACACACACACACGCACGCACACACACACACACACATTTCTCACTGAAGTTTCATTCAGCTACAGGTACACAGGCACCATTAACAGAGCCAGTGCTGACCTGGTGGGTTCAGTGTCGTGCCCTCTGTCTGATATGCAGTGAAATTATATGCTGCAGTGAAAAGCTCGGGCGATGCAAATTCCAACTAGGCGGGTCAAAGCTGACATCTCCAGTAGTCGGCTGTTATTTCGAAGAGCTGTTAACACCGCAAAGCTGGTGAGAATGGAAGAATTGTGTTGGAGGTCTGATTATTTATTTTTTTCCTCTCTTTTTTGAGGGGAGGGGGCATTTCCATTCTTGTCAACCCACTCCATTATTTATGCAGTGCTGGTAAAACTTGTGAAAACAGGCAATGGCGCAGCAGGTTCAACATGTAATCAAGCAAACAGAAAACTGAGTGCCTCCATATACAAAACCACTATAACCCTGGTCTGTACGTGGCCTCACCCTTGCTGCTAACTACAGGACTTGCAGAGAGTATGCAGTTAGAAATAAAGGTGCCAAAAAAGGGTTCTCGCCATAGAAGAACCACTTTTGGTTCCCTTCAACCAAAGAATGGTTCCTTAGAGAACCACAGTGTAATACTCCTTTAAAGGAAAGTGTAAAGCTTTTAGGAACAGCCCATAAATTGATAAAGACACTTTAGAAATTGTAGGTGAAGAAGGTTTCTTTAAGCCTTCATTAAGCCGACAGTTCATTAAGGTTCTTCACGCCTTATTAAGGTTCTTCACTCTCAGGAATCACGTTTTCAAACATGATTCTTTAGGGAACCAACAGTGGTTCTTTAATGGTCTCCATGGCACCTTTACTTTTAATAGTATACTAGCTTACATTTACTGTGTTGCCTTCATTTCTACTATTTTAGTATTACTGAAAGATCATACTTTTATACTCAAGTATGTTTGGGACTAAAGAAATCTGATCTTATATCAGTTCCAGTATAATTAGCAGTGGAGCTAGGAACAAGACGTCTTCAGCATCTCTCTCCCAGAAAGTTGTTGCACAATGTTTTTATGAATGCAAGCATATGGTATGCAGAAGTTAGAACGCCACTGGTCAAATGACATGCTTTGTTGATTGTCTAAACTTCTCAGTTGATGCGAATACAGCATTTTCTGCACAGTGTAGTGCACATTTTTAATTTACTTACATATATGTCATAACATATTGCCGCTGTCCAAGAAAAAAACATATATCTCCATTTGTGTGGATTTTTACTGTTATGCATCGTTTGAACTGAACTGTTCAGATTGGGTGAAAATTTCATCATGTATGGACCAACAGAAATGACCTAAAACTACTTTGAAAAAAGTCTGGTTCTATTGACTTACATTAAAGTTAGATAGGTTTTGGCCCTCTCCTGTAAAGTTTCCATTTTGCCCCATTTTGGAGATACTTGTTTTTCTTTGGACAACGACAATATGCACATGTAGCCAGACCCAGGACATCTAAACGTTTGTACACTACTGTATGTAGCCTGGCACTTGAAACACCATTTTATGACATCATCATATTATATAAAAAATACAACACACAATAATGTGATGATGTGACAAAGGCTAAGGCTAACACTTTTACATTCAAATAAGTCTATGAGAAAATTAATCCGGTCTTTCTTCAGCTCCAGTTCCTTTTTATGTTTTTTTTCTTCCCATGCTGTTCTGTAGACTCAGCAGCTGGACTGTTTCATTGTCCAGCTCTTCAGGAGTGAGGTGGGTGTATTACAGCAAGGATAGCACTAAAATGTGCAGGACAGTGGGTGTCCAAGACCAATCAAGGGAAAAACTGTGTTAGGCTACTCTTACTCTTACTTCAGTCATTATTTCAACCCCTGGTTCAAACTCCTCTACCCACCTCTGCATACATATTAAGTACTATATTGTTCCTGTTGAGTATCATCCTTTTTCATGCCAATTGTAAGGGATTTGAGTGACCAGCTCACAGAGGACGAAGTATCTGTATCTAATTACTCCAAAACTGTGTTCATCAGTATCATATACTAGGTACATACTCAATGACAATAACAACACTGAGCAGGACTGTTTCTATTAGTAGATGTTGCTACTGCATTAATGTAATTTTGACACAAACCAGACCACCAGTAGTGAGGGAGCCCACCTAAAAGAAGTTAAGGTACTTCAGAACTATTAATCTCAGAATGCAGAAATGACAGTCAGTTCATATTTGTACTGGATTTCCTTGAGCAGCTTATTGGTGATCACTTCAATAACCATAATGACCTTGCCAGGTCAAACGGATCCAGCTCCAATAGGGCTCCAGTTTCATATTACCTATCAACAACTCTATGATCAATACTGAATAATATGTTGTACGATTAATAACTGAAGAGTAAAGATGACAAATATTTTTTTTTTTTATTAGCTGGGCTCTTCCTTTTTTTTCATTTCCGCAGAGATACACTGAACAGAATCATAATGTCTATGCCAGCTGTGCTGAAACCGACTGATGCTCAGTGTGCCGCGGCTACAAAGGGGGGTGCTGCTGTTGGAAATGACAGCTTCCCACAAGTGCACCAGGACATGGAGGCGCGCTGCTCCTGGCGTGCTCATTTGCTAAGCAGTGTGAAGCCCTTCTTTTTTTGAGGCAGTGCTCGAGTGCTGAGAAAAGTCTCAATTAAAGCTTTGTAATAAGCCAGAGTTAGAGACAGGTACATGCCTTGGGCCTGAATTGCTAGTACAGTCACATCTGGCCTATCTACAGTACCTGCAGTTGGCCAAGCAATTCTCACATTACCAACACCACTCTGCCATTATATGGATTTTTGAAGTAGTGCGGCATAAGAAACAAATGCATAAAATAAAAGCTAAAAATTCTCTCATTAACAGAACCATACTGCAAGGTTCATAGGGACGTATAGAAATAAACTGAACATTGGGAGCCAAATTATATGCTTGGGCTAGCACTTCAGACTGTGCAATCAAAGTCCGTTACACTAGTTCTATGCTAATTTATGAGAAACCACAGAGCTCTCAGGAGGTTCAACCTGCTAGGTGTCTGATTATATGTGTGTGTGTGTGTAATATTTGAAAAACTTTCTCAGTGTATCTGCAAAAGACGTTAATATGGAGCCAGTTGTTTTTAAGCTGAATTCCACTAACTTTTCAGTTTTTCTGCAGATGTTAAAAGGCAGCCATTCAGAGTGATTTAATGTGAAATATTCCATTCTAAAGAAACCTATAGTGAAAGTCAGAATTGTAGTGGTACAAACTAGAAGCTTTAAATGTCTCTAAAATGTCCCTCAATGAAAGCTGCTGCACTAAATTGTTATGAATGCAGTCACACAGTAAGCAGAAGTTTTGATGTGTTTTGTTGATTTGCTAAGTTGGTTTTCTACAGGGAAATTTTCTACTTGCCCAATATATTGGGGGGAAATTAGTCACCTGTGACTGAAATGTACTATTAAAGAATTCATTCCCTGGTACATTTCTGAGGAGAACTACCTGTAGACTGGGATGTTTTTACAGGCTTTAAATAATTTGATTGTTGCTTTCTGTTTTCATTTACATTTTGTATGCCATTCCAGCTTATTTGGAAATTGTGTTGTAATCGAATTTGTATAGGACGCATTCACATCTGACCAGGGGTGCCTAAGCTTTTGTACACAACTGCATTTAAGCTGAAGCTCATAACATTGTTTTATGATCCTTTAAATAAACGACATAAAACATGTGCCATAACATGTGCACAGGCTACATTTTAAGTTTTGTTTTCCCCCAACATGTCAAAAACTTCAGCAAATAAAGTAAAGGATGAGTTATTAATAAGTTATTAATAAAATTATTTTCACTGAGAAAAGCAACCAAATATGTAATTTGACCAGGGCTGGCTAAACTTGTACAGTGTACGCAATCAGATTCCTGAGACACTGCTTTGTGATTTGACAATTTGAGTGGACTTTTTTAAACACAGCCAAACAGTCTCCAAAGAAAACCACTCTTACCTCTGTTCACCATTATCAACATTACATGCAGGTGCTCAGATGAGTAATTTTAACTGGTCATTTTGGATAGCATAAAAAAGAGGTAGACATTGTGACCCTGGTTCCCATCACTACCACTGTACACGACACTATGTACGCTGTTACGTTTCTCTACCATGAAACATTTCACATCAGGCCACACTGAAAAACTTCGTTTAGAATTCAGTGGTTATATTATATGAATATACTTGAAAAATCGGTGGAAATCCCATTTAAGGGGTAATATTCTCAAAGTGTTCCAAACTCCATCCATCCCCTTCAAACAAAAAGGTTGTAATTGGCCCCCAGGCAATCCAAGTTGGAGTTTTTCAGAATCATAACTTTTTCTCTGCATGTTACAATAAAATGTGTGCTTCTTTTAGATGCACGCTAGTCTAGTGCTTCATACCTGAGATCAAATTTGTAATCATGTCCCTTTGCTGTCGTGGAAGCTAACAAAGCTAATCCATCCCTGTTCACGCATACGACTAAACACACAAATATGCTGTCTATGCACACACACACACACACACACACACACACACATACAGAGAAACACACACACACGGGCCTCTCCCCAGGCGGTAATGAGTTTGCTATGTGTTTTAAAGGGATTAACGGCATTAAAAATCACATTTCATTCTCTCAGCAGAACAAAACAAAGCTGTTCATAGAAAACATGTTCATTTATTACTGTTTTGGAGAAGCTTAAATGTAATGCATGAATATTTTATCATCCGGCTAATGCAATCTAGCTGCGCATGAGATATGCATTCATTATGAAATCTGAAGAAAAATGACAAAGAGACACAGTGTAGACCGTCTATGCAACTACAGTAATGACAAATGAGTTAATCAATTTGTCATGCGACGGTAATGCTCGGTGCTAAAAAAGCCTGTATTTCTGCAACACGGCTTGAAAGAAGACAATTGTGTTTTCCTCTCTTAGCAGTCCCTGGCCAGATTTAAAAAAGTGGACCAAGACAAGCTGGGACAAAAGCTTGAGGTTCGAGAACTGGCACAAACAAGCAGTAGAGTAGTCTTTTTCTTCCAGGCTAAAAGCCATCTCTGAGAGGAGGTGCGAACGCAGTTACATTAACTTGTCTTCTCCAATACGCACCAGGTGGAGCAGATTCAGCAACCTCTCAGACGAGCCCCTCTTTAAAAAAACACTAACAAGAAGGCCTTTCACTGCAGGCTCAGAGCGAGCACGGGCCTTTTCTGGCACTGCCGGCACTGGGACGCCGCCTGGCCCAGTAACATTCCCCTCACACACTGGGAGGCTTTGTACGTTCCACTTCCTGGCTGCCACTCAAGAGCTCCGAACATTAAATAAGTCGCATTCCCATCAACTTGCTCCTTGTTTTGTCACCTCTGTTTACGACAGACGCCGTTTAATTTCGAGGGAGAGGGAGGGAAAGAGAGGGAGAGAGAGAGAAAAAAGAAAGATGTCAGTATTTTTCAGTATTTCTCTCAGTGGGATTAAAGTGAGGCTGTATTTCAAGGATTATCAGATGCTTTTGATCATGTGACCCTCACTGTTTTTGATCTCGGAGAAATAAAGAAGGAAGAAAAAAGAAACACGTAGCTCTCTCCCCGGATCCCACTGCTGTTGGCATGGCATAATATGACAAGAGAAGATGACAGCTCGGAAGAAAAAATCATAAAGCATGTAACAGGCCTCGAAATAGCCTAGTTTACCATGAAACACTCGCACAAACCAGGTTTAGAGTAGCTGTCAGCCGCGTTCGGTAATAAGACTGGTAAACGAGGCCCGGATTGCTGTTGGATTGGCCCGGGTGATGAAGTTCAGCATTATTCTGTTCGTTTTTGGGGTGTTTTTTTTTTTTGCCATTCCAGACATCCCTCCCTATTTTAGCAAGAGAAATGGAGCAAGGTTTCTCAACACACAACAGCAGATCTGCTCCGGAGTCCCCAGGCACTGCTATCAAAGCGCCTCTCCACAGCTGATCATTAGCAATTTCAGAGCCTTAGGCAACTCTAGGCCCCCAGACCGAGCAGTATAATTTAGCGGCTGTCTTGGCCATACAATCAAAGGGCCATACTGTACATTTATCATTTCCAGCCAGAAAAAAGGGGGAAAAAGAAAAGGGGTGGGTATGGGGGTTGGCATGTGACGGATATAGTTGAAATTAAAAAAAAATCTGCAAGGCAAGGAACCACGGAGCGTTTTCCTAAACATCCACAGAAGGATAACACAGTGTTTTATTGCTCCCCAGGACCATTTCCAATTAATTCCACCGCCAAATAAAGTCCAGGACAAATCAAAAAAAATTTTTTTTTGATGTGGCTTCAAGCAATGAAAGCTTTCTATTTGAGTGGTCTACCTGAAATCACGATAAGGTGTGGTTTCGGGCACAAACCATCAAAGCCAGATTGAATATCCTTTTAATAGCAGGGGAAAAAAATAAAAAATAAATAAATACTAGGCCGTCAAAGTACCCATCTGCCACATTCTGAAATGGGTCCTGTCAGTCACTTTCAGTCTAAATTCATAGATTCAGCCTGATGTGGCCTGACAGGTAAGTTATATATTTCTTTTTCTTGGAGTCTACATTTTGTGTGTCTTGCCGTTGCCTTATGAATATAGTATACTTGAAGAGGGACATGTGGATATATAAAAACCCCAAACTTCCACACGACGATGACCCAGTTCTCATCTTCAACCAAATGCTAACCCAATTCTCAACTTCAATTCAATGGCATGCAATATATATGCAGAACATATCTGGGACATGCTTTTTTTGCTATGTAAAACTCCACAGTATTAAACATTTGCATTCAAATACCCCAACAAGCAAATATTATGGACAATTAAGGAAATGTCAAAGATTAAAAACAATAGTACAGAAGTAATGCTTGTTTAGTACAAGCGGTGACCTTGAGACTAATTGATTTAGTGATATATCTTTGTATTTTAAGAACCTGTGATTGAACTACAGAATGATAACTTGCACTAAAAATTGTTCTTCAAGGGTTCTTTTGTAAAGGCAATGGTTATATACAGTATAAACCCACAAACCCATAAACCCATAAACACTCAAAGAACCATCTGAATGCATAACTGTTTCCATGCCCAGCCAAATGGTTTTTATCTATGATGAAAAAAAAAAGTTATTTATGGATCTTTAAAGAACCTTTATGAAATGGTTCTAAACAGCACAAGAAAAGAGTTCTTTTGTTCAGAACTACATAGAACCCTTTTTGCTAAAAGTTTTCTACATAATTAAATGGCTGAAACATAAACAAAGTCAGAGTGGTTTGGTGTGAAATGGTCTGTTTTAGGGAAACCTGAGTCTGAATTGCTCTCAGTGGTGGCGATAGGAACCAGACATCTGGACAGTTTAATACCTCTGAAAGCTCCCTCACATTAAATACATTAAATGGTGAGACATGAGCTGCCTGACGTCCAACGCACTGTTTTATGATAGTTTTGTGATGAACGTATATATGGTAACACTTTACATTAATTATTGACTAAGCAACATGCAGTAAAACATTAGTTAACTTTAAGTAATACATTAACAATGCTTAACTAATCATAAATAAACATATAACAAGTTACATGTTAAGTAAGTATGTAACAGGTGTTAGTGTTACCAGTGTTACCACATATTTTAAATCAGATTATTTTAAATCATTCATGGTGGAGGAGTATGTACAGGCATTGCAAGCCAAAATAGTCCTTAAAGGAAACTTATTTTAGTATATTCAACATTACATACTCAGAAGGCACAATTAGGTGCAGTGGTGGTTTTAGATTTCATGTCAAACCAAACTCTGAATGAATATGTTTACATCTCTAGGACTGGATTATTCCGAAATGTTTGACAAATCAGTGGAATTCCACTTCGAACTGGAATTTTCCTCTAGTTTGCTTGCCAAATATTTGACTATATTCACATTTTAAACGCATTATTTTCAAAAAGATAACACAGGGCAACTGTAACAGCTGTGTGAATGATAATGAAAAGTCTCTAACTAGCAAGGATAGATAGAACTTGCTTTAAATTCTTAGTCTAACAGCTAAACTAGCAGCTTACGTTAATTGTGTATAATTAATACACACGTTAATTGTGCACTTGTATTTGGCATGTTGGCTTGTCTGAAAAGGTCAGCTGTTTGAGGCAGAAGAGCCAGAGAACAGAATTCTGCCTGTTACTATGAGAAGTAGACATTGCTTTGTTTAGAGTTTAGTAACGAACTGTTAAGAGTTTTCAAACATTTCCCTATATTTAGTACCTAATCAATTTTCTTTTATTTATCACCAGAGACATGTTCTTCCATGAGTTTGGCAGCCAGCATGTGTGACTTTCAATGGATTTGACAAATATTCCATTTTGATTTTTATTTTGTGCTTGAAATAATTCCATATTACAACAAAACCTTCATTTTTTCATTTTTTTCTTTGTAAAGAAAGGACATTTTTAAACACACAGTCCCTCTTAGGTGATGCCTATGAGATGCTATTTTCCAACATTCTCTGGTTGTAGGCTTTTTCCACACAGGCCTCATCCGAATACTAATATGAGTCTGTATATCCATATGTCCGGATAAGCATGCCCAATTAACGAACACGTATTCAAAACTGCATACAGACACAACCTTGCATACTAAAGCGTTGCTCAGGCTTTTTTCCCCCTCTCTTAATCCTGTAGCACCAGATGGAGTGCATATATGCCGCACAGGCGCACTGTCTGCTCCTGTCATGCAGTCTAAGGAAGAAACAAATCCCCATACGGAACAACCCTCGGGTTCTCTTAGTAGTAGGCCAGAAACAGTGTCCAGAAAGCAGAAGGGAAACAATTGCACTGTAATTGCAGCAATGATAACAGCTCCTGAGCTAGTAAATAGTCTTATCACTCATACTGTTAACCACACTTGTTGAGCACTTTTGTTGCGGATTACACTTTTCCAGTGGCTGGGGACTTGCGGTGAAAAGCCGACTGCGTTTGATATATGACCACACAACGGCAACGTTTCAAAGCACCGGTTTGCCTGGTATTGCGATATGCTTTAGTGATGAGGTTCATTTGGCGCCTGTTATTACAGCTAGGATTGTTGTGCTAGTGGGCACTACAGCAAGGAGAACATGTTAGCTGATGTTAATCAGGTTTGTGTTGTTGTTTGGGTTTAGTTCTTCAAGATCTCCCTTCAATTATGTCAAACAACACAGTTGTACTACATCCTGCATTGTACAGTACTGAGCACAACTCGGAGATCATCCTTCATCATTGTAATGTTCATACAGTTCATTAACTACAGGTTACCCTTGTGTAGGAAGAAAGACAAATGAAAATAGGTGAAAAAACAAGGATGCTTTAAAAGATACGGAGAAAATAGGACTTCTAAAAAACATGCAAGACCTAGGTGGACCCCAAAAACTGTCACTATCAGATAAACAGCACTTAAAGCTTTCATCTTTAGGAGAGAGGGGGAAATCAAGCTCCACTCTTGCCACAGATCTGAAAAAATTCACAGGCGTTTCTGTCCATCCTTCCACTTTGAGAAGACAGCTCAACACAATGGGTCTGCAAAGTTGTGTAGCTGTCAAAAAACTGCTGGTGTTTCCAAAACAATGGACTGGCCATGTCAGGCATCAGAGTCAGGCATCATTCACAGGTATTTAGGAATACCTGGATCAGGAGAAGCAGAGCTTTTCAGGTATAGAAAAAGAGCCTCCACATGTCTCCCAGAAATAATGCAGTGTACAACGTAGACACATTACATGCTGACATGTTATTGTAATTCGATGTTTAGTGGCTTTTGTGTAATGCTCTGCTTTCTTTCCTGCTGCTCCAAAACTAATAACTTGCACTTAATGGCCATTTGGAGTGTAAATGAAAAACATCTCTGGCATACTGGATACAAATTTAATAACATTTGAGAACCTTCCGAATTCCTCAATGGCATTAATGACATTGCAAGCCCCCTTTTCCCTAAACACTTAAAAAAACTTTCATTGCAACCTTGTGGCTACACAGCACACTACACCTCCAGGTACTCTGCACTCCTGCTTTACGTTGCACGTTGCATAACGATGCGACTTTGGCGTGATTATGCATATCAGCCCTTTACAGTAATCGCATGCATGTACCCATTGGAGCGGCGCTTGTGTGTTCAGCTTGTGTAAATTTAGTTCAGATTGCCCATTTGGTGCGGCGCGTTCTTTCCTGGCACGTGCCCGTCAGTGTCTCAGACCGATTTGTCATTCCAAGCCCGCTTTGTGTGCTGCCAGCACTGAGATGATGGCCATGCGCTGCTCTGATCCTGGCAGCACCCAGGGACAAGGCCAAGTGTTCCACGCGCACTCCACAGAGGGACGAAAGGGCTTCTGCCTGCTGATCCCCGTCTCCGAGGGAGAGGAACAGAAGAACCGGCTTTGCTGAACTTCTCCGAGGCACCGGCTGAAGAGCTCAGCCTCTAGAATGTGTGCGACAAGATATAACTCTCTCTGAATGGAGCCCGGGCCCTGCTGCGCTTTGGGTCTTAGCTCCAAAATGTTAACTGGTATTTGGATGCACTGTCTTTAGGAGGTCCATGAAGAAAAATAATAGCACTTTATTTTATTTTTTTACCGCTGAAGCTAAAAAATAGCAACGTATTTTGTTACGGGATAAAAGATGCCACACAAAATGGCAACGGTCCATTATGAGGCTTGACCCAATCCATTAAGGCTATTCGCATCCTTATGTTGTGCTTTAAAAGCTTAACATGAGCAGTTGACCGGTTTACTTTGCTTTACCAAGTGGCTTATTGTTCTTTGCGGTTGTACTGGTGATTCTGAACAAATCAGAGAGGTTTATATGCATACCGTTTGCTCCAATCAGTGACTTCTAAAGATGTAGACCTTGAATATGCTGCTGGCTGGCTTTAGACAAGAGTAAAACTCACTAAGGCCACATGTATGTCGGGTACTAATGGCCTGATTTCTAAGGGTTTTATGAAATATGTCACCCTGGCTGGTGCTATTATCCTTATATTTCCTGCCTCATAGCAGCTCCAACATGTCCCCTGCTCTCATTTCATTTCCATTCCTTATTGCTTTTTAAGGTTTCGAATCCTTTATGTTCAATCAAATGTCAGAGACCCTACACAGCCTACCCGGTACTGTAAGTCTAAGGCAGCTAAAACCACAGCTGGCCTGATTAGAATAAAGATTCAATTAAGAAACAAAGGAAAAGTCCAACTTTGAAGTGAAATTAGTAACCACGTATGCAAATCGCTGCCTCTTGGCTTAATTACATAGCCAGTCAGTCCATCGGTGGAAGTACGTGTGAAATAATGATCTTTAAGCTGAAGGACAAGAAGTCCAGCCCTTTAGACCTTAGTGATTTATGTGCTATGGAGGCTTATCTGGAGGCAAAAAAGCAGGGATTATGCACGTTATCAAATATCATATTCTTTGAATTCTCTCTGAATTGGATAACAAATTCAGAGGCATGAACAAAACAGCTGTATTCTTGTGAAACTGTACTGCAAAACACATTGTTATCTAAAACATATTTTCAACCCTCCAAACAAACGCTGTCCTGAGAGCTTGTTTTCTTGATTCCTGTCAAAACAGAATGAAGCAGACACTGAGTTCACCTCTTGCTCAAGCCTGAAGTTTCTAAAAGAGAATTTGAAATTATTTCTGGTGGGACTGGATGGGTGCAACCATTCATGCCCACACAAAGCAAAAAAAGCTTCTTTTTTCTGGCCTCCCAAATTGATCATTTGATTCAAACAGCAAGGAGAACAAAAGGATGTTGATTATTATGGAAGCTGTGTTAAATGCTGTGGTATGTTGCATTGAATATAAAAACATAATGCTGCAAGAGCTCTCTAGAGGTTACATTAAAATGGTTCAGTGTAGGGCTATGTAGGTTCCAAGACTTCCATGTCAATATTAATACATTCAGTGACACTTTTGAAGGCTATTGAAAGTAATGCTATTTCATATTCAGCATTGAATAATGCATTTGTAAAGCAATAACTGAGTGTTTATGAACAGTTTTTGTCAGCAATGGCAAGACAAGAAGACACTATATTCTATGAAGTAAATGAATGAATGAGTGAAGTAAATTAACATAAGGGGACTCAAACTAAATTGACAAAGTCAAGCAATTTTGTACACTGGAAACACCATCAGGGAATCAGGGAATCAGGTTTTGCTTTGCGTTTCTACTGTATTTACCTCTATTACAGGCCTGGAATATGTATACAGAAGAAAATATGTATGAAAATAATTACTTTTGAGGGCATCAAAAGTCTTGCACAGCATCTTCCAACCTGATATATATGGCTTTTAACTAGGCCTCTGCCTTTTAAGTTCCATTACTTGGGAATGAAGCTTCATAAAAGTGTTGTAAACGGAACAATTAACTATCACTGCTCTCGGATCTCAGATTATCCATGTTTAATATATTGTACATATCAGAGAATTACTACACAGGACCCTCCTGTCTCTGTATACTTTGTGTATTTTGTATATATTTAATTTATCAATTTTATTAAGCATATTTAATTAGTATGTATATTAATGCTGCCCTGCTGTAGAGTAATAACCTGTGCCTCACCACAAGCATTTCATTGCATGAATGTCCAGGCTTGTTGTGCATATGAACGTTGTAGTTTAAGCCGCCTTTAGTCAATGCGATGCAGGTTACTTCATAAAACATTGTATGTTGTATTGAGATTGCTGAAAGAACTAAATATACAAGTAATGCATTATAAATGTAAGCATGTGTTACAAAGCCTTCAAATAAAGCATCATCAGCATGTATTTCTCACTCGTTTGAACTTGGTTTGCAGAAAGATGAAACATTACCATTTCCGTGGTTCTGTCATTTGTTGTCATAGTCAAAAGTATATGGGCTACAATGTAATTAAATATTATTGATTATTGATAATTGAATCATATTAATGACAAATGTTTTACAGCAAAGCGAGAGCAAGAGGAATTACTCTCGCCTTCTAAGGATTAAAGAAAGGCTACACGTAAAAGGATAAGCTTAAGAGCCCCCAAAAACGTTCTATCTGGACTTCTTTTGAGGGTGCACATTATTTGGCACTTTTAGAGAATCATTTTAGCCCTCACACATTACGTACTCTTCCGTTTCCCCTTGTTCTTCCTGCTTTTTCTCCTCCTTTCTTTGAGACTAAAATGTTATCTGGAAGCAGTAGTATTATTTAGTATCTGTTAGCAGAGCGTGGTTGTGAATGCACCCACACAATGATGGGCTATTCAGAGGAGGAACTACTGGCAGCCTCTGGCTCCCCAGATTGCTGCACCTTCCAGCACTAATAAAGAGCTTTTTCCTTTTTTTTATTTATTTATTTTTTTGTTGAAACGACAATGTCACGCCGTCTCCATCCTCGGCCGCATCCTTCATGATTAGACCAATTCCGACCGCACGCTCCTCTTAATCCTACCGCTCCACTCAACTGATCAGAGCCATCAAATCATGGCCTGTGCCCAGATGGAAACAGAAGGCTTTCAACACACGTACACATACACACGTGCACGCACGCCCACGCGTGCCACCCACACAAACGAGAGATGGCCGGCCTACAATAACCTGTGAGGTACTTACCTTTGTTCGGTACTGCCTTTGCAAGCGGGTGAGCTAATGGGTTTGGACAGGGCTAAGGATGGGCTTTATGGGCCTCAGCACAGCGCAAACAGATCAAATCAGGTTGCCACACTGCCAAAGGTCGTTCATGGCCAGGGGCGTTCCAGCACTGTGTGCCACTAGATGTAAACCTTTGACATATTTGGGAGCAAGTAATTATATTGATTCATGTTAAGAATTTGAAATGTCAAACATAGCCAAAGGAAGAGAAAGGTTAATTGTTTAACAGGGCCCCCAGTGTTAACTTTTATCATGGATGTGTGCGCGTGCATTTTTCTATTTTTTCCCTTTTAGGGAAAACTACGTTGCAACCTTTGTATTTACCGCTGACAGACTCATCAGTATGAGTTACGCTTCCTTTAGAAGAATGGATAAGGGCAAAAAACTTATGCAAGTTGTAATTCACTTAAGGCTGTGAATGCACACATTGCATATTAATATACTGATTTGTAAATATCAGTAAACATTTTTCTTTCTTTAAGAAACTCACACTGGACATGCTGTATTGGCGTATACTATAGAGCACACTGGTATGTATAGGTACTTGGCGCTACGCAGCAATGCACAGTAGCCTTTTCTGCTTCTCACAATTCCAGTAATCCCAGTAGCAAATTTAGACTCCACGTCCATACTACACATCTCAGATCTCCATTTTTGCTGGTCCAAAGTTTTTTGCTTTGTTCATTACATTTCTTCAGTAATGGCATCTTCTTGACAGCTACGCATCCTTTCAGACCTATAGCATTAAGTCGTCTTTTCACACTGGAAGAATGGACAGAAAAACATCTGGGGATTTTTACAGATCTGAAGCCAGAGTGGATGTTGATAACTATACTAATGGTTTTGCCAGGTCTTAAATGGTTGTTAGGAACTGTCGTATGCTAGTTTATGTTGCTCTGGGAAACGTTTGGAACAACGTGAATGCAGTGAAAAGGGAATTGAAAGTCATAAAGCAATGATTTGATATTTAAAAAGTCTTCACTGGTAACTGGCAAATCAAAAATCAAGTTAAAATCATGATCAATTTTGAAAAAATAATAACTATTGAACAAAGCTGTAAGTTATATTGTTGATTTCTTTTTATGATTCTCCTCCACATCTCTGATCACCGTCATTTAAGATCACAGCTTTTCCATGAAGTTGATAGTTCACAACTAATCTTACAGGTTCTAAAAACCGTTGGACAGGTCTACCCAAGAGATACAAAAATGTACACTGAAGTGATACTTTCATGATTAATGTTCTGAAAGTGTGCTATTTTTGATATACTATGTGATATACTAACTATGTACTATGTGCTACATATGCTAACTATATATAAAAATATACTGCAATAGAACTAGTTGCACTTAACTCTACTTTTTTTGAAACAAGATTCACTGAAATATACATATATTCACTTAAGTTAATAGCATTACAATACTTCATTTTTACCTGACAGTTTAAATTAGTGTACTTATATGAAGTGCACTGAAGTACTACTGAGGTAACTTACTGGGTTACTGAGTACATTTCAAGCACATTATTGTTTGTGTGCTAAATATAAGTATATGCATATATATATATACACATATATTTAGCACACAAACAATAATGTGCTTGAAATGTCCTTGGTAATATTAAAAGTACATATCTAGTATGTACTATACAAATATACTTCACTGTTACCTCGGTAACCCGGTTCCAGTCATTTCAGCAAATTTGCTTAGATGATTTCTAGGCTTGGTGCAGCCCAATATTTTGACTCTTCTGAAACACAGCAACATCTTTTCCATGTCCACCGGACTTGTTTGTCTGACATGCTTGTTTTAGAAATGACATGCAGCTTAATGTATCAGTTAGGGATAAAACAATTGTGGCTAGGTGTAACATACTAATGAAACAAAGTATGCGCTCCAGATGGTGACTTCTTTTGGCCAGGTGACGACACATACTGCCGAACAGTATGACCAGGAATTCTTTTAGCATTTCCATTTCTCTATCCCGCCAACCTATTTCCTTAGATAGAATCCCCACCTCTCTCTAGCTGGTGTCCTTCGGATCAGTGGAATATGATGTATTACGTCTTGAAATATGATGAAACTATATTTCAATAAACCCTTCCCTTTCAAAAAAAAAAAAAAAAAGCAGGACATCCTGTAATAAATTCAATATCTCACTGTAGGACATCATCGCCCTCTGTGAATTCATTTTTTCCTTCTTTTTTTTTTTTAAGATTATTACAAAAGGAACAATAGAGAGCGCGTAATAACAACATGGTGAAATTTACTTGTGTTCTGCTGCACCACTCGGTGGTCGACACAAATCCTTAATCCTCCCCAAAGATAATAACTATGTAATCCGCATTCCCAGATGGAGCCGTTTCAGGAGCGACGCAGCTAGCCAGCGGAGGTTCTCCTCAAGATCAAGAGAGGTGAACTCATTAAAACACAGAGCAATTAGAAAGAGAAATAGTGCCTGTTCTGGGCCGTATTGCATAAATAACACTCTACATTTGCCTGTATATTTATAAACGTGTGGCGGAGGGAAGCTAACCTACAGCGTGCTCCAAAATCACCTCGGACCCTGTACCGCGACCCACACACTCAGCAGCATTAATGAGCGCGCTCCCTGTATCTCTCCGTCGTGATGAAAGCTGATGTGAGAGGTGCTTGGCTTGATTCATTTGCTTGACATTATTCAGCGTTGTAATTAAGAGCCCCTGCAACAACACTGCACTGATTGTTATCTGCATCTCTGCGGCTAATAAAATCTAGCCGATTGTTATGCAAATCCATTCAAATAATGAAGATAATCAAAACACTGCAAGAGAATACATCGCCAAGTGGAATAAAAGAAGAGAACCGCGCGGCTCCTCGTCCGACGGGCTGCGGCAAGAGTCTATTAAAAACCCATCGGAGAAGTAAATAGTTCTGTCTCTCCCGCCGAAGCACTACTTCTAGGTCCATCTCGCACCACTCCAAGGCCTTAGCATACCTCCCAGTTGCTTAGGAGAGCAAAGACAAGGTGGTGGGCATGAGTGATGAGCCTCTCTCCCTCTCTCTTTCTGTCTTTGGTTTTTATTTTTTTCCCAGTCCTTTCTTTCCTTATTCTGGCCCTCCTCTCTCTTTGTGCATATCTCTATTACTCTCTCTCTCTCCTCCCTCCCTCCCTCTCTATCTCTATCGTCCTCTCTCCCTGTCTCCCTCCCTCCCTCTCTCGATATCTCCGCATCTTCCTCTCCGTCTCTCTAGTCTCTACGTACAACTTCAGTTCCAAAGTTCAGGATTGCTTGTCATATTGATGATAGTTGTTATTTCATTCGATCAATAATAACATACACGGGGCAGATAGAAATTTTATAAATTACACTCCGGCAGATGAGAAACAACAAAGTTATTAAATGATCAATATTAAAGTATGAAGACTTGATGAAATCAGGACTGACCTTTTTCACCTTGTGGTTTCACGTCCCTAGCCGTGTTAAGCTCGATTAATCAGACTGAATCATTTAAAAGACTGAGTTCTAGTTTCCAGCATGTCAACAGCAACAAGGGCAGCTTACATGTCTTATACATGTGCGTCATAACGAAGCTTACACATTACAGACGCAGTTTAGTGTGATACTAATAACTGCTGCACCATTTAAGGTGGAACAGAGAATTAGGACAGATACATTACAGACGCAGTTCAGTGTGATACTAATAACTGCTGCACCATTTAAGGTGGAACAGAGAATTAGAACACATTATACATTATAGAAGCAGTTTAGTGTGATACTAATAACTGCTGCACCATTTAAGGTGGAACAGAGAATTAGAACACATACATTATAGATGCAGTTTAGTGTGATACTAATAACTGCTGCACCATTTAAGGTGGAACAGAGAATTAGAACACATACATTATAGTTGCAGTTTAGTGTGATACTAATAACTGCTGCACCATTTAAGGTGGAACAGTGAATTAGAACAGATATATTATAGAAGCAGTTTAGTTTGATATTAATAACTGCCAGGGTGTAACTGCTGCACTATTTAAGGTGGAACAGACAATTGGAACAGATACATTATGGAAGCAGTTTGGTGTGATAATAATACCTAGGATAACTGCTGAACCATTTAAGGTGGAACAGCACATTTTGAACAGATACATTACAGAAGCAGTTTAGTGTGATACTAATACCTAGGGTAACTGCTGGACATTTAAGGTTGAACAGACAATTATAGAAGCAGTTTAGTGTGATACTAATACCTGGGGTAACTGCCGCACCATTTAAGGTGGAACAGACAACTGGAACAGATGCACTATAGAAGCAGTTTAGTTTGATACTAATAACTGCCAGGGTGTAACGGTTGCACCATTTAAGGTGGAACAGATTATTAGAACAGATACATTATAGAAGTAGTTTAGTGTGATACTAATACCTAGGGTCACTGCTGCACCATTTAAGGTGGAACAGAACATGGGAACTGATACATTATAGGAGTATAGTGTGATACTAATAACTGACAGGGTGTAACTGCTGCACCATTTAAGGTGGAACAGACAATTGGTACAGATACGTTACAAAAACAGTCAGTTAAATGAATTCCCTCCGTAATTGATACTAAATCAAAGTCTGTCTCGTGCCAGAAAATAAATTATGTATTAGTATAGTTATATTAAGGAGGCAAAATGTACTTGTAGGTATTACACAGGTATATATATATATATATAT
>CM067485.1:10142943-10168459 GCA_034552555.1 Semaprochilodus insignis
TATATATATATATATATATATATATATATATACATATATATATATATATATATAACTTAATTTTACCTGGGTCCTTATCGGAAAATGTGAGACAGCGTATAAATGTCACGTTCAAGCTTATTTTTACACACACTCCACTTGCGTAATGAATGAAATAAAGCGTATCGCTCACTTATCATTCTTGGTATCAGTTTATTTCCTCTTTACAGCTTCTTATCACTGTTTTTAAGCTGAAATATGTGAGCTGAAAAATGCTAGGAAAGAAACACTGCTAAGGGTAACTTCCCATTAGAAATGGACTATTTACAAGAAAGACTGTCTAAATTACAAACCACATCTGCCTTACACTAGCTTTTCTGTGGACTCGATTTGTGGTCTTTAATTTAAAGTAGTAATGGCAACATTGTGACATGCTGAAGAATTTCAGTGTCAGTGTTCTGACTCCCCAGCTGAATGCAACTACCCTTTGCATGCATGCACAGTTAATCATTCATTTTCCTTCATAATAAGCAGGAGAACAGAACTTAAAGCCAAACATAGCGTCTCACAGTGATAACTTAAAGTAAATGTAATGTAATGAGCTAAAGACATTGGTTGTTGTTGCAGCCCTCTAGGGATTAATTGCCTTTCAGTCATAGTGATAAGCATTACGATAAGGATAATTATTATGCAAACCCTTTAAATGGAGTATAAACACAGTTTAAAGTTGTGGGTTCATTAAAAAAAACATGTTTTTGGAGTTTTTGGATGCTGTGCAACACAAGACATCCGGTGTGCAGTGGCCTTTACAGGGGGCAGTTTTGCATGCCCAAAATGTAAAAATATGTACATGCAAAATATTGGACATCGGCGTTGCCCAATATGTATATGGAAAACATCAGATTCCCAGAATTCCCATATTGATGCATCTCTACTAAAAACTTGGAAGAAGCCTGCTGACATGAGCAGTTTGTTTAGCTATGGTTACAGTCACTATCCAGTCTGAAGCGCACATGGTCCTGAGCAGTCAGTTAAGTTTTTATAGCTTTTAGGTCCATTTTTTTTTCAAATCTGAGAATGTTTTGATATTTATAGTCGAGTTGTCAGCACCTTTAAAAAAATTGAAGGAAAAGTTGAAGATGGAGAAGATAAAGGTGAAGTATACCTATAAAGTCATAGAGTACCAGCACTGTATTAGATAACAAATCTCCATCAAAATAAATCAAATCAAATCAAATCAAATCAAATCACTTTTATTGTCACGTCACATTTTCACAGGTGTGAAGGTGAGTGAAAAACTTAGGTGTGAAGTCCCTTACAGTACTTAGATACAAAAAATATACATTAGACAATAAATATATACAATACCAAGCACAAAATCTCTGTTATCCTAATATACATTATAAATTATATATATTTATATAACAGTAATATAAAGTTATAAATAAAACCTATGATATATCCAGATGTACACATTTCCATATAGCACTATGGTAAGGCTGAGGTAGATGAGAGATGCAGGGTATATACAGGGAATAGAATATTGATATATATATATATATATATATATATATACAGTACAGATATACAATATGGATGAAGATAACAGTATGTCAGTCTATATGTGCAAGTAAATATGTGCTGAACCAGGTCCATTTACCGATGCATCAGCACTACTGGCTGTTTAGTAGCCTGATGACTCGGGGGAAGAAACTATCCCGGAGGCGGCTGGTTCTGGACTTTATGCTTCAGAAGTTCATATTATTGAAAACTGAGTATTATTGTCAGTTTGACTGAAATTTGTTCTGTTTTACTTTAATCTTAATAGCTTGTGTGATGCTGACATTGGTAAGTCTAAATCTGGACTCAAACTTACATAGTTTAAACAGTAGTTAAACAAACTCAAGTAGAACCTGCTTTAAGTCATCTTGTCTTCTTACAGCCAACATCATTCATGGGCAGCAACCAGAAAGATATTTCTTAACAAGTTTTAGTATCATAAATATTTTCATCAATGATTACTAAGTGTATAAGTACTTTATTTTCATTTATCCACCTTTTCAGTGTCTTTAATGGTGTACCATTTTGAATAGAGAGCTAGCCAAACTAAAGTAGCCTCCACGTGGTGGGGTTAGTTATATCATGCAATATAAACTAAACAGTTGCCCATTTTTGGCAGTTTGGCAAATTGCTTGCATAAAATTGTATTATATCTATGATATGCCCCACTCTTCCCTAATAAAAGTTTATCTTTGAATTTCAGCAGTTATATACTGATTCATATGAATATCCTCCTCTTTAGTTTCCCACACCCACCAGCACGGCCACACATGGCCAAACCTCACATGGGCTGGACCGCTGGATGTAGCGGAGGGCCGTTGGCAGATAAAGAAGCTGCTGGCTCTTCCTGGCTGCCAACTTCAGCCTCCAGGCCACCCCTCCCTCCTTCCACACGAGCACTACCTCCCCCCACCGGCCCCGGGGACACCCCCGAGAGGAGAGCGAAGAACAAGCCATGCCCACCCGCGCTCCATTGTCTGTGGGGAGGCAGGCTCAGCGCCCTTGGCTGCGACTATAGAGTGGTGCACTGGAGTGCTCATTATGGCTCTGTGGGGACTGTACTCCAGGGCATCCAATGTGTGGCTGAGGAGCTCATTACGGCAGAGACTGCCTCCGAGCCGCCGCAGCCAGAGGCGCGCAGCCTGGAGAGGAGATAGCAGAGAGGAGGGCTTCCAGATTAAACTTAATCAGAGCCACCTGTAGCCAGGAAGAGCACACACACATCACTCCTCCAACTGACCTCATCTTCACTGCTGCAATTTTGCCCCATCCACTTCCATTCCTCAAGACAGACATGTGGCGTCGTTCCCTGACGTGGATTTAAAACAGAATGTGTAACGGCAATTATGCTGTTAGCGCAACATATTCCCTCAGTTCTGTAGTTGTTGATGGAGTATTTTAGGGAATCTGGACAAAATATTTATATATAAATATAATTTTTTCAACTAGTTCCCATGGTTGACACTTCAAAAAGAAATTCTGAGTGACGAATAAATAACGAAGGCCTGACAGAATTGGAAACGGACAGACGCTTCTGGAAAGCGAGAATGGCTTTGATTGTTTAGAGTCAATTAGAAGAGCCCAAAAACAACAGTGAACTGGTTCTGTTTTAAACCCACACAGTACTTTTGACAAATCTTTTGATTTTGTTTGTTTCAAAAATCACAATATGTTTGATTGAAAAAAAGCAGGAGCTCAAACTGCTCCGAATCCATATTTATATTCAAACCTCAATTCCAAAACAGTTGGGACAGTTTGTAAGAAAACAGTGATTAGTGAATTTGTCATGTTAAAAATAAGCATGCATGTCCCTCAAAAACCATGTCATCTAGAACGCAGCATGTGCTTCTCCAAAATGTGTATACACATACAGAGGTAGTGTCTCTCAGTATGGCGTCGGCAGCCATGTTTGCTAACACAACACGCCAAACGTCTCAGCATGGAGCTGTAGAGGTTCCTAACGGTGTCCTGTGATAAACCATCCCATGTAGCTTCAAGATTCTCACACAGTTCCTTTTTTTTTTTGCAGGTGGAGTGTCAACAAACCGTTGATCTTAGCATTGACCATGGTGCCTCCACACACAGATTTGTTGGTCGTCTCCACCAAGGCAAAATCTGGACTTGTCACTGAAGATGACCTGCTGCCATTCAGAGTCAGTCGATGACAGTTGGTGCTGGCACTAACAGGATGACTCATGTAGGGCATCACTGCTCGCTGAATGTTCGCAAGCGTCGGGACAGTCAGGTACAGCGATAAGGCCCGTCCTTGCTTACGTCACATGCGCGGCCAAGCGTGAAACTTGAATCATTCGCATGTCTCACAATGTTAAACCTACCCACCAAGTTTCATTCCTGTTGGTTGATTCCTTGTGGGTGCAGCTATTTGTGCAACTATTTTTTTGATGATGAGTGTACATTCCAGTGTTAACTCTCTCAAATCAATGATTTTGTATATGACATTAAAGGATGTCTTACACTAAAGGATAAATATCTTGGGAACGTTGCATAGTAGAGACTTATTTTTACTTTGTGCTTCTCAACAAGTCAGGAATGCAGCCTCTGACTGGTTGATTGGTCTGATTAGACTCAACTCACAGTGCCAGTGGATGGCTAACAGCCATTCTAACACCAACAAGCACAGCGTAACATAAATAATCACTGAAGACCCTCAGTGCTGGATTTGTCATTATGGAGATTTGTCTTCAAAAGAAGTGCAGTTCAAGGCTGGAGTACAAAGCTCCTGAAAGTGATAAAATTGCACCAGAGCCCTCATTGGAACGTCACCACACTATGCTTCTGGAAAAAATGATTCTCTAGTATGCAGTGTTCCCTAAATACGTATTCTTTTATGTGCGACTTGTCATATTCTTTGATGTCACATGCAGTACAAACGACCTGGGAAGGGTAATGGAGCTTTCACAGATGTGCAAGTTAACCATGAAAACACTGACTATTGAACTTTACAGTGGTAACAGTCTAACTAGTCCTTTTTTGGCTCTAAGAACAAACTTATATAAACAATCTAAAATGTTCATGCCTCAAATCACAACACACATTTCTAATAAGTGTTCTTGGCACAGTCGTGATCCTCAACCCATGCTTGTTCATAAAGGCTTAACCTTACCTGGATCCTCTCTTAAACCTGTATCATCTGTTTAACAGTTCACAACATTCCTAGTCTCAATTTGCCCTGTCCTTTTTTGGAACACTGTTGCAGGCATCAGTTTCAGAATGAGTGTATACAAATAGTTCTATTCTAAATATGTTGAATTTACAAATCACTGCTTTTGGTTTTATTTTGCATTTTACATGCAGTCCCCATGTTATTGGAACTGAGTTCATATAAATAACAGTATGCTAAGGCTCATATAAATGACAACTGCTAAGGCTCCAGAAAAAAACTTCAAAACTGGACATACAAAAAGGCCAATAAATGTCTAGATTGAACTCATTTAGTGCAAAGTGAAAAAAAATAGTCTAGGTTGAAAATAAATGTAGTCTAGATTGAATAAATTAAGTTTAGATTTAAAAAATAGTCTAGATTTAATACATTTAATTTCAATTGATAAAAATGTTGTCTAGCTTGAATAAATTTAGTCTAGATTGAACATATTTAGTCTAGATTGTATTAATGAAGTTTAGATTGTAGTCAAAAAACTGTAGTCAAGATGGAATACATTTAGTCCAGATTGAAAAAGAATATAGTCTAAATTGAATTAATTATGTCTAGATTGAATAAATTTAGCCTAGATTGCGACAAATGTAGTCTAGATTGAATAAATTTAGTCTAGATTGCAAAAAATGTAGTCTAGATTGAATAAATTTAGTCCAGATTTAATACATTAAGGCATCATTTTGAGCAAATGCCATGGATAGATCACACAAACCAACGAAACCTCAGAAGTCAAATAATTATTTCAAATTACTGCATTTTCAAGAACACTAGCTTTCTTTGAATCAATCACGGACAGCACGAGCATGCCCCACTTTTCTGATACAAATGTAATCAGGTGAAAAAAGGCCTTGTGTATCACAGAGTCCATCAAAATGTGACAAAGCTGCTTCTCGCAGGACTGTCATCACTCTGCCACATTAAGACATTGCAGATTGATAGTGGGTGAAACTTTTGAGCAGCTTTTGTTCTTTGCAGGTCCTGTGCAGGCAGTTTGCAGTGTTCAGAAGGGATTAATGAAAAGCGTATGATGTGATTTGCATAACCGAATTGCCTCTGTGATTTCGCCTTCCTTGCACACCTCCCCTTAGGTATTGAAACATTCGGAAACATTCTTTGAAACAAACTGTCAGGCGGCTGTCTTCTTACCAGGAATACAAAGAGCTCACCAAGCAACAGTACGCCAGTGCCTGACACGCACTAAACGCAGGATACGCTTCTCTACCTCAGAATACAGCTCTTGCCTGTAAGCTTAAAATGAAATCAACCTAATACAGAATTACCATATGTAAATGTATGTATAATGCAGTTCACACTGAGTATTTGTTTAGACGCATGGGGGAAACAAGTTTTCAAAAGTTTCTTTTAACTGTAAGAGCACCTGAAGTTGACAGGAATTGAGGAAAATCACTGTCAGTATAAAACTAAATCCAGCATTTGTTTAAAAAACTCCAGGTATAGTTTCCTTAGCTTGTTCTAATGGGGTAGCTGTCTGCACAATACTTTTACAATGGGCACGTCCATGCGGAAAGAGCTTTTTATCAGTACTTGATATTGTCTGTAACAGCCTATTATCTGTCGACTGTATCTAACATCACATTTTGTAGCTAACCCCACCCGCCCCAAACAAAAGGTACAGCACAAAAAACTTTATTTAGCAATTTCTACTGTTTTATTTAGCAATGCCAACTAGTTAATGAGTCCAACTTAGCAACATGTTTCTGAATTTGCTAAACCTCTGTCCTAGAGGCTCTCAAGGATATTGTTCATACTGAGATACGTTTCATTATTATAGTTACATTATATTATTATTATTATTGTTAAGGCCTAACAAAATATTTTCAGCTCCAATCTGGTTTCCAAATCTGAAGTCAAGATCAGACAAATTTGCAACATTTTATGTTTTAAAAATGTCTCAATTCTACAGAGCATTACATTTAGAAATGTCATTGTTAAAGCACTTCAGTGCACCAGTTAAGTCAGGTGGTTATAGCTAAAGCTTGGCTTTCAGATAAGTGCACATAGTTTTTAGTACATTTTCTGACAAACTCAAGTGCATGGCAACACAGCAGAGCACTGTGTTTGTTATACTCCATCTCTGTTAGTGCATGTGAGTGGGTTCAGGCCAGGTTCAGCCTTCAAATTTAGCAGTACCAGTCGGGCCTGTAGTTGGTTTAGGCTTCAATTTCATGCCTCTAGCCTAGATGCTTAGTGCTGAACATTAACAATGATTTCATGAAGGATGGTAAATTGAGAGATGAAACGGTGATGCAGTTTTTAAATTACAGAACGTTTCAGACTTTCCCAGGTCACAATTACATACATTTTTCTGTACTAGAAATGTACTTTAATATCAGCAAGTATGTTTCAAGCACATTATTGTTTTGTTTGCTAAATACAAGTCCAATACATACATAGTACATATGTAATAATTACATTTGACCTCAGTAGTACTTATTAAATGAGTCATAGTTTAAATGTATTAGAAATGCATTAATATGCGTTAATATGTCCTTAAGTATATTTAGGTGAATCTTAATGGTGAAATAGTACAGTTAAGTACAATTAAAAAATCTATCTATCTATCTATCTATCTATCTGTCTGTCTGTCTATCTGTCTATCACGTTTATTGAAATTGTTTCAAAATGTACGGTTGCGATCAGATATGCAAGATGTGCTACCATTCCAAGTCTGGTGTGTGTGCACCAAATAAGTGATCCCTGACTACCTGAGCAGGTAGGCCTTGATTTGAAATTACTTCTGGTGCAGTTTATTTGAGGTATGAATGCACTTCAGACCAAAGATGTCTAAACAAACCAAACACAGAATCAACCACCGTCTTGTCTCTGCATCACGTGTTTCTGATGCAGTTTTGACGTGCATGTTTATCATCTCTTCATAATCTTTAAGTGGGTAATTACAGAATAGATAGTTTTAGTTTGTAAAAAAACAGCTGAGGCACATTTGGAGTCATCATGAAAAATGCTCAATAAACACACCTCCCTGCACACATAAGCTGTTTTATATAATAACGTGCTAAGGTTTCTCCGTTTTGAAAAGCAGTAAGCCACCGGAGGCTGTGTTACAGGGATTTCACCCTGCTTTGCACTATGAAATATCACATGCTCTGATATCAGAAGACAGATAAAACAAGCTCTGAATAAAACCAACGAGCCCAGACAGTATAGAGAAATGGATGATTCAGAAAGTTAGTAGACGTCATCACAGTTACTGTACATCATAAATACTGTCTGATTAGTTGTGACTTTTCACTCATATGACTTTGTTTACATTGTTTGGTTCGATGCCTAATATATAAGAGTGAATGCTAAGGAAAATGCAGCAATGTGTCATTTTCTGCTTAGGTCTGGACTAAGAGAAAGAAACTACAGGAAGTATAAACACATCGTAAGTGTTGTTTTGTAAATCAATTACACTGATATCAATGCGAAAATCAAGAGTGTGCAAAAACAAGGCTTCAAGTCATTTTACTTCTTCTTACAGAAAGTGGTGCAGTAAAATGAAGGATATTATATTTTGAAATGCATTAAAGTAAAAATAAATGTCTCAAAAATGGACACTTCAAAAAAGCATTAGGTGCCGTGCTTTGTTACTGCACACCACTGCTGCACACGCATACTTGCAGGCCACTGCCTCAAAAGAACAGGCCATCACCATTTATACATTCATCAGATCGCATGCATATCATACTATCTTTTCATTGCCAAGGCTGTTTACAGCTGTGTGTCAGTAGCACCACTCATACTGTGCATTCATAATGGTTTAAATACTGTTGTAATACTCATCGATTTTCAGCATTGATTGAGTTTGCATAAAAACTAACCCGAAGGAGCCGTTCAAGAGGCAACGAGATTTCCATAACCAACAGTACAAACAGACACCCACCACTGCTTTCAAACTCAGAGAAGTAACTTGCGTGCAATGGACCACGTCAATATGGCAGCGTAGCTCAGTCTACTGCAAATGACATACACAAACATGGTCCGGTGTTCATCTAAAAGCGTGGCACATCTGCCGCATTTTTTTACATTAGTACGTACATAGTGTATCAGGCAAGGATTCTTCCCACGTACTTGCTCTATTTTTGTGTTTTGGGTCATAAAATACTCCAAAGCGAAACGGCAAAAAACAGCTATTTATGACGCACCGATGCTTGCACTATTCATGGGGTGTGTGTGGAGACAATCAACATGCCAGACTCCGTCGCACAGGATCTGCCTGCATCTAAATCTATTCCCTGAATGGGACTTCATCTGTTCAAGCATGACACTTAGTAACAACAATGGAATGGGTGATAAGAAAATATTCAAGTATATGTAAATGTATTCCTCCTCAAGCATTGTTTTACATGTCCTCATTATGTCCTCTTTGAGAACACCGTACACCTGCCACAGGACAAATTGTAAATAATTGCTAAATGTAAACAGGAACGGTTGCGCCAGCCCGATGTAAACCCGCAGTCAGGGGCTATGTGAACTTTGCAGGCCTGAGCAGTGTGACCCATGCCTGCCAGGCTGAGATGAATAGAGATGTTCATTGTGCCAGGGGATTGCAGGCATCAGGAATAAAGAATAACAAAGAATTACATAAAAAGGGCTTTTAAGTGCATGAGTAACAACACTTTATCACAAATCATACTCTTCATGTAGATGCAATCTTTTACAGAGGTAGACAGAGTTCGGAAATACGGTGAATTCTTCATGTACTAGGGCTGGGGCATGGAAACGGCTCACTCTGAACAGACCAACCATTCTATTGTTACTGCACAAAACTGCACAAAAACTGGTTAAATCTTTGTATGGGGTCTATACAATGTTTCTGTACAATGAGATTCTGAAGCAGCACTGAATGGAGGGGTGTATTTGTTTTGCTGGCAAGTTCAAATATCAACAGTCGTTCTCCAGAATCATATACTGCACCTTTAAGCGTGCATAAAATGGCCCATGAGAGGTACAAGGGACTCAATACACAGCTAGAGTATACCAATACCATATCAGGGTTGGTGCTGATGCAGGCACTTAAACGCAGTATCAGAATTAGTGATGGGATACCAATACCTTTGACCAATAGCTGACGCCTGCATGAAGATGTAATAGATGGAACAACACATCGGTGGTGTGGGTTGGCAGGCAGCAGCAAAAACGTGTATGGCAAAATCTGTGACACCAATATTTGGTGGAAAGGTTGTAATACTGGTTGATATAACAGCTGAACTTCTTCCTATGCTGTTGATTTAACTGATATGTCACAAATACACTACATAACGTGACATACAACAGTGTAAAAGACACTAACGGGACCCCCTTACCTCTGCGGCTGAGTCAGCCTTCTTTCAGTAATTACTCATCTGCTGCTGTGTAGTCAGTTAAAGTCTGAGTTAATGTTGGTCCAGAATGTTATTGAGGGAGTAAATGTAAGGGAGACGTATGAAAGAAACCACCAGTCTCTTGAGGTAATGATAGCCTTTAGCCTTTGTTTAGCCTTTAATTTCCTATTCGACATCTGTTCTCAGAGCTTCACCGTGTGCAAATCTATAGATATCCATGCATTTCAAGCAGTACTTACTAAGCACTCGTTCTTCATTAAAAGCAGTACAATAAGAAAATTATGCACATATGAAAAAATACGGGAAAAGAATATAAAAATAAAAACTGATTCAGAGCTATAATAATGCATCCAAAAACTGATTTAATGGCAATCAACAAAAAAAAGCTAATTAATCAGTTAATATGTATCATAATAATAGTTAATAAGCTCACTGTACAAAAAATTAGTGACCTTGTGTGCCTAAGATGGTAGTAACCACCTTAATGGTGCAGCACCAGGATGATGGGACTATAAATACCTGCGGCGTGAGTGACGGGATTCATAGATTGGGTAGAGGTGGTACAGTGCAGTGAATGTGCAGTCTCGTTCCATGTGTTGTAAATGGGTCCAAAGCAGATGTTAATGATTGGCTAAAAGGAGTGACTGCATTTGGGCGTGTCAAAGGCCATAGTGTGAAGGAAGTAGCTGAATCATCAGGTGTATGGCAGTGTACGGTCATACAGGTCTACCAGCAGTGGCATAAATCCCAGTATACAGGAAATTGTCCTCGGAATTGTGCCAGGGAAGGCATCCAGAAACTTGTACACGTACATGTTAAACTGAATCACAGCTGTTACCTGTGACTGTGAAGGTATTACACACTATTAGGTAAGTTTCAGTCACAGGTGACAATTTCTTTTATCTGGTGGGTTTATGCTTATTTAGTTTATGGCACTTAAACAGCAGCTAACATTTCAGGATTGTGACAGGTCTACATTTAAATACATTTAAATTAGTTGATTTAAGAAAAATCATGCATCTTAAGGACTGAAAAAAATAAGCATAGTTGTTTAACAGGTTTAGGCATAAGTAAACAAACATATTTGAGTTACTTATTTAATGTTCAGTGATTTGTTTTCAGCAATTTAGGTTAACTTAAACTGGATGATCATATCGCTTCATCTGTGCATGCAGAACTCTGCAGTACTTTTACTCTTGAAACAGTCAGATTAACTTGAATCAGCCTAGTTACGCTCACCTAACTAACAATGCTTTAATTCAAGGAACGGCAAACTCACTAAATGAACTTTTTCAAGTTAGTATTATTCCATCATTTGAAGTTCCAATAAAAAAAAAATGTGTTTCTCTTTATTATGCAGAGCCACGTTTACTTGAGTGGGCTGTGTTTACGGGCTTGACTAATGCCGCCAAGTTATTTGCATTTTTTGGCCGTGCCCTTATTTAACCTCTGTGTTTCTGTCTCCCCTGCACTACGTTTACAAGTGTGAGAACGCTTCAACAAAGGATGTTCCTGGTTCAAATATGATTCTTGGTCATGCCTCTTCTACGCTGATGCTACAGTGTAATTATGAACAGTGATAAAAGTAAAACACAAAATGTCATGTAGTTTATGCAGACAAACTAACTTCACTATTCACTTCACTGCAAATCCCTGAGCAATATATTGGTATCAACTGAAACAACTCTATAGCTTCATTATTAGATTGTGTTATAGAGTAGTGCATAAATGACTCAGATAAGACAAGAGTCGCCCATTTCTGAGGCCTCAAATGGCTCACGCATTCCTGCCAGTCTGTTGAGAGACTGCCTGAGGGCTCTTACTCACCAACTGATAAAACTTGATAGAATTCATGGCTGTGGGCTGAACCAGTAAACCTCTACACAAACACATGGTGAGAATAACAAAAACATGCAAAATGCTTCCAAACTTATCATTTAGCATGAGAATATGCCATGACATCAAAATATTATCCATACAGAACATGCAAAAGAGAAAAAAAAAGACTTTATAGAAACCAGCAAAATGCTGGGAATGCTGGGAAGCTTTTTGGGCAAAAGACCCTGTACTCTGTAGAACTTAAGCCAATATACAAGAAATTATATGTGTTATTAGATTTGCCTCAGTAAGCTTAACAATACCGATCAAGGACAGGGCTGGACTGCAGAGACGGTGTCCGCTAGGCCAAGGGTTCTTAACCTCTTCTGCCCCAAGACCCACCTGTTTTTACCCACAGTAAAACTAAAATCTTCTTATTCAATTCAATTCAACTTTATTGTCATTATAACAATACAGGGTTGTACAGTATAACGAAACACTGCTACTTCTCCAGTGCAGCAATTTAAAGAATAGATAAATAGTAAGTAACAGTGCAAAGACAAAAAGACAAAAGACACATTACACTATGTACATAAACAGTAAAGCTGTGCAAAATGTGCAAGAGCAGTAACTGTACCTCAACTGAGATGCAAACAGCAGTTAGCATATACAGAGCTAAATACAGCTTAGTGTAAGTGTTCATATAGGCAAGTACAGTATGCCAGGTGTGCAGTTAAGTATGTGGTTAAGTATGTGCTGACACTAAAGACCTGATGTGTTTGCAGTGATGTTAAAAAGCAGAAAAAGACAATTAAAAAATTTTGTGATTCATTTGAAATCGCCAAACCAGGCTCTGGCTCCACTCTCTGGGATTTTGGATCACTGTTGCCTCAGTCAACACTAATAATAAGTCTTACTTTGTCAGTGGCTTGTCAATCTGAGTTTAACCACTCCGGTCACTAATGCCCAGCCAAAAATACACGAATAAAGTGGTGAACTTTGATTATTGATTGTTTATGTTAATTGTAATTTGAAAATGTCTCACCTCTGATTCTTAACATCTAGGCTTCTTTTTCACACTTATGAGTTAAAGTGATATTGCAGGCCCGTTACAAACTGCCTTCCACTGAGTATAGGCCCATGGACCCACTGGTGGTTCGGGCCCCACAGGTTGAGACACTCTTCAGTGAACTATATAGTGTAACTGAAGAGAAAATCAACTTAGGTTACGAAGAGGTTTCACTTACTCTGACACACATATGGCAGCAAAATGATGCATGCTTGTAAGCTTGTAAGCTCATGACACTTTTAGCTTAGTGCATCCATCGTGAACTCTGTTTGCAAGAAGTATGCTGGGCACTTTATTCCTGTAGTCAAAAGATCTGTATTTCTATTTAGAACTTGAACAAGGAACTCCAGGACCCCACGACCAAATTTTATATCACTGTTAGTGAAATAACAATCGCAAATGGCATGTTTGGGCTGAAAATCAGCCAATACATATTCACCCAATCCCTCCATCTATAGTATCACTATGCTAGTACACTCATCATCAAAAGAGAGAGTTGTACAAATAGGTGCACCCAGAAGGAATCAACTGACAGGAATGGTCTTGGTGGGTAGGTTTGACATTGCAGACATGCAAATGATTCAAGTCCCATGCTCGGCCACATGGGATATAAGCAAGAACGGTCTTATCGCACAGATTGCTGTGACAACTGATCTTAACACCATGTCAACATCGCCAAAGACTGAATTGGTGTCGTGTCAGACTGTCATAGAGTGACTCAGCATCTTCAGTGACAAGTCCCAAGAATCTGTGTGTGGAGGCACCGTGGTCAGCACCAAGATTAACGGTTTGTTGCCATGTGTCATGCGTTCAGAAGGTCTGGTGTCACTCCACCTCCACCCCTACTACCCTGATGGATTATCACAGGACACTATTAGCAACCTCTACAACTCCATGCCGAGAAGCATGGCATATTGCATTAGATGCCACACTGGGAGACACTACCTCTGTATGTGTAGCTCAATAAATATTATATATATCAGTCTAAATTTATCATCATTTATTGTTCCTGGTACATTTTATGCTCCTTCAGAATAGCATTTCAATCCAACACTTCCTTCTGGGGCAACTATTCTTTTGACTATGAGTGTTGTTTATGTATATTGTGCAGCACTGCTGTACTCAGCATAAGCCAGGGCACTACACTCTTGCAATTGTGGCAAATGCTGGCAAAAAAGCCAGTATGTATGCAAAAAGGCCATTAAATATGGAGCATAAAGGTTAAAAACAGTGTTTTTTCTTGCAGTTTCTTTGTTGACGGACTCCCATTTGTAATTACTGTGCATGTTAATTACAGCTCACTCAGTCAAGCCTTCCAGTAAATGAGTCTGTCTTCAGGTCACCCACGTAGAACAACAGGTGAATCACTCACTTTTCTTAAAGTGGCTGTAGACTGTGCAGCTGTGACATGCTGTAGATCAGCTGGAAAAGGCAGCTTCAAAAGAGGCCGCATAGTTTTTTTTTTCTACCTTCGATTTTTTGCTTCTACTTCGTCTTCTTCTTCTCCTCCAACCAGAAAAACACAGAGATGAAGATACACAAACCACCACTGTTACTCGCGCTTCATCTTTCTATTCTCTCCGCGCCCTGTGCTGCAGGAATTCACAGAGTTTTGTTTTGCCTGCAGTGAGAAGGCAAAAAGGTGACATGAAGTGAAGAAGTAAAAAAAACAGATGCGTTTTGACTTGCGAGAAAAACATTGTACTGGCAACTTTTTCTTGTTGTTTTTTTATGATCATAAATCGGGCATGGAATTCTCCAGAGGCCAGCTGACAGTCATATTTGATAGGCCCCCTGTTCTCCGCGTGCCTCAGAGAGGCGGTATTTGCTGCCTTGCACTTGTGCGTGGGAGTCCCTTCAGAGACTGGCACATCGTAACAACTTCCCAATCTTAGCAATCTGTCGCTGACCAGTCATAAACGTCATATCTGGATGGACTCACACGCGGATAATGATTAACGCTGAATGCAAATTTGGCTCCAAGCAAAACAAACTGTCACTACTGCTGCCGTGACAGGGCTTTGCATAGGTGTGCTAGCAAACAGAGTTGTTATTGTAGACCAGCACCCTTAAGCATGAGTTTGCATTTGGATTTCCATTGGACTTGCAAATGCTAAAACAACTGCTTGTTGATGGAAAAGCAGAGCAAAACAGAAAACATCCTCCTTCTTTTCAGGGAGCCCTCAGGCCAAATCCAGGTCATATTCTGGCATATTTCTAGACACACTGAACACTAAAAACCTCCACAAGACTACTACAAGTACTATCTACAAGACCAGTGAACATCTCTTTGCACGTCGTGACCTGCAGTATTAACCATGTTACATTTCTGCTGATAGAAAAAAACAGGCACGTCTTAATCTAGGACATCGTCCTAACCAGGAAAGGATTGTGTGGCCCATGTCAAACATAATCCGACAGATTCCTCGGGAAGAAAACACAGCTCAACCTTGGATATTTCACTGTAAATCAGCATTTATATGTTGGATTTGTGTTGGCCACATCGCAACTAGGAATAAGCAGTAGCTTAAACAACAAGGAGTGACAAGATTGCCTGAAGTTTGCAAGAAAATATTCACATATATATACACATGACATTTGCTAATGATATTCCAGCAAACTGTGTGCTAACCAACAGTGCTGGGATTAGTCCCTCTAATGTGCCTCAGACCCAAATCTGGCAGTTATCTTCTATAACCAAAGATGATAATTACAAAGTCTACAACAAGAGCTCGAAAAAAATGCAATGAGAAAACAAAATCAACAAAAAAAGAAAAAACAGAGAGAGAGAGAGAAAAGAGAGTGACATTTTGAGGTTGTAAATACAGAGAAAGCTCTGGGATGATCGCACTGTCGCTCAGAAAGTCAGAACCCAATTCTCCGTCTGCCTGATGTAGTGGAACTAAACAATAAACGCGGCTGTACTGATTGTGTACCATTACTATTTTATTAGAGCTGCCTGCACTGGCGCTGGCAGCCTCTCCTGGCATTGTGCGGAGGATGGCAGGGGAGAGAGGGGAGAGATTTGCGCCTTAATTTGGGTCAACTCCGGGCCCGTGCGGGACGGAGTGACAGAACCCTGCCGGATCTAATCGCAAAAACACATATGTCGAATCGCTATTCCGCTCGAATTAATTGGCCTAATTATTCTTGCTACAGAAGTGGCCTGTCAGCCTGGCCCCTGCGAAGACTTAGAGCAGACGCAGGCTTTTATAAGTGCATTTAGGGAGATGGAGGCCACCTGTCAGCGTGACAGGTTAGGTCCTAATTGCTTTAAATGCAAGTACATGTAAATGGTCTGCGGTGGGGAGACAGGGGAGAGAGCGAGGGCCACAGGGGAAGCTGGGAAGTCTGACTGGCCCACAGACGGATCAGGAGTACAGACAGGCGCCACAAAAAAGGAGCCAAGCAAGTCTCACCACAATGCACGCCGCATTCTGATAAATGCCTTTCACTCCACAGGCAGTGGAGTGAATAGCATAGAAAAGAATTGATCAGCCCGACTACTCCAGTTGGCTTCTAGGGCTCACATGATGATTCAACTGCACTTAGTACTCAGTACAAACAATCTTCCGTATGATTTCTTTCCTGTGAATCTGCATCATGATAATGCCCAGTGGAAACATTCCCAATTTCATTTTTACCACACAGTACACTATGTCAGAGTTTCTGGGAATTTTAATGCTGGTCAAGGTGTCTGGGATTGATTCAGAACACCAGACGAAAGATAAAATTCCAGTCAAATACTGGCTGTTGTGCAAATACATCAGTGTTATTGCAGGACATGATGGGCTAGTCCAAACAAGGACCACTGCATATTCCCATAGAGCCTTAAAAAATTAACATGTAGCTAACAACAAAGGCATAACTATTGGCTTATGGCTGCTAATATTTCATTTTGCTTCCCAAAAATATTGTGTATTCTCACAACGTAAAAGGAGCAAATATTTGTATTATCTAATGTCAGATTAGAATAAACAACATCATAATGCATTTCACTTATAAACATATATGCACTCATCATCAAGAGAACAGTTGCACAAATAGTTGCACCCGGAAGCAATCAACCGACAGGAGTTAAACTTGGTAGGTAGCTTTGACATTGGGAGACATGTGAATTATTCAAGTTTCAGATGGCTGCAGGATGAAGGAATGCATGCACGCAGACCGTTATGATAACTGCTTCTAACATCATGTCAATGTCGCCAAAGACTTTTTGCCAGACTGCCATGGAGTGACTCAGAATGGCAGCGGGTCATCTTCAGTGATGAGTTTTGTCTTGGTGGAGGCACCATGGTCAGCACCAAGATGAACAGTTTGTTGTTCAGAAGGCCTAATGTCACTCCACCTCCACCCCTACTGCAAAACCTGCAGGAACTGTGCGAGAATATTCAAGCTGCATGGGATAGATTATCACAGGACACCATTAGGAACCTCTACAACTCCATGCCGAGACGTCTGGCATGTTGTGTCTCCGGTGGATGTGTAATTGCATGCAACATTTTTTTGCAACATCTGTCATGGTTGGGACCCCTTCCCTGAGTGGATGAATCTGATCATTGTGAGCACTCTGAAAGAGTATTTAAGGAGAGCTCAGTCAAAACTTTTTATTACACATCTACATTTTGAGCCTGTACACATGATGTTCACAGGAAAAGACATGATGTGGGATGATAAACCTGTTCAACCATGGCAAAATAAAGTTACTGGATGAAGCTCCATGAGTCCTCACTCCAGAGAACACAGCTCTACTGCTCCACAGCTCAGTGCAGGAGACTTTTTTTAACCTCTCTAGTTGATGCTTGACATCGGGCATGGTGACCTTAGGCTCATGTGTGGTTGCTCCAGATTGTCCCTATATAATTGAAATCAAAATAACTGCAACTCTCATCCCTCACCGCTGGAAATGTAGGCTGGTATATATATCCACACTCTAATGTTCCTTAGTATCTTCAAAATGAAGTGAATTTGTAAGTGCACATGACATCTAATGAACACTTCTAAGCTCTCTTTATAGGTTTTAAGTAAAGTGATGTTATCAATCAGCTTTATGATTTAGAGCATTATGTGAATGAATGTATTAAGCTTTATGATACAGGTCTCAACAATAATGTCATAAACAGAGAAATAAATATATATTATAACACTTTATGTCACTTTGTGCTATGAAACCTTCTACTGTGGTGATATACCAGTTTAGTTTGTGGTTCTGAACATTTATGTACTGTTACAAAAGCTTATGAATTATAAAACATTATGAGTGCCTTATAGATCTTTATTAATGCGCTTATAATGCCTTACGGATTGATTTTAAGAAAGTGTTACCAAAATTTTTATACCTGAACGAATGCTAGATTACTCGGTTAATGATAAGTTCAGTAATAACCTATGAGAGCCTTAATCAGGCCTAAAGTAATAAACCTATTGGGAGCAAATAATACTTATGGGCAAATACAATTAAATAGTAATGTACCCCTTGCAAGGTCATAATTTTGCTCTTTAATTAGTAACCATAAATATATGTTGTTCAAACTCATGCACTTGTTTTTGGCCTGTTCAAGCCTTCGGAACACCGCTCAGGAAGGCTGAGCATTTTTGTATTTGTAATATGGCGCTATTGTTAAACATTCATCTCACTTTATGCTTAACTGGTTATGTTAATAGGATTTCAACTCAATTTATTCAAGTGCTGATCAATGGCATGCAATCATTGCACCTCATGTATTATGTATTTTAATGGGAACCTACTTGCTTTATAGCTGCATGGCATAAGGTTAACAGTCCCGATAGGTGCAACTCCCAAAAGACCAATTTCAACTTGAAACACTGCTTTCTATCACTTCACAATGAGCAACAGCTGAAAAGTGGTGCCACTTTTGCCTGTGGAAAATGATTACTTCCCCTTATCCTTAACCCGGAATGATGATGAGCTATCATTGTATAAATGGCTTACAGAACATTTTATACTCTGCAGAAAGCACAAAAAGAGAGAGGAGGAGAGAAGGGAGAGTTTTCATTTACCACCTTCAAATATTCGACAGCGGTGTTACAACAGCAGATATGGCATCTCAAACGATTTTCGACTTCATGTTCCAGTATTTGGAATGTGCCTGTATTGCCCTCATGCCGTACATAAACCCCCTCTATTGCATAAAACGTGTACTCAGAGTATTACTAGCGGATCTCTAAGAACTCATTCAGTGCTTAGCAAATCCACGGTTTGAAGAGCAGCACCGTCAGTAGGTCATATGGAGATGCGTCTTACTGGCGGCTTCGATTCGTTATTGCCGTTGGCTTTCAAAGTTGATGAAAAGGGAAGCAGACTTGCATCTCTATGGAAACATGTACTATGCAGGTACATTTTTCAATTACCAAGGTACAAACTGTGTAAATGCACCCTCAAAGGTACAGCAACAGTTTTAAGGTCCAACTGTGTACCTTACTCATATTTTCCCAGGGAAAAGATACATATATTTGTAGCCTTTAATAACATAATGTTTTAATATACAACAACAAAATAAAACAAAATAAAAGTCTGGATATGTAGAGTCAATACAGCTTATATAAATATAATTGCAATGAAATCATCACTCATCATTAAAAGAATAGTTGCACCCAGAAGGAAGTGACAGATTGTAACGCTATTGGGAAGTAAGATAAAGCTTGCCAAGAACAAGACTGATATGGGCAATATTTACTTAGCTACACATAAAGAAGTACTGTCGCTCAGTATGGCGCTGGGCCGCCATGTTTGAGAGGTTCCTAATGGTGTCCTGTGATAATCCATCCCATGCAGCTTGAATATTCTCACGCAGTTCCTGCAGATACTACAGTAGGGGTGGAGGTGGAGTGACACCAGGCCTTCTGGATGTGTGACACGTGACAACAAGCCGTTCAGACACGGATTTGTTGGGGACTCATTACTTAACATGACCTGCTGCCATTCTGAGTCACTCAATGACAGTCTGGCATCACACCATTGCAGTCTCTGGCAACGTTGAGGTGGAGTTAAGGGTTGTCGCTGTCTGCGTGCTTGTATTCTTGCAGGCACTAACATGATGACTCATGGAGGGCATCACTGCTCGCTGAATGTGGCTTTTGGGTCAGTCAGGTGCAGCGATAAGGACCGTCCTTGTTTACATCGTATGCGCAGCTGAGCGTGAAACTTGAATCTTTCACATGTCTCACTATGTGAAACCTACCCACCAAGATTCATTCTTGTCAGCTGATTCCTTCAGGGTGCAACTATTTGTGCAACTAGTCTTTTAATGATGAGTTTAATATGAAAGATATGAACTGAAAGATGTAGCACTAGTCACAAGTTTAGACACACCCAACTAAACGTTTTTGGTTATCTTAAAGACTCTATAGGATTACACCTAACAGTTCCAACTGATGAGATGTCTGAAAACATAAATATTATGATATACCACACATACTCTTGATGTATCAGGGTATTATATTTTTGCCATATTGCCACCCTTTAATATATATTGTTGCACAAAAAACCATTACATCTTTTCCAATATTTAATTGCTTAGAAAGAAATCTTGTTACATCAACGCCCATTGCAAGTTAAGAAAGCTGTTTCATCCTCCTGTAAAGTTCCATTTTGGAGGTGTTTTAAGATGGACTGTATAATTCCATGAGTGCTATTTTATAGTATGTCTTCATTTTATTCTAGAGCAAGACATTTTCTTGGGGGGGAAATTGTAAAGCGTCCTTGGGTATGTGAAAGGCGCTATATAAGTATAACCCATTATTATTATTTTTATTAAAAATAAGGAAAGCTTTTACGAGTAGCCTTGTCTAAGCTTTTGACTGGTACTGTATGTGGTCATAGTTATATCACAGTGATCAAAGTATTTTGATTGTTTGCTTATCGAATTCTACAATGTGTGGGCTGGCTTTATTTTGTCCATTGTATGTCAGATATAAGAGGCAGGAACATCTGTAAGAATGTAGGGGAGCTCCAAGCCTAAGATGTTTGCAGAAAAACATGCTAACAGCCAGCAAAACAGGCATTCCTTGAGTTAAACAGCAAGCTGTTAGTCTGACAGGTCAGTATTTAAAGTCCACCGTAGCAAGCTTACTTGCTGGGGGACATTTGTCTCTCTCCTTTGGTAGATGTCAACTGGCAACTGTCTTCGAATCTCATGAAACATTTCTATCACCCAGCATTGCAGGAGAAATCAAAATGATTGCAACCTTGATTCCTCACCGCCGGCAATGTAGGCTGCTTGGATACTCCTTTCAACTGCAGTCACAGAGCACAGAACACATTTTCTTCAGAAGCCTGAGCTGTAGCTATACGTTTAGTCTCTCAAAGTGAAAAACTGCTCAACTGCCTGACAGTCTTAACTCTCCTCAAGAGTTAAAGAATGAGCAAATGTACAAATGAACAAACGTCAACCCTTGGATTCAGAATGCCATACTATAAACAAGACCTTTCCAAAAGCTGCCACTGTACCACTGTAAGGCGGCTAATGCGCTCGACTAGATGGAGATTGGTGGCCTGCTTGCTCCGATAAAGCTTAGGAGGGGGCGTCTAAAATCTGTTGGAAAATCACTTAGTCGACAATAAAAGATCCCAGCTGGAAACTGGAGTGAAAGCTGTAAAGATGCACTTGTCTTCGACACAGCTTGAGCTCCAGCCAGCCATTTTAACTGGCGCCATCCGTCTCTCCTCCAGGTAATGCAATTAGGTGCCACTAATATCTCGAGATGCTCTTCAAGCTGCAAATGTATTTTGCTAACCAGCAAACCATAATAACCAGTGACAGCACTCAGGAAAAAACAGCCAAATTTCACTTTTAAAAGCTGTTGCTTTAGATTGTTTCAATTGATTGTTTTTGCCAAAAAAAAGGGGGGGGGGGGGTGAAAAAAAGAAGTTATGTTCCACAAGACAATACATAAGGTATCAGAGGGAGACAGCTGACGTTACTAGGCAACCAGCGCAAGGCATGGCCGCAACGTGTGTATAAACATACCCGGCTGCCTTCTGACTGTGGGCTATAGTGGCGTGTATACGTGATTCCTTCGAGCATTCTGGGTTGAGGGGAACAGCACGTTCTGCATGGTGTGGAGACACTGCAGCTTATGAATAGGACATCTTGGGATTCTAATTAATAGGTGACTGATTAATTGTTCCTTTTAGAAATCTTGGGACTCAGAAGAAGACTCGCAGTCACTTTTCAGTCCTTTAGTGTTTTGCGGAGGCTCTAACGACAAGTCACGAGCTGAGAATCACAATGAGGAAGGTAGCTGTACACCTGCGGGCCATTCTGTAGGGGAGGCAACAGGAAGAGACATCTCTGTGTTTCTCAGCAATGAAGATGTGTTGAAGTAAGAGGTTTTCTTCTTTAGTTGTTCAACAGAACTACATGACTATTACAGCAAATAAGAAATCTTCAACATGATCATGATGAGGGTTTAGGGGGGAAAAACTGATAAACACTCACCATCAAAAAAATAGTTGCAACCAGATGGAAGTGTCAGATTGCAGTGCTATTCTGAAGGAAGATAAAGGTTACAAAGAACAATAAATTATGTTAAATTTAGACTGATATGGGCAGAAGCAGTGTCTCACAGCATGTTTGCTAATGCTACATGCTAGACGTCTTGGCATGATGTTGTTGTAGAGGTTCCTAATGGTGTCCTGTGATAATCAATCCCATGCATCTTGAATATTCTCACACACTTCCTGCAGATTTTGCGGTAGGGGTGGAGGTGGAGTGACACCAGGCCTTCTGGACAACAAACCGTTCATCGTGGTACTGACCACGGTGCCTCCACACACGGATTTGTTGGTCTTCTCCACCAAGCATAACCTATCACAGAAGATGACCTGCTGCCATTCTGAGTCACTTCATGACAGTCTGACACGAAGTCATTATAAAGTCATTATAAAGGTCTGTGTGCATGTAGTCCTGCGTTGCCTGCTTACTGAATGTCTGCAGTCATGGCTGTTGGGTCAGCCAGGTACAGCAATAAGGCCTGTCCTTGCTTACATCATATTGGTGGCCAAGCATGAAACTTGACTCATTCGCATGTCTCACAATGTCAAACCCATTCACAAGCTTCATTGTTGTCAGCTGATTCCTTCTGGGTGCAACTATTTGTGCAACTATTCTTTTGACACTGAGTGTAAAAGCCCTATGTTAAAAAAGCCCATATCATGAAAAGTTGATGAATGAGCTTGATATAGTATATAAACATTGTTAAAGTTTTAACAATCCATACGGTACATGGATCTAAACTACAAAACCAGCCCATTTGTTCACTGTTCAACTACTCTGCTTACAGCAGTTTAGCTCCACCCGCCCACAGCTATAAGGAGTGTTTTGGACAGGAGTGCTTTCTGAACAAGGCACAATACAGGACAACCAATCCGAACAGAGGTCAATTGCATATATCAACCGTAAAGACATAGTAACAGAAACTAAAGCCAACGCCCGGTTCCACAAGTGACTCAAATTGTGCTCTACCAAAAAGCTGAGGACAAAGTTAAAGTGTTAAGTAATAAAAAGAGGCTGTAAATGCTAATGTAAAATAGATCAGGAGACTTTTTAGTACATTAAACCACACAAGTATAACCAGCGAACATACAAATTTCCGTTTTGGACAAAGTAAGAAGATTACAAAATAAGAAATCACATGAGCAGGCATATAGCATTCGCTTATTGTGTACATTCAAAATAAGGTGGAATTAGACCTAGATTTTTTTTTTTTATATATACAAGCAACGCACATGTCTCTGCTACAAATAAAAACATAGGCTTTGTTACTAGCATCTACAAATAGTGAATGATTCAGCTGAAAGTGGTGTCCCAATACTACAACTTACCCAATAGGCAGGGTTAATTGTAACAGATGGGGCTAGTTGTAACAGGCACTAAAAAATCCATTAAATTGATCCATAAGCCAGGCAACTAATACCAGTAGAAAAAAAAATCTTATTAAAATGTTTTGAGTCAGTAGGTAAAAGGTAAATATAACACAAGTACAAAAACAATATACGTAGTGTTTTATCTTCATTGTTTAAACTACACTTTTTTAATAAATATATGCTCATTCTGTAATTGATGCGGCAACATATTTTGAAAAAGTTGGAACAGGACTATTTAAGAGTAGTAACAGGGCATGCAATCAGATATAAAAGAAGCATCCAGGAAAAGTCTAGTCCTGTGTAAGTGAGGATGATTCAAGGCTCACTACTTTGCCAAAAATGCATCAGCAAATACAGTAGGTTAAAAATAATGTTCCTCAACCAGGCGTGTAAAGGTATTTCACCCTCTGCAGTGCATAAAATCATCACAATATTTAAGAAATCTGTGCATAAAAGAAAAGCCTGTGGCCTTCAACCCTCAGACATCACTGCATTATAAACTGACATGCTTGACATGCTTTAATGATGAATATGGGTTCGAAAGTACTTTGAAAAACCATTAATAAACACCATTTATTGCTGCATTCACAAGTATAAGTTAAGACTGTATTATACACAGAGTAAGTCATACAGTATGTCAACAACACCAAGAAACACTGCTGACTTCTTTGGGCTTTAGCTCTTCTGAAATAAATAGATGGACAGGGAAAACGCTTTTTATGGTCTGATGATATTTCAGACTGTTTATAGAAACAATGGATGTCACATTCTGGCTGAAAAACAAAAAGATCATCGAGATTGTTACCAGCATGAAGTTCAAAATCCAGAATCTCTAATGGTATGGGGGACTGTGGGGAATTATTAGTGGATAACCTAAACATCTATGGATCCTGAGAATTATGAGTCAGAATGCTGCTGAAGAACAAACAAACTATCCAGATTGTTACCAGCGTAAAGTTCAAAATCCAGCGTCACTCGTAGTATTGTGGACTTGAGGGACCCAAGTGGGGGCCCAGTTGGGGGGTTATTAGTAGGTAACCTACACATCCTAAATATCCTGAGAATTATCTGTCACAATGCTGCAGATGAAGTTGGTGTAGCAATACAAGAAGACGACCACAAGCATGTTCTACAAAATGTTTGATTACATTTAAAAAATGGTGTGTGGTTTTAGGCGACCCCTAAATTTGATGTTTCACCAAACTTTTCCTTGAAGAGAGGAAACAAATTACCCTCAAGCAGAGCCAATAAAAACGATCCTATTATAGGAAAGAATAATACATGCAGAGCAGAAGTCTCCACAGAGCTAATTTTGCAGGCTTTAGAAGGGCTGGTTTGTAAATGATGCTATTGGAGAGTATAGAGTAAGCAGCAGAGAGTTAAAAGGCAGCTGGACTCTTAAGTGGCTAATCTAGCATTGAGACGCTAAGTGCTGACGTTGGATATCAATCTTCACATTTATCAAGAGCCGATCACTCTGGCCTACTTTCAGGAAGGTATAAAAAATTAATTACAGAGCTGCGCTACTAGCTTAAGACGACTTCACAATGCCGCTCAGCTATTGAGCAATTCATTAAAATCCAGGAAACCAAATCGTACTTATCTGTTGTGCTCATTAGGATCAGTATGGGAGTACTGCGCTAATGGGAAATCCTAAACCCCCGACTCCCCCCCCCCCCCCC
>CM067485.1:10168544-10259959 GCA_034552555.1 Semaprochilodus insignis
CACCGACCGTGCGACGCAGAATGATGACATTGCCTCAGGAGCCCCAGTGCACTTACAAGTGTGCACATCAGCCAGCGTTCTTAGAAACGGCATATAATCTCGGGTTAAATCTTTTCACTTGAAGGATTAACCGCAATATCAAAGAACAGAATGCAATAGCACTAAACAAGAGGATAGGCAAACCAGATAACAGTTGTGAACTCAGCTAGAAGGAAGAATCAGCTTCCTTGTTCTATTCCCCCCTAGGCTAGTTCAGGGTAAGTCGTGTAAAGGATTACTCTCGTCGCATAATGCTCTTTTTCTCCACCCCCCCCCCCCCACCCCCCAGTGTGCCCATTTAAACAGCACTGATATATTAGATATTCACGGATGGATGAAAATCACAGACAAGAAAAAAATTCTGTGTGCCTCACTTCCTTCTTCAATCTGATAAGCAATATCAAATAAACAATATTTACATGAAATATTTGGGAATCTGCTTGGTACAGTGTGCCGCTATAGCCTTGGGCTGCCTGAGATGGTCTACACATATTCTCTGACTGTTAGGTTTAAGGCAAGCAAAAATTGGTTTGTACAGCACCCCCTCAATGGCACCCCCAACTCTCGCTATAAGCGATCAGCAATATGCTGCATTTCGTACTGCACTGCACGTCATTAGTCAGTGGTTCCAAACTTGCAAGCTAAATGATGTTGCAGAATGACTCAGAAGCTCTTTCAGCACCATATACTGTAATTATTGTTCTCACTTACCACATGAGTGATTACGGACTTCAGTACGATTCTTTGTTTTTTTCTTAAATGCTCACGACATGTCGATTTCAAAGAGTTTAGGGACAATTAATTGGCTTCTTTAAGTCCCAGAATCATTCTGCCGGCACTCAGGCTCTTGGATCTTTAAGGCAAGCCAGGGATTGGGAGCTAGATTGGATCTGATTTGTCCAGCATCCAACAACTGTGCATTAGTCAGTCTTGTACAGATGCCCAGATCTTATTGTTTGGTACGATGTGAGTGTATTTGTATTAGACTCCCTATTTTAGCCTGTCGCCCAATTAGGCTGTATTATACTGGCATTCTTATACAGAGTGGGGGCTTAATTGCTGTATTTGAGGTTAGTCATCGAGGCAGCAAAGTTTAATCAGATTATGCGGGGGAGGGAGGCAAAATTTGAGTATTTTACCAGAAATGCACTTAGGGGCTGGATTGGATTCAGACTTCAGACTTCGGATTAAACCTAGTCTTTGAACAGGACTTAGGTAGAGTTTTTCTGAAATCTTGGTGAGTTAAAGCTAACACTATGCTACAAATTAAGAACATTTTTCCTGTTCCCAGGTACTAAGTGTGTTTTCTTAATTCCTTAGGCCTAAATGCCTTAGTCCTACAGAAAATGGCTACTGGACAATTGTGTGTTGAAAAGTTGTTTATTTTCCAGGACATTTGCAATATGCATTTATAGAACTGTCTGAATTTTTAAGAACTTTCTGGAACTGCCTGGAACTGTCCAGTAGTATAGCAGTGTAAATACAGGTGCATTAAAACAACCATTTAAGTTAATGTACCGCTGAGTAAGTGGATAGTGGATACAGAGTTTTGTAGCATGTGCTAAAATGTGCAAGGCCTACAAAACATACTTTGGTATGCCTGTCAGGGATCAAGACAAACCATGGGCGCCTTATTTCAGGTGCGAATACTTCAAGAAAGCCCTCGAAGGTAAAGTGGATGATTGTTGCTCACTTAGATGGCAGAATTTTATTCTGTAATGTTTTGAGGATTTATTTAAGTTTAAAAGCTGTTATTGAGAAATCTTTTGCATTTTTCAAAGTTCTAGCAAAATATACATTACATTACAATATATATTTTATCCAGTGTGTTTTATACATTGCTAAACAACATGTAAAGTAAATCAGATTATTTCATTTCATTGTCCTGGTCACGGAAGCAAAGTTTGTGATGAATAGAGCTGTTTTGTTTACGTTTTATACATAAGCAATTGGAATAGAACACATAGAACCTGGAACAAAAACCTTGTTACACAGTGTACCTGATAAATATTTCTCATTATGATATTAAGAATATTCTCATATTAAGAATATTCTAAGATTATTTAACATAGTGTTATAGGCTTGTAGTTGGTTTAAGTGAGTTCTGTATCTTCTGCTTATCAGTCTGTTGTATTTGTTTGGTCATTGTATCTGCCAATACTTGATCTGCCAATACTGAGTGCTGATAGTAAGTACTGATCAGCTTGCTGGTTATGCCACAAGCAAGAAAGGGTTAGCTATATCGTGGTGCTAGCCAGGAAAGCCCCCATGGAAATCTGTAGCCAGAACAAGCAGAAAATAACACTTTTTTATATGGTATTGAGGCGAATGCTGCAAACTCCTTATAAGTTTTTGTCAGATTTGATCAGTTATGTCAAATATGTTTTTGAAATGTGATCAACAGTTTGGAGTACTTTGCTTTCTCACCACTCAAAGAGAAAGGAGTCTGGTCTTACATGGCTGAAAATAACTGCTTGGAGGTATTGCGAAAAAAAGAATTGCAATATTTTTCCAAAATCGCTCAGCCCTTTTTCAGAGCTATGAACAGTTGCTGTGCTCTTTTACATGGTTTACCTTTAAATACTTAATTAAATCTGATGTACTAAAATCCACCACTTGAAATACTGCAGTTACAGATTTTACAGTGAGCATTTTTAATACTGTTTGTCTCAAGCGTGAGAACTCCACACTGGCGATAGGTCACTTGCTTCGGTTAAGCTCTGTCTACTGGCATGGATGCAAGCGTGGTAGACTATAAGCGTGGTATTCCATCGTATCATTGTTCTGCTTTGCTGATACCGATATTGTATTTAAGTGTCAGTATCTGGGCCAATACTTAAATGGTAACAGTCCAGAACAACAAAACATTCTTACAACCATCATATTATGAGTAAATATGTATATGTATTTACTGGGCTTAATATGATTTCAATTGCCAAGATATCATTTCTGCAGTGTAGCAGTGTAATCCCGGCCTAATTCAAGAGGTCTGGCCCTGAATCATCCAAATTAGTAAGAGAAGCATTAAATAGCTGTTGCATCCTGCTAAAATCCGGTAGCGCCTTACAGTGTATGGTAAGTTCCATTACCAGTGCTGATTCAGATTATACTGTATGACTCTCAAAAGAGAAAAAATTAAGACTGGAAGCTGACACAGCTTTGAACACGGTGGATGTAGCGCCTCTAATCTCTCCTGTGACGTTGTTTTTAAAACGCCGACCGCGGCCGGGAAAATCAAACTGTCTGCAATTATGTGAAGTGTCATTGCCAGGGCAACATGATTGCTCACCTAAACAGAATGGCTCGGAGACGCTCAGAGAGACAGCACTGTGGAACGTGTCTGCCTGCTATCTGGGTACTTTGAGAGAAAAATGGCTTCAGCTTCCTGATCCTTTTCAGCTGTTTACGAAACTATGTTTGCGTCGGGGCGTTAACCTCGGCCGAGGTCATAATTAGGCTGTTAAATGCTTCTGCTGAAGCTTTCTTCTCCATTCCAAGTGCCGGCAAAGTTTCAAGCGCTCAGCAGGATAAGGGGTTTGGGTCAATCCCTATGTTTATCCTCATCTGAGACTACAGCAAAGCCAGAAGTTCATATGACTATTGCTAAAATTAAACAGCACTTTGAGGAAGCGAGCTCCCGTTTAAAAGCAGTTCGTTTCGTGTTGTTTACACCACAATTAAGCACAAAAGGATCGTTTTGGATGGTTGAGATGAAAGAGCCAAAGCTGTACAATTGCAGGCAGTGCACATTTATCTACATTTAACTGTGGACAGCCAAACTGGCACAGTTGCTGAAAATCAGGCATTGAGATACTACATGCGGGAACGTTCATTTGTTTGTTCAAAGAGGAGATTTAAAAGTTTCTTTTTCTTCTGTATCTTTGGAGTGCAGTGGGGACAAGCTTCAGAGTTAATAAACTGGGCTACACGACTGCTTTTAATATTACAAATTTCCACGTCGCAGGTTGATTGCAAGAAAAACGGCTTAAATTCTGGGGGAAAAAAGAAACGTGTTTGCATTGTATTGTGCCAAAATTGGGAATTAATGGAAAGCTTTGGAAAAACCACACAAAACTGTTGGCTATGAAAAACCACTCTGTCCGACTTTGAAGTTGCAGAGAGACTGTCTCCTTTCTCTACTCAAGATGCTTAATTATTCATGCTTTTTAATTCATTTTGGGAGGCCTGGCCAACCACCCAGTTTATATGAAGTGACAGAGAGACTCAGTCAGATTGAATTATCCTCCCTGTCTTATTCACTGCCATCGCTGCCCCTCCCCCTCCACACTCTCCTCCCACCGCCCTGCTCTTGCCTTCCCCTGTCTCTCTTTCTCTCTCTTTCTCTGAACTGTGCACGGTCACATGGCTTTGTTTTAGCTCTCCTAGCCTGAAGCGCATGTAAATGAATTTGGCACTCGATGTTCGAAGCAGGAGATGAAGAAAAATTCCCCAAGTGCAAAATCAAATAGATAAGAGGCAGGATTCCTCACTTTGCGGAGAACGTGCGTCTTGGACTGGCTTCTGCCTTTTATGTCCCTTCTTTATAGTTAAAGCAGTCAAGGACGGCTGGGTTTGAGTCTTCAGGTACTGGACAAGCGGTCATAAATGTGCAACACGGGCTGTTTATTAGGTTGGAAGTGGAGCAAGACCCGTGTAGCTTCAGAATAAGCCGCCACAACCACCAGCAGCAGCAGCAGCATCGGTAAATAACATTACAAAGCAAAGCGCAGGCTTGGCGAGTACCTTGACGGAAAACAAGAACAGCTGAACTTGAGAGGAAATGTCAAGAGTCGGATTGGGTGCTGGGCCCATTTTTCCCAAAAGCATTGTACTTCTAAGATCACGTATTAAAGCGATACTTGCTCTACTGTCTTACAACGGGCTTTGTACTACGACCCTTTTGGGAAACATACCCCTGGGGTATAAACTTCAGAGGTGTAGAGTGCATGCCTACAATAGCTTCTGAAACTCAAACCTTTTATTCAGATGCTCATTCACCCACCCCCGGGTTTCACCTATTATTAGAAAGAGAAAGCAATGCCAACCCCAGCACACTGATCAAAAATTGGCTATTCAGTCTAGCGCTAAGCTATAATTTGGCACAGATCAGTATGACTGTCATTTCGTTTAAACCCGGGTAACCGCTACGCTGCTGAATATGCTACCAGCGTACGGGGAGGATATTATTGTGGTCTCCTGTGTGACAATACAAGAGATTCACAATCTCCAGAATTTGCCCCCTGAGCATGTACCATAGACTCATGCATTAATGTACATCAAAATGTTACAGCACTTTTTATGGCCATCTTGCTCAAGCTGAGGTAAAAACATATTTCCCGCTGTAATGAAAAGTTGTGGTCTCTTAGAGATTTCTAGACGGCGTGAAGTCTTTTAAGGCCGCACTGAAGGAAAAGGGGGGGCGGGGGGTGAGATGGAAAACTACTCGGCGCTTGCCTCGGCCTCTAGGGGTGGTCATGATCTCATGTTATTCGTGTTTCCCTCCAGCATAAAAGCATTCTGTGCAATGCCAATGAGATCCAGACAGCAAGTAAAAAAAAAATCCTCTTTTGACTTATCTATTTAATTATTAATTACAGAGAGGAGCTGGTCTTGACTGAACAGAATTATATTGCCTGAGAAGTGCTTTCAAAATATTTTGCATCTGGCTGCCTTGAGAGATCATGTTTTTCTCCTAATGAAGACTCGTAATAAATGTGAGTCTCTTTTTCACCAGCTTTTTTTTCCCTCCCCACCTTGAGGTTTAGTGCTACGTGACACAGAGGGCCTAAGCACCAAAGGGTGCATGGCTACAGCATGTAGGCCAGACAGCAGTACAAAGCCCCGTGTTGTCAGCATCGAGAAAACAATGCTGGTAGGCGCAAAGGCTTGAGGATATTGTGCTACGGTCATCAGTTATATTACACCACGGCAGCCCGGCACATTGGTCAGCGCAGACAGGACAGTTAAAAGTTACAAAAGCATGACTTTCAAGTACTGACGGGGCGGCGAGATCACAAGCATTGAAAGTGAACCCTGTGTGGGGACTCATAAATCTCCAATTACAGCCCATATTCAGCTGGGGAAAGCTCAGGACATGCTGCAAACACGGGGCTCTTTTTTCATCGGTGGCCATCTTACTAATTACTCTACATGCCACTTTTAGCACTGTGGTCATGACTGAGTGCCTGTCCTTGCTAAGTTAGTAAGCGGAATGGTAAGCTTTTTAGATCCCTCCACATACATTATCAAGCTGTCACAAATAAATAGAAAAAAAGGGGTTCCTACAAGAGTATCTCATTGTGATGGCTCCCGGAACACTGCTAGCATTGTGTTTGCATTGTGACAAGTGCCACAAAAGGTTCCCCCAATGGATTCGGCTCAGAGCTTGATGTGTGCGCAAGGTCAAGCAAATGCGGCGTGTCTGGATGACCTTAATCACTTTCGGGTTCAGGTCGGCTCCGGTTTCACTCGTGGGCCTTATTTCAGGTCACTGGCTCAAAGTCAAAGGAGGGCGCAGTCATTATCTCCGGCAGCAGGACCCAATCATCCACACAATAAAATGAGCTTTGTTCTCGCAATGCACTCAAGTGTTGCCCGTCTCCTCGGGCTGAACACATGTGCCCCCCCACCCCGTGCTCTGGTACATGCTAATCTATGGCAGTGAATCAATCCGGAAGAATTGCAACATCCGGATAACCACAATGCGGTGTCAAAAAGCCTAATCGACAGCGAGATCAGTCACGCAAGCTGATGAAAAAATGGCTCAAAAATAAGCTTTAATTATTTCAATCCTGTTTTATGGTGGGTGATTATCAATGGCCTCGACAGCGTCTTTGAATGTATCGTAACTATTCATTACAATGCGAGCGCGCTCCAGGTGTGTGCGCTTGCCATTAATAACGCACCATAAAGCTTCAGAGGTGATCCATACAAGCCTTTATTTCCATTCTATTCAGGTGCACAAGTGCAAACAATTAAATATAAGCAGAGCACCTTTTGTGGACACTTACAATGTACATCTGATTGGCCCTTGGAGTCTTGATTTGGAATTAGCAGGCTCTAAATCAAGTTAGACAAAGCTGACAGTTCGCCAGCTCGCTGGCCCATCCCTTTTAATTAGTGCAGATTGGGTCTACACTCGCTCATCAGAACAGCGCTTTCGCTGCACTGCAACAGGACTAAGAATGAAGCCACATGCGTCATCTTTCTTCATAGGAAAAGTGAATGTCACCTACATGTCTGCACAACTCCATGCCAGGCTGAGAATGTAAGCAGAAAACGAGACACCTTGATTTTTTTGATCGCACATCAAACTATGTGCGATTGTGGCAAAGGGAAGGTAGTTTGGAGTGAAACCTGAGGTGAAAGCAATATCACCTTATAATGAACATCTAAGCAGCCATCCAACACCGCCACTAGTGTTGCAATGGCACATCATAATCTGTGAGGCTGATCTAAAGAACGCGTGCGCCTCCCCAGGTACGTGTCGCCGGCTCCGCACATTAATCATTCATGAGCGCGAGTGACTCTTCCCTAACAACTGTTTGACGGCGTTCAAAACAATAGCGAACAATTTAATTGCGCTCCTCGTTCGGCTGCTCCGTTTTTAAGACAGTAACTAATTGTTTGGAGGAAGGAATGAAATTATCTGTGAATGTGCTTGGCATCTGCTCGCTGAGATGTGTCATAGACACCACCCATGGCACTCTGCAAGCACTGTCCCATGCAGACAGATTGCTGAGCAGCCGAAGCCCATTTGCATCTAAACCTCTTAAAAACATGGCAGGATTTAAAAAAAAAGAGAGAGAGAGGGAGAGAGAGAATGAGGGAACGAGAGAGACAAAAGCAATTCAAAGTACGCTTAAAAGCACGCCTCACAAAAGAGAATAATGCAGTCTTTTATCTGGCAACACAAAGAAATAAAATTAATACAGCACCAGAAACAGCAAAGACCATATGAGTTTTTTTTTTTTCAGGGCTTTTCTTTTTTCTTTTTTTTCCCTGATGTCAAAAACATCAGTGAGGACAAGAAAAAGAAGCCCTTTGCTCCTGTCGTATGCTCATATAGTCCTGTTAATATCTGTTATTTGTTTGTTGTTAAAAGTTTCAGAACCTGATCCAAGCTGTCCTCTTCGAGTACTACATTATGTGCCGCTCTGAAACAGCTTGTGTATGGTGTATTACACAAATCTGTGTCACAAATATCTCTCTATTTGACAACTGTTTTGTTTCAAATCAATTATTATTTATTTCTTTGCCTTATGGCATGAGAACTGAACAGTCATGATTTCGGAGCTACGCCCAGGTCACATGCTCTAGTTTTTAGTGATCTTTTTTGTTCTATTGATTTGGAAAATACATCTGCTTTTTCATAGCCATCAAGTGTGACAAGAGACACTACGGGGGGAGAAAGGAGTGTGTGGTAGGGCATTAAACAATAGCTTTCAAAATGCTTACTAGGCAAGAGGAAGGCACTGGGGGTCTAACAGGGCAGCTCTCTGGGGTCGACAATCTGTAGAACAGTATGCCTCCTCCTGCTCACTCTTGCCTGAACCTCATGCCTGCCTCTCCAACAACCAAGTGCCTGAAGCCAGATCTAATATAATGAATGTGTAGGCTTAATGGTACTGAAAGCGTCCGGCAATGAAATCTCTGCTACTCTGTTTTGCAATACAATACCACTCTGACATTCTGTTGACAGTCATGGATATATATATATACAACCTCATCATGAAAAGAATAGTTGCACCCAGAAGGAAGATAAAGGTTACCAGAACCAATAAATGATGATAAATATTTGTTGAGCTACACATACAGAAGTAGTGTCTCTCAGTTTGGCGGGGCACTATATTTGCTAACAGGTGCAGACGTCTCGGCATGGAGTTGTAGAGGTTCCCAATGGTGTCCCGCGATAATCCATCCCGTGCAGCTCGAAGATTCTCACGCAGTTCCTGGAGATCGCGGTAGGAGTGGAGGTGGCGTGACAGCAGACCTTCTGGACATGTGATGCATGACAACAAACCGTTCATTTTGGTGCTTCCACCAAGACAAAAGTGGGACCCATTAAGGGCAGTTGTCGTAACGCTCTGCGTGCATGTAGTCCTGCGCTGTGCAGCCATCTGCCAGTGGTGCTGGCACTAACAAGATATAAGGTATATTGGACATCTGTGCCTGCTGAATGTCCGGAATTGTGGCTGTTGGGTCAGTCAGGTACAGTGATAGGAGCCGCCCTTGCTTACGTCACATGCGCAGTCGAGCGTGAAACTTGAATCAATTGCATATTTCACAATGTCAAACCTACCCACCAAATTTCATTCCTGTTGGTTGATTCCTTCTGGGTGCAACTATTTGTGCAACTATTCTTCAGATGATGAGTGTATATATATCTTACAGCGGTCAAGGATTTACTGGTTGCCTCAGATTGCAGAAAAGCAACTCTTCTGGTACTGCTGGATTTGGATGCAGCCTTCGGTACATATGATATGATGACATTTTAATGGTCAGGTTTAAAAACTCTTGGTTTTGGTCAGGTTTTTACACCTCAGGGTGTAATTGGAGAAGTTTCTGAACATCAAAGTGTGCAACACAGTGTCCTGAAAGGCTCTGACGATACTGTTGTTATATGTGTCAACAAAAAGTGCTATATAGTTACATGACTTGCATTAGCTGACACTTTATGACAAATGGACAAGAAGAAATTTTCCAAAATTAACTGGAATTAAATCTCATAATATGTAAATACTCCAAACATTACGCTTCCTCTAAATATACCAATTAGCAGATTCAAGGTTCTATTACTACAGTATATATATGCAGAGTTTCAATAGATATCGTGTTGTATATCTACTGTAGCAAAACAGGTTCGAACAGAACAACAGAACAACATACAGGGGTTGGACAATGAAACTGAAACACCTGTCATTTTAGTGTGGGAGGTTTCATGGCTAAATTGGACCAGCCTGGTGGCCAATCTTCATTAATTGCACATTGCACCAGTAAGAGCAGAGTGTGAAGGTTCAATTAGCAGGTAAGAGCACAGTGCTCAAAATATTGCAATGCACACAACATTATGGGTGACATGAGTTCAAAAGAGGACAAATTGTTGGTGTACGTCTTGCTGGCGCATCTGTGACCAAGACAGCAAGTCTTTGTGATGTATCAAGAGCCACGGTATCCAGGGTAATGTCAGCATACCACCAAGAAGGACGTTTTCCTCCACCAGCATCACGTAGTGACCTGGCCACTATCCTGCAAGAAGAATGGCTTAAAATCCCTCTGACCACTGTGCAGGACTTGTCATTCCCAAGACGAACTGACGCTGTATTGGCTGCAAAAGGAGGCCCTACACCATACTAATAAATGATTGTGGTCTAAAACCAGGTGTTTCAGTTTCATTGTCCAACCCCTGTACATCAATAAAAGCATTTTTCTTTCTCCATTATATGTGGCATTAATCATTATATACGTAGCTTTGATATTACTTGTATATATAAAGCCCACTTCCAACAACCCTGGATCATGAAATAATTACAAAATATAAACATTGATAAAGATGCTGTTAAAGGTATTCTCTAACAAAACGTTTGATGTAAAACGGCCCTTATATTTAATAAATAGTACACCTCAAATAAGTCTTTCTGAAGTTACTGATCCGTCCTGTGCAGCTATAAGACGTTGTGTTCTGTTCCTCTACAGTAAACTGTTTCAGTTGCTGTATATTTTTGGGATGTCTCGCTTGAATGGCCTAGTTCAGACCACGCCACTGCATTTTAATGAGATTGAGGTCAGGACTCTGACTTGGCCACTCTGAAATATGAGCCACTCTGTTGTTGATTTATTCCAGGATCCTGAATCATTGTCGTGCTGCATGACTTGAGCTCTTTTGCCATGGAGTCTTCTAATACCATGTGGAAGTTACTTGTCTCTTAAGAATTTTAAGTATGACTTGAAGGAGTCACCATCGTCATACTCCCTCCACCATGCTTCACGGTTAGTATGATGTATTGGTCACATACACTGCATATACTACTTTAGCCTCTGATATATTAATCTATTTATTAATTTATTTTAAGACCGTAGAAAACCTCCCATGAATCTCGGTTAGTGGTTTTCTCATGGTGGACTCTTCAACAGAGACATTTTTAAGTTTAAGAGATGCCTGCAGACTCTCTGCCATCAACCAAGGCTTCTTTCACTTGTTTGAGGACTCTACAGTGTGTCCTTGCACTGACCTTTGTATGGCATCCATTCCTGTGTAAAGTTTCAACAGTGCTGAATTTCTTCTATTTTCAGCTCTTCTTCAGAGGTATGCTGACATTTATTTTGATTTCGTTTACTTGAACAGAATGTGATCCGCAAGTAACCCAAATTGCTGAGATTCATTAATTTATTTGTTTGTGGATTTATTTATTTTCTTTTGCAGGATAAATCAAAACCCACATCGGAACTGATTTAACCAGATGCCTCCAATTACTGTCTTGTCAAGGGTTTTATTCTGGAGTTTCCATCAGTCAACTGCTTTTACTTGGGTAACTAACTGATTATCATTTCACATACAATCAAAAAATTAAAAATAGGGGACAATTATATTTTTACCATGAATGTTTTTCATGTCCAGCATTTGCTTATCTTCCGTTTGGATAATGGACAGCAGAATCAAACCAGTGTAAGGCATTAAAAGCCCTGCTAAAAATTCTGCTTTTTTAAAAAAAACTTGCATTTGCCGAACGGTCATCCACTCTCTTTCTTTTACATTGACTGTGAAAGAGATTAGCTTGTTGAAGGCAGAGCACTTGAGCAGCAATCAGTCTAGTCTCTAATCACCCATTTTTCTCCTATTAAAGCCAGCCCTAATTCAATTAAACTCCATTTTGCATGACTTCAGCAAGGCACACAAAGTTGATCTTTTCAGTTAGCATGATTTCAATAAGGCACAGAATGTCCTTTTCTTTGTTTGGACAAAGTTTATACACGTAGCCTACAGCCAAGTGCAGCTTTCTAGATGTACATTATAATGGCCTGCTGGCTACAGGACAAACAGAAATCACTCACTCTGGAGCTTCTTTCGCTGCTTTTAGCTCTAATTAGTCGATGTATTGGACTAATTAGGCAAAAATGCTTTTGTTGCAGACGTCCACCTCCTGATGGATGAGACTGCTGAAGGCACAGGGTTAGGATTCAGGGGTTAAGGAGCAGGGATCTACAGGCTTAAGGGTTTATGACATTGTGTGCGTGCGTTCACTCCTTAAAGGTAAAGCTGTGTAGGTAAGAAATACCCTCTTAGCATGAAATCGTTCAGTTTTACTGTATCAACGACGACAGAGGTGGTACACACCAAAGTACCCTTCAAAAGGAGATACAGTGAAACAAGGCTTTTAAACAGTGCTGTTTTAATTTACACCCCCAAAAATAAAAGTGCTAACAAGGTTTCTGGAGTGATTTGGGTTCCCTAAAGAACATTTCAGTGGCTGGTTCCTTAAAGAACTGTATTTGAAAAGAAATATATGAGAGTGAAGAACCTCCACGTTGTATAAAGGTTATATACCGATTAAAGGTTTCGACCTAGGACCATACCTCCAAAAACCTGTTTTTTAAGAGAGTGATGCTAACACGCTCTACACGGTTCTCTTTTCCGAAGCAGCTGAGACTGGTTTTTGGTCTGTACTGTGTGATCCGGCTTTACTCCGCAGAGGGACAGCTCTACTGTGGGGCCGGAGAACGCGACAGCTCTGTGGAGCAAATCGCTTGTCCGTTGAATGGTCAAACATTGTTCTGAACAGAGTTCAAAAGCTTGTCCTAATTGGGTCTCACTCTAGAGACGTCTACTCCGTGTCAAGCATGCGGTGTCCACTCTGCAGCCGAGCGGAGCAGAGGGTGTCTGAGGCTCAGTGATTAGCACCGTGCCCAGTTAATTTTAGCAGGGTTTGGAACAGGACTAATCAGGAATTAATAGTCGGCATCCAACATAAACCGCCTTCTTTACGTATTCACAGGGGGATACGTTCAGGATGAAAAAAAGGCAATTGTCTGGTGCCTCCGATTATCCCCAGGAAAGCCTATAATCTGGCTGAAAGTACTTAAGGAGTCAAGCAGCAAAATAAACAACATTGATTATCATCCACTGTTCTTTTTCCCTCCCCCCACTGGACGGATGAGGAAGTTTTGGTGGTTCCAGCCCCCCTTGCTACCATCTGCTTCTGCAAATGTTAAGGCTGGATAAATACCTCTGAGTCCTCTGTTCAAACCAGATTACCGGCTATTCTAAGATGGGGCCGGCCTCTTATCATCTCCCAATCTCTTTTGCGAACGTAAATCAAGAATGCTGTACTGGATTACCAGGATTACGGTGGCCAAAGACAATGCTCTGGGCCGTGTCTGTATGTCAGCACCTCACAACCTGCTCAGCCATTTACTCAAGCTCTTGTGCAAATGTTCTCAAACACCCAGCTGGCCACGGCATTCCGGCATTGAAAGGCGTGGAGATACACCAACCTTTCTTCGGAAGGCAGCAGAGATGGAACTATTGAATTGGTTTATCAGTGCATCAAGATTTGGAGTGGTACAGACTACAACTCTGCTATTTATTCCTGCATGAGTCATTAGTGTTACCATGCAGGAAGGAAAGATCAAGACGACCTACAATAGTGAAACTGACTATGTGAATGTCTGATACGGCAATGCGGTGCACTGATGCAATAGTGATTCATATGTGTAAGCTTAACCTCGAATGGAACAAAAGTAATGACAAACTAATGTCTTGAATTTACTTGAATTTATAAGTGCATTTACATGTTACAAAAGTGTAATATGGTGCAAAAGTCTGAGACCACCCTTAATTTATTGAAGTCCCACCCAGTTCGAAATAATTTGTTCTAAAAATGTTCTGAGAATATTGCCATGCTATGCTCCATTCACGTTTTCAGCGGGAAGTTTTCCTGTGGTTCCCAGAATGTTCTTTCAAAAGGTAGGAGAACATTCTCTAAAAACATTCCGTCATTTCAGGTCTCAGTAACATCCATAAAACATTTTCTGAATGTTGCTCTGAGAAGGTTCTTTTTTGGTTATCATCTAACATAACCTGTGGCCCTGACAGCATCCTCAAAACATCTGAGCGTTGCAGATGAAATGTTATGTCTTAGTTAACATGTAACCTTATAGGAACATTATGAGATTAAAACATCTTTAAAAGGTTCTTTGAACATTAGATTAAAACAATTTCTTTTACTTTATTAGAACTTGTAGGTAACTTTAACCAAATGCGCGGGAACATTCCCTACTAGCTAGGCAGTAAAAACGACCATTAGGTACAATATAATGACTAATGTTTGTGGGGGAGAAGGAGGTTATTTGCCAGAAGATTACACAGAAGCCTCAACAGCTAAAAGCAACATCACTATTTAGTTTCAATATGGACACCTTTTGACTTTATTATAACTTGTACACCTTTTGGATGACTTTCAGCTTTCCAAGGAAATCTGCAAGGATATTTTTCCACACCTCAAAAGTTTCAGTTTAAGAAATTGGTTGCATTTTCTGTTTCTGATGATCCCAGTAATCCCAAATGCATTCAGGTGTGTTAAGGTCTGGACTTTGAGAACATCAGCAGCTTCTTTAATTTGCAAATATTTTTGTCCTTTTTGTCTGCTTCCATTTCTTAGTTATGGCTTCTTGGCAGCTACACATCCTTTCAGACTCACAATGATAAGTTGTCAAAAATGGAGCTTGATTTTCTCTTCTCCCTAAATAATGAAAGCTTTAATTACCGTTTATCTGACTGTGACAGTTTTGATGGTCTACCAGGTCCTTCTCCCACATGGTTGTAAGAAGTCCCGCTTTTCAGTATCATTTAATCATTCTTTGAACGCGAACCTTCTCTGAACTTGAAGTATCGGACAATCTTGTTTTTTCTCTTGTTATGCATGCCTTAGTCTGCAAGGAGATAATCTTATATCTAATCTCCTCAAAAATATCTCCTGTAAAATGAACAACAACATGTCCTGCCAGGTTGGCCTGGAAATTAAATAAATGAAGAGTGGTCTCTGACTTTTGAACAGTAATGTAATTATTGGCAAAATATATTTTGCTCGAATGGAAATTCAATGCATTGTGAGTGCACTGCACTGAAGACTATGAAAGCATCCTGTTTACTAAAAAAACACCACAGTCAACATCTGTCAATGCTGGACTGGCTTTGCAATGCTGAATATTTCCATGGCCCAGACCTGATTCTCTGAAGTTACCTCACAAGGGAAAAAACAAGCTCTCTGAATTGAATTTCGATCCCTTGCTGCAGTGGAATGTATTTCTTCAAAAGCTTCCTAGCAGAGCTTAGTGTAAAATAACATCCTCTCTGAATTGCATGTTAAGAGTGTGTCATCCTAAAGAGGTCTGGCTTTTTCTCAGTGAACGGAAAACATTGACAACCCCCTGATCCCCGATGTACATGAGTGACAATCATGATCAAAAACAATCCTTAATCTCCGGAGTTCAACAAACACCTACAACAGCTATAGCTAAGCTTTTGTGTTCTTTAAGGTCAGCCCAGAGCTGCTCAATAGGGAAGAGCTGAGGAGTGTTTTTGTCTCTGGAAAGGAAGATAACAACATAGAAATGCTATTCTTTATGTTATCATACTTGTTGTCAATGTTTTCTAATAACACTCTGGCAAAACACATCTGTCAAGCCACTGCATAATGAGTAACATATCCATATTTCTAAAGAACCGTTGATTTATATTCTTCGTCGGAAGCATTTGTATAATCTATCACGCGGCAACTGTATGGAAATCTATGCAGCCCCAAAATAGTTATCACTGTGTGGCCTATATGAATATTTATACTGCTGCACTTTCTAACCAGTGGGCACAATTTCAACCAGGCAGTATCAGCTGTGCAGACACCCAATGTCTTTGAGAGGGTCCTCGCTGGCTACAGCACTGATTTGATTGTTGTACACACAAAGGTACACTGCAGCGGCAAAGGGATGATTGAATTATTCAGTTTGGCAGAGATTTGGCAGAAGCAGTGTGCAGCACTGCCTTGAGTGCAAGAAACAGCGAGCATCTTCCTGCTTCCTGCACCGCTGCACGCACAACATGCATAAATAGCACTACTCCGAGCATCAGCAAAGCTTTCAGGCCTCGGACACATTACTCTCAGTCCACACTAACTGCTTCGCTAATTCCCCAGTGCGGCCGATCGTTTATAACCATGGTCGGCTCGGCCCTGTCCACGGTTTCCCTGGCCCCCTTTCCGTCCGTTGGCGTGATGTAACACAGAGGACACAGGATATGATCGATATGAATTATGAATATGATCTCAAGACATATGTTTTGTTGCACTTTCTCAGCAATCTGATAGCAGCCTGCCCTCCTCAAGATACATTTTGTCATTCTGAAGTCCAACCGATTTATTAATTCATGACTTCTCTGAATTTATACTGCAATACACCCCCCCAACCCAAGTCAGCAGCACCTGCTGGAAAGAAGCCGTGCTTCTAAAGGCCTGGAGTGGATCTCTTGCTGGCTTTCACCTTCATTTCACGAAAACCTTAGAGTGAAAACATTTAATGACAAGTTCTTTCTGCTTGCATTAGCGCATGTGTTCTTAAGCAAAGGAGAATCAGAAGGCTTTCCCCTTTTCCCCTCTTCTTTACAGTAAAAAAAAAAAGTACTATAGCCAGGTATTTATTACATATGCACCCAAATGAGAATTCTGGGCTAATACTGATATATACACTATATTGCCAAAGGTATTCACTCACTCATCCAAATCATTGAATTCAGGTGTTCCTATCACTTCCATGGGCACAGGTGTATAAAACCAAACACCTAGGCATGCAGACTGCTTCTACAGACATTAGTGAAAGAATGGGTCACTCTCAGGAGCTCAGTCATTCCAGCAGGGTACCGTGATAGAATGCCACTTCTACGGAACTCTTAATGCTTCAGCATACCAAGAGAGACAATTTCATGCTCCCAACTTTGTGGGAACAGTTTGGGGATGGCCCCTTCCTGTTCCAAGATTACTGCGCAAAGCAAGGTCCATAAAGACCTTTGGTGTGAAAGAACTTGACTGGCCTGCACAACCCGTTAGAGCGGAGACTGTGAGCAAGGCCTTCTCGTCCAACATCAGTGTCTGACCTCACAAGTGCGCTTCTGGAAGAATGGTCAAAAATTCCCATTAACACATTCCTAGACATTGTGGAAAGCCAAAAACCTTCCAGAGTTGAAGCTGTTGTAGCTGCAAAGGGTGAACCGACATCATATTAAACCCTATGGATTATATATATTATGCATTACATACATAAACATTCTGTTTTTGCAATGAAAAATAAAAACGTTATATGGGCAAAAATATGCAGACACTTTTTTTATCAGGCATTTCAGATGTAATAAATCAATTATCAGGTGTGTTAAATCCATGCAATCTACATAGACAATCACTGGCAGAGTCATACTGAAGAGCTCTGGTCACTGGATGCCACCTTTCATAGAGTCAGTTTGTGAAATTTCTGGATCTACCCCAGTCAACTGTAAGTGCCATTGCTGTGAAACAGAAGCATCTAGGAGCACCAGCAGTTCAGCTATGAAGCGGCACACCATGCAAACTCACAAAGTTGGGCCATAAAAATCACCTACCCTCTGTTGCATCACTCAGTACAGAGTTCCTGTAGAGTTACTCCCTCTGGAAGCAACATCTGCCCAAGAACTGTGCGCTGGGAGCTTCATGAAATGGCTTTGACAGCTGAGACAGCTACACACAAGCCTAATAAGCCTATACACAATGTAAAGCATCGGCTGAAGCGGTGTAAAGCGCACTGCCACTGGACTGTTCTCCAAAATCGCTTTACTATCTGGCAATCTGACTGAAGAATCTGGATTTGGCGGATGCCAGAAGAATGTTAGTGCCAACAACCAATGAATAGTGCCAACAATAGAGTTTGGTGGAGGAGGAATAATGATCTGAGGCTGTTTTTCAGGGTTTTGGCTTAGCCCCTTTAGTTCCAGTGAATGATAATGTTAGTGCTACAGTATGTAATGAAATGGTTTGGGGAAGACCCTTTCCTGTTCCAGGATTACTGTGTCCCTATGCACAAAGAGGGGGCCATACTCTCATCTCTAATACTCATGCATAGTTTAATGAACATGGTGAGAAGGAACTCCAGTGGCCACCAGAGAATCTTAGCCTTAACCTTTAAACCCCATTGAACACCTTTGTGATGAATTGGAATGTCAATTTTGAGCCAGTCTTTTACATGCAACATCAATGCCTGACCTCACGACTAAATGAGCACAAATCCCCACATGCACACTAAAAAATCATGTGAAAAACAGCCTCCACAAAACACAGAGGCTGTTTAACTCTAAGATAATGCCCGGGGTTTTAGAATGTGAGCTCCAACAAGCTCATATAGGTGCGATAAGCAGGTGTCCATATACATTTGACCATATAGCGTACATCATCAAATATCAGCTTGAAATATCAGTCAAGCCTAAACATCTGTCTGATGGTACTATCTTTTCATAGGAAAGATCTACCAGTACCGATCTTCTTCCGCTTACATCGTGCTGCTTCTTTACGTGGGGGTATAGTGTGAGGTTACGGTTATCTTAGGATAGATTGCGACGGACAGCCACTGCAATCATTTGAGTGCGTACATTAACATTTTCAAGGTTGCACAGAGGGGCTAAGCGGTCATTCCTTAAAACCCCCCTCCATTATCTAAGCCATTACATTATAGGCATCATTAATCAGTCTCCTTATCAGCATTTGCTGATGATGAGTGAACGAGAGATTTAGCAAATCCGTGTTGCACATATTACATGCACGCTGTCTGAAGCCACATAAATTAGCGCCATCTGTGCTTTTGTGTTCACCTAAAAAGTCAGAAGCCATTGGAATTCTGCTGTTGGTTGTAAATTCAGATGATAAACTATAGAGGCACCAGCCGTTTCATCTGGTGTCTTGGCGAACTGTTTTAAGAATCCAGGTTATATTAGACTCGTGGGGGTGAGAGAGGGGGAGAGCAATGGACTCATACAATTAAAATTACAATATACAGTACAACCAGCTTCCTGGCATGTTAGATGAAATCGTATACATGAACCTCATAAATAATGCATTGGCATGTCAGCGATGTAACATTCTAACAGCTTTATAGCACTGACATGCAACTGTTGGACAACCTCTGAAAGTCACCTTAAAACAGATAAAATCAGTGACAATGTACACCACTCATTTACAGAGCCTATGAAAAGGGTCCTGATACAATATTCTAGTGTATATTTAAAAAATAGAGCCAGAAAAAAATTACCTATCTGTAAGAACCCCCCCCCAGCCGTCGCCCCATAAAAAGTTGTTTGCCAAAAACCCAGATGGAATCCAATCTGGAAGAACAAGCCAGCCGATTTTGTCTATTGCAAGATCTAATAGATGATTTTAGGAACAGAATCTACTGTGCAGCCTATAGGGACCAAGATATATTAATTAAACACATTTTATATTTAACCGGTTATACAATCTGGTGCAGAGGGAGATTAACAGCGAGGTACGATTTCAATGGAGGAAGTATTCAGTATTCAGTGGAGGAAGTATTCCGTAGTAGAGCCTCACTAAATGAGTTCGTATGGTAAAGTGTTATTTGCACGGCAACAGCTTTAGTTCACTAATGTGTGGAGAGTCGCGAGCTGGTTGATAGCATTTAGAAAGGGAGTTTCAGGTTTACATTAAGCTATTAATAGTAGCCTGACATTTGAACACCCTCTCGCAAAAAAGATGAGCGTACTCAACGCCGCCATGTGCACCATTTTCTCTAATCACCAAGGACACACTTCCCTCAAGGGAAATGATTAGCTCTCCAGTGTCGCAATATAAAGTAACTTTGATAAGCAATTAAATTGTTTCCCATTGCCTCTCATCCCACCCCTTCACATGAACTCTTGGAAAAGCAGCTTGGAAAACCACCAAGAAGACAATGTGCTTGATCTGAGGGACATCCATGAATACAAATACGAACTCAATTCCTATAAAAGTTGGGATGGTATGGGAAATGCTAATAAAAGAAGAAAGCGCTGAGTGTGTATTTAAATGAAAGTGGTGCAAAAACAACATAATTAATGCTTTGTCTTTGCATATACACATTCTGAAATCGGTGTCTGCAATCTGTTCCAAAAATGTTGGGACCGGAGCAATTTGCTCAGATAAGATTTTAAATGAGGTGATGTTACCATGCTTGGGTGTTAAACTAAGGTTTGGCACTTTGATCAAAAATGGATCAGCAAATAATCCAACTGTTTAGGAATAACACACCTCAATGAGGATTTGCAAGGATTTCATGTATTGCACATGGTACATGGTACATAATACAGTATATCGCCAAAAGTATTTGCTCGTCTGCCTTTACACGCATATGAACTTGAGTGACATCCCATTCTTAATCCATAGGGTTTAATATGATGTCGGTCCACCCTTTGCAGCTACAACAGCTTCAACTCTTCTGGGAAGGCTTTCCACAAGGTTTAGGAATGTGTTTATGGGAATTTTTGACCATTCTTTCAGAAGCGTATTTGTGAGGTCAGACACTGATGTTGGACAAGAAGGCCTGGCTCGCAGTCTCTGCTCTAATTCATCCCAAAGTGTTCTATCGCGTTGAGGTAAGGACTTGTCTAGGTGCCGGCCAGTCAAGTTCTTCTACACCAAACTCGCTCAACCATGTCTTTTCTGGACCTTGCTTTCTGCACTGGTGCGCAGTCATGTTGGAACAGGAAGGGACCATCCCTAAACTGTTCCCACAAAGTTAGGAGCATGAAATTGTCCAAAATTTCTTGGTATGCTGAAGCATTAACGGTTCCTTAAGAGTGGCATCCTATCACAGTACCATGCTGGAAATCACTGAGCTCCCAAGAGTGACCCATTCTTTCACTGATGCCTGTAGAAGTTGTCTGCATGCCTAGGTGCTTGGTTTTATACACCTGAGGCAAAGGAAATGATTGGAACACCTGAATTCAATGAGTTGAATGGGTGAGTGAATACTTTTGACAACATAGTGTATCACCAAAAGATTCAGGGAATCAACAAGGACTTCTATGAGTAAAGGGCAAGGCTGAAAACCACAACTGAATGTCCGTGACCTTTAATCCCTCAGACGGCACTGCATTAAAACCCAGCATGCTTCTGTGATGGATATTACCGCATTGGCTTGAGAATACTTCAACAAATCCTTGTCAATAAATGCTGTTCTTCACTTCATCCACAAAGACTGTACTATGCACAGTGGAAGCCACACGCCTCTGGGCTCAGACTCATTTCTAACAGTGGAAGAAAAATGGACGTTGTGTTCTCTGAGTAGCGTAGGTCCATCCAGATTGTTATCAGTTCAAAAGCCAGCATCTGTTATGGCATGGAAGCATGTTAATGGATAACTTGCATACCTATAAAAGCTACCTTTGTCACATTATGAAATATAAAATAAAACTAATGCCCCATGCAGTCGAATAGCTGAAGACTATAAGTGAAGAATGTCAAAAAATCAGCTTTCAAAACTGGATCAATTGTTGTCTTCAGTCTCAACATGATTATTAAGTGCAGATAAAAGGCAAAGTGATTTAACATAGTGGTAAACATTTTTTTTTTAAATATGTTGCAGGTATTATATTAGCAATGAGCATATGTTTTCCAAAAAAATAAATAAATAAATAAACAAACAATAAAAAAAGACAATAAACTTTATAAGGTAAAACAGGAAATATCAGTTTCAGTATAGTTTATAGTTTTTTGCTTTGACATTTGACAATATTCCAACCTTTTTGGAATTGGCTTGGGGAATTGTACATTACACAGTAAAGAGTCCAAAAACCTATGAGCGTACAGTGGCATCAGTGTTGCTGGTACCAAATATTCACTGTAATTGTTATCTGCCTTGCTTATCACCTTATGATATAACAATTCTGACCTCTCATTATCATGCAACCTTACAGAACAGTTGTCTTTGTATTAACGCATATGTGTATGGAATTCTGCCTTTGCTGCTTCAAACAACACTTTTTAGTACTACAAAACAAGCGGGTCTGAATTGTTGTTGTGTATGTTGTATTATATGTCAAAACAGTAAAACGCTTGCATTTAAGTGCATTTAATTACAGACTTATGAAAGGTATCACCACCCTAAGTAAAAGCTTCCAAGCTGTTCTCTTAGAAGGTAGCAACAATAGTAATCTTGGAAACAAAACAATGCCATAGACGAGCCACTTTTGACTGCCTAAAGAACGTTTTTTGTGAATAAGTGGATAAGCATGAAGAAGCTTTTAAAACTTTAATTAAATTAAAGTCCAAGCCAAGAACCATTTATAAACCTTTATTTCTAGGAGTGTTGACACTATGCTGAAAATTGGCACTGCAATGGGTTGTTGACAAAAGCATGCTTACTTGATTTTGTAGCATTAATATGTTTATTATGGTTGTGCTCATATAACTAGTCCAGTGGCCACCTTTTGAGATTTCAGAACTTGGGGTTTGTGCTGATCTCTGTATCTACAGTGGAAGAGTCGGTGGACCTGTGATCTAGGCATATAGAGACAAAACTGCTTATTTTTAGGATTGTGAGATCAGTAAAAGATGAAGTAATATCACGGTGGGTATCGTTTGGTGTTGGAATGAGGAGCTGAAAGACAAAAGGACTCATGGAAATATGCAGTACAATGCAAAAGACTTTAATAAAGTTCAGAAGCTCAAACATACATTAACAAAACATTTATATACAGTTCACACATTGGCAAATTAGAATACAAAGATAATGTAAGGTGCATATTGTACTTCACGTTTGACGTAAGTGATGGTGTCCATCTCCTTCACACAAATCATAGCGCTTGTTTGTTGTTGTTGTTTTTTTTTTTTTTTTTTTACTTTTTTCACCCTCAAAAATCAGGTAAATCTATTGTTACACAGTGCTACAGTTCTATGTATGAGGCATACTGTGTTTCCTACAACTTCGCAACATATTTAATATCTTTAAGCCCTCTGACACCTTCGCTGTGTTAAGAGGTCAAAACATTGTGCCCAGAAGCTTCTCTATCAATACCAAGGCAGCCCACAGGCTTCAGGAAATGAATCACTACTGCATAAAGGTGCTATCCATCCAATCAATTCACTGGTGTCATATGAAAAAGTTGTATTAATCTATTACGGAGATGTCAGACATTAAGTGGTACAAAAGAGAATTTCTAACCAAGTGATCCTGTTAAGAGAATTCTCTTGCCTTTACTTTATTGCTTTTTTCATGTAAAGCCTGAATAGTCCAGTCTATCTTGTACAGTAGTTTTCTTTCTCGATTCTTAAGTGGAATAAATAGCATGTCAGTTTTAGAATGTGTACACACCTAGGTACTTAACCTAATGCCTACCAAGACTTATTACGGACTGCCTGAGGTTTTCTATATGGAATCAAATAAATACATCTCACAGGTTATACTGACTCGGAACTTCAAAAGCCGACTATGACAGACAACATATAAAGGTCAGACTGTGTTCTCTGCTACTGTCATAAAAGGAGCTTTTGATTAGGAACCATGTGTTCTGCTCCCTGTGATTGTGGATTAGTTCAGAGCATCAGAGCTTTTTTTTTTGTGTGTGGTTTTTTCTCTGTCTTTTTTTTTTTATTCCTCCGAGTTCCAAATGACATATTGAGGCATTCAGTGACACAGAACACTGTGATGCAGTGATACCTCCTATGGAGGGTCATGCATTGAAATGTTAGCCACACTATTCACTTGCATTAACAGTGTCACTAGGTGAAGAGAACGGAGGCAAATCGCCGAGAAGGAGGTACAGTGTGACACGGCCAGAACAGTCACCAAGGCCATGTGCAACATGGACTGCAGCATCATAAATTTTCAGTCAAGTTCATGAGGAACTCCCAGAATGGGTGAGTTCAGTGGTAAAAGCAAAAAAAAAGAAAAGAAAAGAAAAGAAAAAAGGAAAAAAAAAAAAACAGCCACCAGGCACGTTAATGTTGTGTTGAACTGTCCAATTGGTAAAATCAAGGCAAACAAATAAATAAATAGACACACAGACAGCAAGGACTGTGCTGAATATACATAAACACATATTGATATAAACATCCTGTACACAGTTCTCCACTGCTTTTATGCCATTTGGGTGAGCAGAGTGAGGAGAACTATTCCAAAGAGATGTCTCGAGCCTTACTTTGGGGAGACTAATAAGTGAGGACAAAAGGATTTAACAAAGCATTTCAAATCGCCTACAAAAAAATCACTAGCAGAGTTTTTGGATGAGCTTCAAGCAGGCAACAAGATGTGTCGTTTCGGTTAAAATAGTCTGGCGCTCCTCGCTAGGTCTTGTTTGAGGCTGCAGAAACCTGTACAGTATGCGTTTTTTCCCCCTCTTCAGTCAGTGCCTTCCTCTCCCTCCCTCTCTCTCTTTAGGATATGGCAGCTAGAGATTGATTTTTATCCTGTGGGAGCGAGCTGTACCTGTGCCACAGAGTGTGCCATAGAGTGGTGGTTTCAGTGCCGTCTCCTGTAATATAGAGAGACAGACAGATATAGGGAGAATTGTAGTTACAATATCATCTGGGTAGCTGAGCTGCAGCATGTACTGTGTAAGACGATATGGCAGCATTAGAAAATACCTCTCTCTGGACATATACATTCTCATGCATACATGAAGAGAGAGACAAAGAGAGAGAGAGGAAGAGAGAGAGAGCATTCTTCAAGGTCCAGGTCTGTCAATAAGGTCATTTGTTTCTCTTTTTTCCATTGGCGAGATTTACCTTGAAGAATGCTGCATGGTGTTGTATCAGCTGGTCAAGGTGACTAATCAGTGCATGCATTTACACCCAGTTACTCCAAATCCACCACACTACTGCGTCACTCCTTCCCTGATGACAGCAGGAAGCCCGTCGTTTCTAATTTTATGTTTTTGTTGTTGTGCTTTTTCCCTCCCACAGGATAGTAACTGTAACTGTCAAGGTATCTGCGAGCCAGCTATTTAATGAGGCTTTCAACACCGAATATGGCTACAGTTTCTCAAACCTCACTGTATATGACACTAGGGCCATAACACTCGCTTCATTAATTTATACTTGACCATGTTAACTCTAATGATGTAATACTCCGTTTTGTTTCCTGTTGTGCCAGTCCACGGATGAAAGTAACCCTTCAAGTGTAACGTATTGCAATTTAAAAATATGACAAATATTGTGGTTAAAGGGCATCATGTTTTTCCACTGCTTATGTCAAACAAATCAAATCTTCCCTCCAGGCAAGATCTCCCTAATGGAGAAAAGGTCCAGATTCTTTCTACACGACACAGGTCATTTTGTGAGGTCTTGCTTGCCGCAAATAATCCGGGGAAACTTTTTTTATTTTTTTTCGCGTTTTGTCTTTCAGTGGCAGCAGTTGGCTGAGCAGCACAGTTCCCACCCTCCGCCAAAAGCAGAACTGGCTCAGCGTGCTGCACCCAATACAATGCTCTGCTTTCGAATTCAACCCACACGATGGGCACCGTGTTTGAGCTGTGTCTCCCTCAGAAAGACGAGGTTTCGCATGACACAGTCTGCACATCATGCGTCTGGGACTTTAATAGACCCTGGCATGTGAAAGCAATAAAAAAGAGAATCCCAAAGAGCCAGAATTTGTAAGACTGGGAGCAAAAGAGCCCTACTGCTGCACTGCCAGCAACAGCCATTGCATGAGAGAAATTGTAGTGAAATTCAGACAGTAATACCTTGCAAAATGTTGTAGAGTGGATGCCTGACTGGCACCAGACTGCTAAGCCGTTCGGAGTGGAGGCCAACTTAATCATCTCCACAATTCAACAGGAAACGCGCTGGGTTGCTAGAGAACGGCCTTGAGATGGCCTGATGAAACGCACAAACTGCCACTTAGGCCTGCCCATGTAAATGGACTGACTGAAAGTATCCAGCCTCTTGCTCTCATTAGTGGAAATTGTGATGCCTCCACGGGTGACAAAGATTTTTGGTCTGCGGACCACTGCTGGATGGTGTAGGCAGCAAAGCCTTCGAGGCGGGGATTTCATGCACTCTGAGTGGGCACTGGCGTGGGCAGAGACACCAAGGTTTTCCTTGCTTTTCTTCGGTCGAAAATGCATCTTCCAGCAGAGTGTCAGGTGGACTGAATAAAAATCATAACTGTGTGACTGAGCCACAAGTGGCACTCTCCCATCATGGCTAAGACACCCCAAGTATCTGCCCAGATGTCAGAGTCTACCTCAGCCCTTGTAAGAATTCCCGACATGTTCTCTTGCACCAGTTATTGCTATAACATGGTAAACCAAGGTGCTGGCTAAAAAAACAGGATCACTGGCCTTATGCCAGAGACGACAGACAGCACCAAGTAAGAACTGAGGAGCTTTTCCATGTGTGTCCAAATCGACTCTTTGTTGGAGTCCATGTGAGGAGACTTGACACTTGACTTTCACGTCAGAAGTGGTAGCCGATTAAAACAAAATTCAGAGCCAGAACTGAAAGATTACCACCAAGCAGAGAAGCTCTCAGTCATCCTCCTCATCCTCACTCAAGTAGTTACAGACTCTTCTCCTGAAGTCTGATCAGGGACCAATACTGCCAAAGTTGGAAATCTGCCCACATTCTCATTCGTTAACTGTGGTAGCAGCACAGAGAAGCTGTCTAACGAGGTAGCAAGTTTACAGGCGGTCAGAGGCAGCATAAATCAGAAGGCTCAGAAGAGACCGCACATATTGCCTGGGCAAATTGAGAAATACTGAGAAAAGCTGTTTCTTATCATATTAAATCACAGCAAAGCATATTCAGAATTAACAACATGACCTCACAATTCAAATGATGTATGAAATATTTCTCAATGAGTATGAATAGTAGAGGTTAAGTAAACGCCTTTCCACAGCGACATATGACAACAAATTGACATTCACTTTTAATTAGACTTTAGTTTTACTTTAGAGAGCAACACTGCTGATCTTTTTTTGAATACTGATTTTTCAATATCGATATCTTAATTATAACTAGGCAGTGTTTATAGTGGTATCATGCAAATTTCAATTTTGGTGGACACCTGTGAACTACCACATAAACTGAGGTTCATTAACATATGCATATGAACATGAAGCAATCTGGCAAATTGGTTATAATGAACCCAGCAGAAATATTTCAACAGAACTGATTCAAATGTACTTTTGGATGGTGTCATATACCAGGCCTGACATATTCACTGAATTATCCAAGCCATGTTTCTAGCTGAGCAAGTAAGGCAGTATTATATGCAGCAGTATTTCAAATCAGAGCTGGTAGACAGTCGCAATAGTAATGACTCCTGCAGATGAAATGTATCCGACAGTATTTAAAGGTGTTGAATTGTGACTAGGTATATTAGCATGACTAGCAAACCAGCTGTCATCCAAAATGACTGGAACAGGGGAGAACTGCAAACACAACACACTACAAATGTGAGATCTTAGCAGGACAACCAGGAACATGTGCAAAAATGTAAACCACAGGCTAGACAGGTTCTAGCATGCATGCCAATACACTGAATGAAAAGTAGTAAGATGAAAAGATGAAAACATGACCCACACAGCAAACACTTTTTCAAGTGGAACCGTTCTTAGATAATACATTTGACATGGAAGATTTCCAGTAGTTTTTTGAAAATGCTTCTTAGGCCTGTAGATGCAGTTCTGAAAGCAATAATTATAAAGGTGCAGCAATTTGGCTGAGCCAGTTATAGCTGTTTTTCTCTGTCAATGTGTGAGAGCTCTAAGAAGGTAAGATTAAGCACACAGGAACTGTTGGTTGCCGTGAGTGCAATTCCAAACCTTAGTGCAGAACACAAAGCTTATTTTGCCTTTGTTTGGACAAATATTCTTTAATGTGGGCTTCACAGGTGGCTCAATCCCTTACTGACACGTGGATTTGAAAATTACAGCTTCAGTACTAAGGGGGGGTAACACTTCTGCCTTTTAGCCAGCTGGTGCTTCCTCAAAGCTTGCCTGAAAAGTTTTTATCAGATTATTTAGAGCAAGTAATATTCCTGAGCTTGGTGAAACAAGTGAATGAAAAAGAACCCTAGTCGCTAAGGGGAGTAAACACAAAAATGAGGCCGTCCGTTTGAGACAGAGAAGCAATTTTGTCTTGTTTTAGCAATAATTTAGACTTCATACTGCCAATAGGATATCAGCAGGCCAGACTATGCAAAAGTCAAAGACCACCTTTCATATATTTATTTCCAGTCAAAACAGCCATTAAGCAGATGCTATTCATTTTTCAGGACATATTTCTGAGGAGGTTTAATATGACATAATCAACTTGCACAAAGAAGGGGGAAGCTAAAGGGAAAATAGGAGTTTCCAAAACTGGAGTACAAAAATGATTTAAAGATGCAAAAACTGGACTCCTCACAACTATGCAAGACCTGGCAGACCACCAAAACTGTCACCAGCAGACAAACAATACTTAGGCCTTTATCTTTGAGAGGTATAAGAAAATTGAGCTCCACTCTTGCTTCAGATGCGAAAAACTCCACAGGTGTTTCTGTCCATCTCTCCACTGTCAAAAGACAACTCAACAATATGGGTCATGGATGTGTAGCTGTTACTGAACAGAAAGAAAAAAAAAAACGTAAACAGACAAAAAATCAAATGAAACAAAAAAACTGCTGGTGTTCTCAAAACAATGGACCTGCCACCCAAGAGTCCAGACCTCAACATCACTGAATGAGGTTGGGATTACTTGGATTACAGTTTTTCTGCTTTTTTCTTGACCCTGAAAAAGAATAGCTTGCACTTAATGGCAATTAAATAAATGAACGGTGGTCTCTGACTTTTGCACGGTGCTGTATGTATTTACATATAGGCACCAATTGTAACAAATCTTAAATCCCAACATGATTTCATTGGATCCAACAATGTGAAGGTCATCTGGCATTTTCAAAAGATGTAAAAACATAAATTATACAGTATTTGTTGGGGAATGAATAGTAAGCAATGTGAGTTTTTCAAGATTTGTACAGGCCATTGTGACAAGCTAAATGCATACATAAACTAGGGTCTGTCATTATCATAAATCACCACTACAGAGCAAATTCAAAGGAAATCTTGATGTTTTCTTGATGGTGTGATGTGGAAAAAAAAATATCTACATAGTTCAAAATCAAGGCACATCTGCCCTGTGCCCAGAAAGATTTAAAACTGAAGTGAAATTTGAATTATTGAAACTCAGGTTGGTCAGAGCACAAACCAGGGACTCAAGGACATCCTCTCTCATATTTTATGATGTTTCTGAAATGCTGAATGCACCATGAATCTTGATGCAAAGTAAATGCCCAATGCTGTATGAGCTCCAATAAATCTGGGAGCCAATCTATATTAATGATACATACAATATGCGTCTGTTCTGCATGGCTATACAAAAACAAGCTAAGTCATAAGAGGTTAGCATGCCAAATAAACTCACCTCAGAAACACCTCTACTCTGTCTGAATATATAGGCCAAACAAAGATCTCCTTGGCTTTTTATGCTGCTGCATATTCATAGGTCTGTCAGGGAACAGTCAAGTAGCTTGGTACTTATTTGATCTTCCACAACCAAAGCGTGTATTCCGACTGAAGCTCCCCCATCACCGGGGGGGATTGACCTCTAAAATCACCGGCTGAGAACCGGGAGAGCAGGAGATAAAAGAGAGACAGTGTGATGGGTATGAGGAAGGGAGTGAGGGAAAGAGGATCTTGTGCTGCACTGAATCCAGCAAATGGACCTCTTACAGTATTATGAGCCATATGGTGCCATAAATATGTTGCCTCTGAAGTATTTTGACAAGCCATTCTCTTTAGCTGTCACAGCTCTAAGTCCTGTTAAATATCCAGTTGACCTTCATCTGCAAGTGATTTCTGAAAGAAAACCATCTCTGAATGATTTTATGAATGTTCTCCATTATCCCTTTATTGTGATGAACGCCTTTAGATGCTCTGATTTTCAGCCACCGTCATGCAGTCACTGGGTTGCTTTTCAAAGCAAGGTAAAAAGTCGACTTAATTCACTAACTTGCACGCTGATACAGTGAACGCACAGCACTGGGCTTTAGAGTCACTACTTAAATACAATGAAACAATCAGAAACCAAAAAAAATAGTCAGCGATGGTGCTGAAAAAGACCAGAGGACTAATGCCAGGTGTAGCCATAGCTTAGATATGCATAATCAATACTGCACCATAAACAAAGACCTTTAAATCTTACTCTAATCTATACATACTGATAATTATAGCACTTTCCAGGGTTATCCTTTTAAGAGCTCAGCCTAACCTTTGGTGACTGTACTAACTACTTAATACAGATACTGAATTTTATTTTATTTTTGTATTTTGACTGCTTTAAGCCTATAGTCTACACCGGAAAAAAGTAAGATAAAAAAAAAGAATGTCCTTAAGGTGTCCATAAGCTAGAAAACAAAACATCTCCCCCTAGAAACACACCATTAAACTCAATGTGGAATATAAAAAATATATTCAGCAGCAGCTTTTGGGTGTGCATTTTTATTAGAGAAGGCTACATCAGGGAAATGGAATGTGGTCCAGGTACTTTTTTTTTTTTTTACTGTTGTTGTCTGTTTATCACAGACATGATTCACTAAATTCTGACGCAATATTTCATAACCTTAGACAAATGCTTCTGCGTGTACTGCAATATACTAAACATGAATCTGTGGGGAAAAAAGCCAGTCAAACAACTTGACAGAACAAATAACAAACCTAAACTGAATTCTGAAGAGAAATTATGTGTTCTTTAGTAATCTGACCATGTAAGTAGGCTTATGTATAATGCACCATGGCAGAGCAATGCTTTTAGCTGCATTCTGAAAGAAAGGGCTGATGGCAAAAAGGGACTATCAGCTGTGTGTGGGTGTCACCTTAAATCATCATGCACATAATATATCTGAGTGGATATACTCTAATTTGCAAGGAATATGCAGAGAGGGATTTTCTGCATTAAGGATAGGCACGGAGGCAGAAAACAAATGCCACAACAAAACAAAAACAAAGGAAAGTACTATCTCGAATGACAAGAGTCCTCAAAAAAGTCACGTCCCGTCATAATTATTTTAGGTTTGTGGAATAGCTATCATGAAGTACTCACAACGTCATGCAGCCTGGCCAAGAAAAATGGCTTTGAAACCGGTGAATACGGCACAGGCTCTCTGTCTGGTCATTAAAAAAAAAAACAACCAGCTGACAGGGGAAAATGGATGGTGCTGAAAGCTATTAGTGAATCTACTTCTGCTATTTAAGTCTCTAGGTCCCAAAGCTCTGTCTTCACCTTGATCTCTCTGACCCACAATCGTAGTGCTCGGTCTTCGTCTCCACAAGCAGGACCTGTCGCTTCGAGGCCACATCTCACTCCACCCCACATTTCCATTTATTTCCCTCGCCTGCTTTTATTTATTAGCCACTTTGCATTTGGCATATCTCACCGGGAATCATAAGCTAAAATACACTAGCATTCAAATGAACCTTTCTCTCATTAATGCTGGTGCTTCCCCATTGAGACAACTTGTAATGGAGTGTGTTCTGAATTGTGGTGGAAAAATAATCAGCCGTCCTCGTAAGCTTTACAACTTTCAGCTCTAATGAGGTCTATCAAGCATTTCTGAAGAAAACAATTGTTTCAGCCATGTGCATCTGTTCAGCTGTGCCTGTGGAATGCAACTCTATCTTGTTTGGTTTGCTGTCAAGCATACTCGGTTTTCGTACGTCAATCAAGAACAAACATTGCTGTAATCTCAGTGCCGAAAGCTGTATTTCTCTCTCGTTTGTCGCTATTTTTTTTTTTGTGTGTGTGTGTGGCTGTCTAATAATTACTCTTTAGAATGGAATTTCTCTCTGGGAGAAAATAACTTGATGCATTCACAGAAAAACATGATCAAATCTATCCTTCCTAAAGACTGACAAGAGATGATAATACTTTGACCCAAACTGTAAGTTTTTCTAACGTCTTCTTCTTGTAAGTTTTTCTCTAATAATGAATTGTTCCTTTCCTGCGTTTGTTTTTCTCAAAGGTAGAACAGAAATGGTTCTTTGATTGATAAGAGAAACCAGCCAAAAGAGCAACAGATGCCTTCTCCTTGGGTGTAAGGTTTTTTTCTTGTTGTTTTTTTTCCAACACTTTCTCAACACTCAGTGCTGATAGGCGTTTATGCATGTTTGAGCTTTTGTGGGGTTGAATCCTTGCCCGCGCCCCTGCCACCCTCCACCCAGAGTCTTTCCAACAGAAGGCCAGTGAGACGGGGGGCACGAGCAGGAACAGTGAAGGGGGTTAGAAAGGAAGTTGTGAATTACCTGTCGGGTGTGGATTTGCCCGGCTGACTTGAAGCTCCCTTGACAGCTGCACTCTGAGACGCTGTAGGGGTCGGAGCTGCTGGAGGAGCATTTGGAGAGTGAGTCACAGCCAACTACGAATGTGTTGTCCAAGGGGAGCTCCTGAATCACATGGTGCTTCTTGGGAGCCACTGGGGTCTCTGGTTTGATCTGAAAGGTAGGCTGGGGAGAGGCCGACTTGTAATGCTTGGCTAAATCAGGGCTGTCAGGTTTAAAGGTGGTTGGCGTGGTGGCCCAGTTATACTTCCCCATTGTCTGCTCCTCAAGCTCAACTGGGAGGTCCAAAGTGCCGTTGATGTGCTCATGGGTAGGGTCTTCAGACTTGGATTCTTCAATGGTTACAAAGTTCAACAGCAAGCTCTTGGGGGACCTCTTCTTTTTCTTCTTCTTCTTTTTGATCTGACGGCCCTCCTGGTTGGGTGACACCCACTCGCCACTCTGCTTGCCCTTCTGAACAACTTTGTGTCTGGGCGTCTGTCGACAACGTACCAAAGCAGTCACAAATATAACCAGTATGACAGTCATAGTCCCAGCTATTATGGCTATGACAACAATTACATAGCCATTGGGCTGAGGAACAACATCATTGTCCCCGAAGGTTTTGTCCAAAGGTGTCTCCATGCTTTTGCGCACTTGCTCTTGAATGAATGTGGCGTTGGATACAGTATCATTCACAAACAAGTGAACAAGGGCAATTGCATGCAAGGATTCTGGCTGGCCTAAGTCTTTGACCTTCACCACCAACCTATGGAGGCCTTGATCAGCGTTAGCAATCTTCTCCTGCAGGGTAATGTTTCCTGTAGTTTTGTCAATAGCAAACAGTCCTCTTGGTGACCCTCCAATGATGCTGTACTGCAGCTCTGCATTCATGCCAGTGTCGTTGTCAATTGCAAACACTCTGGTCACCACAGAGCCAGGGGTGGTTGTGAAAGGGACGAGGTCATAGGAGTAATTGGAGGAGGGAATGACAAACACTGGCCGATTGTCATTGACATCAACAACATTTATCGTGACCTTGGCATATGAAGTCGTCTGAGCAAGTCCTCCATCCACAGCCTTCACTACAAAGGTGTAGGAACTTTGCTGCTCCCTGTCAAATGTAATATTTGGTTTGATCACACCAGTTTTGGGGTCGATAATGAAATTGTCCTTCCCGTTTATGATTGAGAGGGTGACTACAGCATTATCACCGGCATCTGCATCAGTAACTGTGATCAACCCTACTGTGCCATACAGAGGCAAGTTCTCAGGCACATAGAAATTGTATTCAGGATGGGTGAAGGCTGGACTGTTGTCATTTTGGTCTTGGACAATTAGCTTCACGGTGACATTGCTCTGCAGAGGGTTAGAACCATTATCCCTGGCAATGACTGTGAAGGAATACTTTTCTTGTTTTTCTCTATCCAGCCGCTTGCTAACAGAGAGGATACCAGACCGCGAGTCTATGTTAAACCCATCAGGAGCGTCTGGGCCAAGGGAATAAATAATAAGTGCATTAGAACCGCTGTCTGCATCAGTGGCACTGATCTTTATCAGCTGTGTGCCTGGGTCATTGTTCTCTGGGATGGACAGCTGAATCTCTGGCTGAGGGAAAACTGGGGCATTATCATTCTCATCCTTGATTTTAATGAGGACCATTGCGGAAGTGTTCAAAGGAGGCTTCCCTGAGTCCGAAGCAACTATCTTAATTGCATACTCTCGAGTAGTCTCATAATCTAAGGGTGCTGCAGTTTCCAGCAAGAACTGGTCGTTAAAAACGGGCTTCAACCGAAAGGGTACGTCATGATCGGTGTAACATGTCACTTTACCATTAAGGTCAGCATCTCTGTCAGTCACAGTAATTAGAGCTATTTTTGTGTTTAGAGGGGCATTTTCAGATAACAATACAGTGCCATTAACAGGGTTCATTATATACCGAGTGTCTATGGACGGAACGTTGTCGTTAACATCCGTTACGTTTACTATCACAGTAGCCCTTGATGGGGTGGTGCTGCCATCGCTGGCATGGACAATAAGCTTGTGGACTGGGTTGGATTCTCTGTCCAGCGGTTGCTTGACGGTAATCAATCCAGTGGAGCTGTCAATAGCAAAGTGTCGTTTGGTAGCTGGGGAGATTTGGTTGCTGAAGGAAAAGTGGATCTGGGCGTTAGAGCCCAGATCAGCATCGGTGGCATGAAGCTGTGTGACTGATGTTCCCATAGGGGCATTCTCAGGCACGTTCACCTCCACCTCACTGTCCTTGAACACCGGACGATTGTCGTTCACATCTGAGACAGTGACCTGGAGAATGGCTGTGCTGGACTTTGGAGGGTTGCCACCGTCTTCCACTTTGATTTTCATCACAAAGGTGTCCTTGGTTTCTCGATCCAGGTTCTGTTGGACTATTAGTTGGGGCCACTTGTCTCCCTCTGGAGTTTCAATGATGTCCAGGCCAAACTCACTCACACTCTGAAAACGAGAGAAGAGAAAGTATGTGTGAATCCGTTATTCGCTGATTTGTCACTGATTTGCTATGTTGTGCTGTCAGTTTCCCAAAATAACATGTGATTTTCTCTACAGAACTTTTACACACCCAAAGAGCTCAACACCCCTCCCCAGTAAATGTCAGAGGCTGTAGTTTATTTTGGCTTTAAATAGATGTTTATTCAAGCTGTTCAAGCTACAGCAACAAACCTTAGGGTTAAAGTTCTTTAATCCTATTAGAAAATGCATAAGGTCTTGAAAATATTTACTTAAAAAAACACAACCAGGGGATATGATCCACTTATAAAGCAAAGACTTATGCAAACACTGGCTCCTGCACACAGAGTAAACACTCTCGTGAAGCACCTGAAAGCTAATATATGATGCATTGCAGTCTGTGCTTTTTTTCCCGGTTCAGTTTAATCAAGACCAAAATATGGTAAACAATCAAAAGCTGTCAGGAAGGGGAAATTAAATAAATGACATTCCTATTTGTATATGTGCTTTTCCAAACAGAAATTAATGTATACATTGTTTTGGAGTAATTTCAGGAAGTACTACTATGCCCTTAATTTGATATAATTTACATTTCTTCCTGTCTTCCTCATCACGCACACATTTATTTCGCAGTCTTGCAAAGTGAAAAAGTTGTGCACACACATCTAGTCGATTTAGAGAAAGTGGCATCTTTGACATTCAAATGCAGCGTCCACCGTTGTGGAGAGCACAAAGCAAATGGAGCAAATCAATTTGAGTTATAAACCTACGCTGTCCACCCTCATAGTGGTGCTTTCATGAAACTGTGGATGTAGCCCTGTTCCCCCTCCAGTGCACTCTGCTATGCTGCACCTAAAACGAGATTCTATTTTACCTTTTCACCAAGCGCTTGATTTGGTATAGTGGAGACAGCTCACCTGATTTCAAGTTCATATGTTAGAGAATCAGCTGAAAGGAAGCCAGACAGATAAGCTTCCATTTTAAATAAGCTGCAAGACCACCATAGATTAAAGAGAGAAGAAAGGTGCACATTTAAAACAGCTTTTCTCCCAAGGAGGGCTAAATCTAGGCAACAGTAAAGCCTAAGGAAAAGGAAAACAAATGCATATGTAATCCCCATGAGAAACCAGCTTTGGCTGTTCAAAGTAATTGCCTTCCCTTCAAAACTAGCACTAATATTTACGATTACAGATCAGGCTACGTGGAGGAGCTGAAAGCAGGCAACATATTCTGTCCTTCCGAGGTAAAGCAAGAGAGGAAGACGGAGGGGGGAAAAGGGCTCAGTGCTTGAATGAGAGTCAAGCACATTTGAGAAACAAAGAGGCTCTTTGAAGCTCTTTCAGTCAGAAACATTTTCATGCTAAAACAAGAAAACGCATCTTCCTTAAGAGATAAGCTTCATGGTGCACATAACGCCGGCAGAGATTACTCTGTCTAGGCACATATTTCAAAGGCGATTAAGATATATGCACGTCCCATGAAAAGGCTGCACTTGACTAATTTAGAATGACTTTAACAAATGCAATTTATTGGCACCTTGCTTATAGTATATAGTAACTGTCATGACTACAGGCAGCATATATTGTTGTGCTGACAAAATACGACTTGTGTACTTCAAAACATGTAACAAATCTTCTTTGGTGGTTCTTGTTGGCACAGACTGTAATTTCACCATCTGTAGCCAACTAAGGACTATCCACAGCACTATAAACATTAAAATGGGGTCTTGAGTCCAGATATTGAAATATATATATATATATATATATATATATATATATATATATATTTAAAATATTGCATATTTATCAGACTTCAATAGCACCTGTCTGGCAATGTGAGGCAGAATAAGGCCATTGGAAAGGGTTACAAAGCCATTGCTAAGGGTGTGAGATTCTAGTAAAGATTGGAGAAAACTTAGAACAGTGGTAAACCTTCCCAGGAGTGGCCAGCCTCCCAACATTTCACCAACAGCACATCAACAACTAATCCAGTAGGCCACAAAAGAACACAGACAAATATCTAAAGAATGGCAGGCCTCACTTTTGTGATAATATTCTGTGGACCGAGGGGTCAAAGATTGCACTTGTTACATCTTACGGTCCTGTTACATCTGACATGGCTGTGTATTCCACCATAAGAACATCATACTAATACTCAAAGTATTAGTGTGATGTCCTGTTGTTGGCATAACTGATGGAACCACGAATTCGGCTCTCGATCAGAAAATCCTGAGGGAGAATGTTCGGTTGTCAGTTTGTGACTTCAAGCTCAGGTGCAGTTGGTTTATGCAGCAGGACAATGATCCACACGTACACAAGCAAGTGCACCTTGGAATGGCTCAAAAGAAACAAAATTAAGATTTTGGAGTGATGGTTCAAAGTCCTGATTTGAAGACCTGGGGCAAGACCTTATGCAGACAGTTCATGCTCAGAAACCCTTCAATGCAGCCAATTTAAATAAAATAAAATTCCTTCACAGTGATGTAAAAGTCTTGAATATTTGCAGTTAGTACTGCCAAGCGTGGCACAACCAGGTTTAGCGGGAGTTACTTTCTCACACTGGTGATATGGGTTTTGAATAAATCTGTATCTTATACATGTTTCAGACCTCATCATAGTTCATAGTTCATCTGTTAATATATATATATATATATATATATATATATATATATATATATATATAAAAACCTATATATTTATATAGGCTTTTAAAACAAGACATATTAGCATTGGATGGCTGTTAAAATTTGGGTGAATTTCAAACTGATATTATTTGATTATGTGTTTATTGTACTCCAAAAGTGGCAAATCTGGGCTCCTAAAAAATCAGATTTTTTTTTTTCATTTTACTGCATCTATAACTACAGAAACTAAGATTATGTTCCCCAGTAATACTAATACAGGTTGATCACAATATCTACATTGGATACATGTTTATGTATTGGTATTCGTATCGGCATCACAAGATACTGGATATTGGATTTTGGCATCTGCTCACACTTATAATATCAATGCAGAAACATACACAACATTTAAATTCCTACTACTCCTTGGAGTAATACATACTGTTTTGTAGTCATGATGCTACAAAGCATTCACTATAGCCATGGGTAATGAGGCATGTGAAGGCTGGATCTCTTTGACTAGATGTCTATGTTTAGTTTTGTTTTACATGGGCATCTGCAGACAATACACGGAGGATCTAATGAGCTATATTTTTTCAGTGGCCAAAGGCTGTATGAGTTATCAATCATCACTTTTGTTCTAGTCTGGCCCATATGAAATGAGGCTGGGGGATTCTGATTACCTTCAGGCAGGCTAAGGAAGAGTCAAAAGAGCATGAATCACTAGCCCAAGGGAAGTGACAATCATCTGAAAGTAATATACACGCTGCTTGAAAATCTCTACATATTTATACCCACTGACCCGCAGCTTATTACGAGAAACACATGAGGTGAGTCTGCTTCTTAGAAGGTTGTGATTGACAGATAACACCAAAGAAGACCCTGAAACAGGTATGTGATGTCCCATATGTAAGTAGTGCTGAAATGTTTCATATTTTCAATTTCAAATATACTAATATACTATAATTGAATGCTATGTTGAATATTTCCACAAAGATAAATTCAAGACACGTTTCACTTTAATGAGTAAACAAAATAAATTAAGCTTTTTATTTATGCTTTTCAATTAAACTTGTTTGACAATCTACAAGATAATGAAAACTAAACATCACCGATAAGCAAGTAGCATAAAGTAATGATCTGGCGGAGTCTAATCACCAGTCCTTTCAGACCAGTATTTTCAATACATCACATAATTTTAGAATCTAATATGTTGACATCTTGACAGTGTGGTTATTTCATCAAGAAGAAGAATGAATAAATGGTGGTGAATAACGATTAGCTATTATACATGTTTCAGACCTCATCATAGTTCATCTGTTGTTGTGGGGAAAAAGAAGAATGAATTTGCAATCAGTAGTGGTACACAGCTAACAAATCACCTTGCAAATTGAATCTAAAGTTTTTCTAACTTTGACAGCTAGCTATCACACCTTTTAACTGTTTGGTCAAGCTTTGCTTATTTTTGATGCGTAGATTACCCCTGCCTCTGTACTACCTTTTCAGTTTTGAACATCCTGTGTAGTGTGAAGCCAGAAGAGGATTAGTGTTCAAAGCTTTGGATGCAGAGAGCCCTGTTTTTAAAAGAATACTGGACAGAATAAAGGTACTGTGAATTTAACACAATGTAAACTGTCTGATTTGCAGATGGATACATCTCTCTTTTTAACTGCTTTAGTAAAAGAAATGAAAATAGCTTTTTTGGTCATCTGTCGTCAGCAAGCAAAGGAATTACCATTTTTCCTTATAATCAAGGTTTTCAAGTAGAAGGTCTTTTAAGTGAGCAACTCAGTGATATAGGTTTTAACATCAGGTAAACTGTCAGTGAGTTTCGCACTAGGTCTGGGTGGTATGACAATAATACAGTATACCGCATACCGTTAATAAAGGAACACAAAATGTGCTCATTGATTGGTGATGTTGGAGCTCACTGATAGGTGGCACTAACAGAAAAGGGGGAGAAATTAAAGCCAGCAAAATACTACACATATCAGAACCACACATTTTCTGCTGTGTCGGCAACAATATTTGGCAATGTTTGATTTCAGCTGAACCGGTCACTCAACTTTGTGCTGTCTTCTACATGGGTGTCATTTTACCATCAGTTAGCTATTGTTACTGTGCTGTGGTGTAGCACATTTGTCCTGCTAACTAAGCCCACCCCCAAACACCACAGAACAGGTTCAGTTTTGGCTTACTATCACTCTACTTTTTGCTCTCTAAAAGATTTTTATCAATTTACTGTGAATCATGTGTAACATTAGAATCAAACATGTACTGTGATGGGTGACACTACAGATCCAAACACCACAGAACAGGTTTCATTTAACTTTTCTGAACGTTTATTTATTGCTCGATTTTACTCTCTCTTAGATTTTAATCATTATATTAAATAATAAACTTGCATCAGTGACTTAGTTAGCCAGAATTAAACCTTTGTTTGTGGAAGGCAAATGCTAGAAAAACTTCTCTCCTAGTTAGCAACACTGTTTAACATTCATCAATTGTTTGATATATGGTTTGACATATATGAATGATGGCTTAGAAAATATGCACAGCGTTCACTTATTTGGCAACCATGTAAAGCAAACTACTTTTTTTTTTTGGACGTAAAGCTAGATGAGATGACAAAAAGTGACTGTAGCCCCCTTTGAAATGTCAAGAGGGCATGAAGGTATGAAAAAATACATACCACCCAAGCCTGTTTTCTACCACTGGCTAGCACAGCATACTCTCATTAATTACTGGATTTTATATGCAACTGAGAGCATGCTGGCTAGCTAGCTGTCTGTACTTCTAAAACAGGTAGATCTTCCTGAAATAAATAATAATAATTCATAAAAGTTCAAATAATTCTATAATTCAAATTATTTTACTGTTTTGTAATCTTTTAATTATTTTTCTTCCAAATTTGAGATGCATTCAGCTTTATCCATGCTTTAATAACATGCACAAGAAAATATTGTAACACAATATTGTGTTATCCAAGGAAAGTGACTGTGTTGCTGTTTTAGCTGAATTGATCCCACATGGCATGGCAACCCCAGAATCCCATTCCACACAGCGGATGCAGATAAGTTGAAGCACCTACCATTATGAATCAGTAAGATGACCTTGTATGACGTCAACAACAACTGAAAGCCTATGCAGGGCACATATGTATATAGACCTATGTAAGTCATATACAAACGCACTGCATATGGAGCTCAAGTATAGACTAGTGAATGAGCCTGTAAAGACTCTTTTCAAACCTCTAACCACGTTCTCACTCTTTCTCTTTTGCCACCGGCTGTGATCAGATTTAAACCATTTGGCCGAGACCAGAACACAAGAGCTGTCTCCTTGGACCAATCCTAGCCCAAGCCCCCAGCCAAAAATCAGCCACAAATGAAATCTGGAACCAAATGAAAGGGAGCAATATGGCTGGAAGCCTCCTCTGTTCCTCAACCGTCCAGTGCCATCCAGAACACTAATAGAAATTAGTCAGCCATCTCCATGTACCCTCGGAATTCATCCACTTTGTGCATTTATTCATACTGAGCTCCTCAAAAAACTTAAAATATGACATTTTAATGACTGTCCACAGGCTTTTGTAGCCTTTTCTCACAGTCTAATTGCTTCCAAGGAAATAAAAATTGTTTTGATTGACCAGCTGTTGTTAATTATTTTGTTAGAGAACAGAACCATTCGTTACAGTCAGTTGCTGGAAACCCTGAATTTGATATAAAAACAGTACAGAGGTTTAAGTTTCCAATCAGTCACTTGTTGAATCTTTCCAATCAGTATGAAAGCATGATGTTATCAGAATCATATAAGCAGATGTTTGCTTTAAAATAAAAGTTGAGCTTTAGATTGGATCGATATTTCAAACCAATATTTGGAGATTTAGTCTCAATTATTTCTACACTCCATGGAAGTCTACATATTAGTATTGGAAGATATGTATGGGCATGGTATCAGATATCAGGCAATCACCCACAGTTCCAATGCTGATGCATCCCTAACGATGTTACCTCCCTAATCAGCTTTAATTAGTTGCCTTTCCTCATTGGCCACCGAGATAATACAGATAATATCACCAAAAATACACTTATACAAGCATGTAAATGTATGTATATCTACATACATTATCTACAGCACACTGTGTTTTATATACATACATCATCTACAGCACACTGTGTTTACCTTAGCTATCAATCATAAACACAAAGAAGAAAAAACTCACAGAGGCTACTGAAATAAACAGAGCTTAACTCTGACTCAGAGTGGTGAAAAGGGTAAGAACTGGTATCTTAATGTGGGATTAGAGTGCTTAAATGGTGGAGTGAAAATAACAATATGTGGGGTGGAACCCACAACAGAAAAGTCAATATCTTCATCCCCTGAGCCTGATCTGATCCACATGCCTCTAGACACAACTTGTAAAAAGGCTCTCTTTAAGTGATAAAATCTCTTCTAATGGAAAGCCCTCCTCCAGCCATGCATGGTATTACTTTCCCCGGGCTGACCTTGATGGTGTCCACAGAATCCGGAGAAGCGTCGTTCCAGGTGACATAGCAACACTAATGCTGATGGAACAATTAATATGGCACCTCAATTAAAACCGGGAGTAGGCAATAATGCCCCTCCGTGTCATTCGGGGTGGGCTTCCTCTTTGCAGGACATGCCTTGAATGAGCAAAGAGCAGAGATGGGGATCAGCGGTAGGGCTCTTTTACAGCAGAGCCTCTTGCTGAACGGCGCAGCAGCTGCTGTGGCCCACAATGCTAATCATGCTTCGCCACGCTGAGAATCAGTTCGTCTCTCTGGGTAAACTATTACTGTGTGTCAGAGCTTCAGAGACTATTTCTCGGAGGACTATGCAAACACACTCCAAGAGGTGGATTTGCGGCCAGATGCTACCCAAGGGATGTTCACACCAATCTCTCCCCAGCATTTCGCATTCGCCTAGACCCACCAATGCCGAAGCTACATTTGATTCACATTCAGACATCATAAATTCATAAACAAGAAAAGGTGCTCATGTACCAAATAAAGTGAATCACTGAACCCGAAGGAGAAGTTGCATGAATTTATTGTAATATGCAGCCTAGCTGTAACATTAGTTTGGTCATTTTCCAAGCACGAGCAACTGAGAGCGGTGCACTAGAGAGGCCTTGGCAGTGAAGGCTCTTTAAAAATGCAAATTGGTAACCTAATCAGACACGGAAAGCAAGGATTCTGCTAATTCTCACAAGAAAAGGTACAAATTACTCTTTCACGCTTTAACAACACCCTTGACTTCTTTGTTTTCGAAATGTGCTATAGTCTTAATCAAACCACAAGACAAACGTCAGTGCACATTTGCTTGGAATATTTGCTTCATTCATTGCACTTTATTGTAGAAAATTGTATTGAGACTTGCACGGAAACAGTAGGTGATGTGCTTTGTGAAATAAATTCTACCATAACCTGAGTAATACAGGATGTTGAGCTGTTATTAAACTGCATACGCAGGATCAAATATGCAAAATGAAATTCATCTGTGACACATTAGGTGCTGTACATAGTGTAATGGAATGCATTCCATTATCCTACTTTCTGGTTTAGGCAGACTATATTAAGGCACAGCGAATATTGCACTAGTTTCTAGTAGAACATCAATTAGTTGGGGAAAGATGCATGGTCTGCATATTGTTCTTATCCTTCTTGCCACAATTAACAACTTACCTTAAACAAAGCACAGCAAATTACTTCGGAAACCTTGAGCCAAAAACCGGTGCTATTTTTCTCAGGGACACTGACTATCCATTAAATGGCAATGGCAAATAATGAATCATAGGATAATAGAGCACCCACCTTGACAAGTTCATAGTGCTGAATCCCATTGATCCCTACGTCAGGGTCAAAGGCAGAGGGGACTGGATACCGGTTGTTGATTGCTGTATTCTCTGGAATAGATATGTTGATGACAGTGGACTGGAACAGCGGGGCATTGTCATTGATGTCTTCGATGAGGAAACGGATCTTGACCAGTCGAAAAATCTCATCTGGCAGCACAGCCACCTCTATCTCGTAGAAGCAGCGCTTCTCGTTGAAGACTCCAGAACAAAGCTTCTCCCGGTCAATTCGATTAGCAGTGGTGAAGATTTCCCCCGTGCTGGCCTCCACCCTCACCAAAGGCACATCGCCTGTCTTATAGACCGGTTTGAACTGCAGGGCCGAGGACAGCTTAATGTTAGGGTCCAGGTTCAGGTCCAGGTCTTTGCGCAGATTTCCAATGCGCACATTCTCCGGCTGTTCCTCCTTGACCGTGTAGTCCTTCTCCTGGGCCCAGCACAGTGACACCAGGCAGGTGAGGAAAAGCACCAGAACATGGGCCTCACTTGCCAAGTCCATGCTCAGAGTGGGTGGGGATCTCTTCTCGTAGGGTCTGTAATTTCTATGGTAATAAGGGAAGAGGAGAAAAAAGGGAAAGATAATTGTTGTATCCACAACCATGTAACACACAATTACACATTCAACTATAATTAGCATTCTTTTCTCTCTGGGGTTTTTGTAACTGACCTTTCGCATCTTAACAACTGAGGAGCAAGCCTGCTCCTTAAATCTATGGGACAGCATTTAGCAGTGTTCAACACAATTAACCTTTGGTGCTCCCCATCAAATGCTGACTGTATGGACAAGGGACTGTTATAGGTTCACTTAACTTTCACAATCACTCTAATTAAAGCTGTTAACCATTCAAGAAACAAGCAACTGTACAATTGTTTTATTTCACATTTTTTCCCAGCTACACCTTTGATAATGCACAGGTTAGATGTTGAATGGCATAAAGTACAATACTATAGAAAAATGCTTTATTGTATTATCTATAGCCTAGATAGTTTGAGTATTCTCTGCAGTTATCCACAATAATGAGCTCTTTGATCACTTTAAGGAAAACAGCTCTGGCCCCAAACGATCATAATTATCCCAGTAGAACACAAAGCCATATTTTTAAAGCACCCTGACATGATTTATGAATCAGCATTTTGGCGTTTGTTGCCAACGCCATGGCTACATCAATCCTGTCAGGGCATAATATAAATAAAAGTTGCCGGAGGGCCGAGGCCTTCACTATGCGCCAGCAGCTCAACTAGGTCACTGAACACTGGTAGGGAAGATGCCTAGCACTTCCCAAGTCTGGGTATTGTTACTTTACAGAGTTTCATATGCTGTGCTATTTCTGTAAGAAAATGTGATTTCTGTAATTTCCCCAGACACACTGAAAAGCCATTCTACTCGCTTTCTCTTTCTTTTAATCAAAGCAATGGTAACAATATGAAAGTTTAAAAAGTACAATCTATGCATCTTTAATTTGCTTGACTCCAAAAAGCTTTGCCCCAAGAGTTGACAGATTCTTGCGCAGCCTTTTTTTGAAGGAAAGATACATTAAATATAGCTTTAGCATATTAATGACTCTAATATGTGACAGTAGAACAAGGGCAGAGAGAATAAAGTGCTCTTTTCTGAAAGTTTCATAAAAGGATATACGAGAAATATTCAACAGAACGGGGGCACAAATAATAAATCTTCAGGCTGATGTGAGCGTTTTTTTTTTTTTTGCATTTGCATTTGCACATCACATTTATGGAGGTCTAATGAACAAATGGCCGGCCTTGGTGGCAGGGACACACAATGGTCCAGGCTCGAAGATCCATCAAACATTAATCGTAAGTTGATGGTATGAGCGTGACATTTACCATCAGGATTCCATAGGTTCCCTGTGCAAGGATGACTTCCTTAAATATATAGGGGTCATGGAGGTTGTTTTGATGTGCAAGTACAGCAAACAGAGGCTAGCTCAGGTCTGTGCTGTCAGAGCATGTTCTGTTTCTCGCAGTGAGCGCTCTGTGGCAGACCTCTGGAGAGACTCATTAAAGGTGTACTGGACACAAGAGCGCTGCTCATGCTATTTACATGACAGTGATCAATGAGCGGCTTGTTCTTCACACTGATTCACAAACTGGTAGCTATGTGTCGTCCTTTGGAAAAACAGGGAGATCATGATTTGCTTTGCTTTGATGTTGGACCTTTTTTTAGTCAGTGAGGCCAAGCAATTACTATTCACCTACTGTACTATGATAAGCTCAGAAGATTCCTAGGCTGTGCCCAACAATGCATAATGAAGAGAACTCACTGGCTAAGAAGTGCATTGCAGAGTGGTGAATAAAAGATGAAAAGATGATCTAGATTCTTCGACATACAGTAGCTCTGTCTTACATTAAGGATGACGTGGGAAGGCCTTTGCAATGTATCCAGCAGAACTGCCACCTCTTTCAAGTTCTTTGTTGTGAGGAATCCAGTTTGATACAATCCCAACATGCCTGTTTATTCATAACACTGAAAATATCCGATAATAATGAGATGTACAATCCGTCTGAAAACGAGCCCTGCTGAACTTATGTAACCCAAAATAGAACAGGATAGTGTACACAGAATAAGCACCAGCTCAAGTGAGCGCTGTCTGGCATTTTGTAAGGAGCTCGGCTATCCAGGGACATGGAGCCTAGGATTAGACAATTCCACAAGGGAGTCCACATGTCATTCCTCACCATATTTAGGACAGTTTATCTTGTTGCAAAACATGTATAGCCATTTTATGCTCAGATTTCCTCTTGGGACTAACTCTCTCAAAACTATGCTCTAGATAGATTTGCAAGGCTTTGAGGTTCAACTTTCTCAATCTTTGGAAAAAACTTCCAGCTTTTTAGTGTATTGGGAGAACGCGTCGAGAGAAATCACATGTGCAAGTGTCAGTGAGGACATTTTTCCTGCTTGCACTGGGTTCGAGTGATCTATTTTGAGCGCTGGACCATGGATTCCACAGAGTAGGCAAAAGCCACTCTTCCCTCTGGAGCCCGTGCTGAGGAACACACCGAGTGTGGATCACTTTACAAGACAATGTGATGGACTGAGCTGCCTGTTTTTATTATGAGCCGAGCTGTCAAGGAGGAAAATATCCCGCCAGCCCCGAGTGCACTTCATCTCACATCGCAATGGGAGCTTTGCTTTGAATAATTGTCTGTACGGATCAAGAGTGTCTACGACTGTCTGTGGAACACGGGTAGGGGATTCTTGGAAGAAGGTGCATGATATTCGCAGATTAGAACGATGGAGCCAAATCAGAGCTGTAATTAAACCATGAAGGCGTTTCACAGAATTATTAAGGGTGCTTATGGAAGTTAATCTGGGACAAGTGCCTAAAGCATGTCACTTACTGTAAGTCATTCATTTTCATCAGCCAGACATCGCTCTCCCCATCGGTTTCAAGGAACCTCACGCCTGCGTGTTTCTTTGACATTTCAATGTCTTGTTTGAATTTGCCCTCAACCTCCTGCCATCAGCAGCTTGAGGCCCATCGCCCCCCTGCCAGCTGTTCAGCAGCCTCCCCTACCTGCTTTCCCTGCTCTATAGTCAGGATGTCAATCTTCTCATCTGCTGGGGCCTTGCAAGTCTGTTTTTATTCATTATTCTCTTTTAACACATTATGAATCTAGTGCAGAATCTTCAATACACAGTGCAGATACTGGTAAAATTAAATACATCACAACGTTTTCGGTATTTTCTACATATCACGGTATCTGATGATAATCAAATTAGCATTAATGAAGCTAATGAACCCAGGCTTCCTGATTGCTAGAGCTTCATGCTAAAAAGTCATAGCTTGGAAAATTACACCAAATGGAACCTTACACAATAGCATAAACGCTACCCAGAGAGATATCAAATGTCTGTGAAAAGTTTTGATGTATTTTAAACTGTTTCTCAAAACGCTGGAATAACCTGCAAAAGGCATATAACAAAAAGTTAATACGTTTTTGTTATTGATCAATTCCACAAAAAATCCATATCAGCGTGTGCTGTGTCACACCAATACTAGCACACGGCTATACAGGTGTGGGCAATATTATGATATCTTTCAATATCGTGATAAATTATGTCACAATATGCTTTTCTGAGAATACTGTAGACAGCATCAGTGCTTAAAAATACTAAAATTAAATTAAAACTGCATGTTATATTACAACAGTGCATTATTAAGCCTATTTAATCAGACTCAGTGCAGTGAAGTACATGAAATGTTGAATAAAAAGCTTTGTATTTTCATAATCATTATAGTAGTTCTTAAAGGTGGAACACATCAAACCTCAGAAAAACAAAATATAATGTAATGTATAAACAAAATACATACAGTACAATGTAAAAACGTAATATGTACCATAATATGTATCATGATTCTATATTTCCATCATATTTTCCATCCCATACCGCTATAAATGAAATATCACCACCCAACACTACTGGTCTATATAAATGTGCTTAATATGCAAGAATTTCTCCCTTAGTCTAATCACTGCTGGCTTAATACACTATGTATCTAAGCTCCCTAAAATAAGTGATACAAAGACAAATGAAAAGGAAGCATTTCAAACCTCTGATAGAAACATACTAAGTTTAAAGGTCAAGTTCATTTGAATATTGAAAGGTAAAGCCACGTGACTACATGCATGTTTGTTTGATGTTTGCTACACTGATCAAAAGACTCATGCATGATCAATAGGGAGGTATTAACATACTAAACAGGCTGTCAATCGAAAAGGATAAACAGATGTACTGAATGCAATGCAGTCGATTTATGGCTGTCAGCAACGATTATGCGTTCAAACAGCCATGTCAGCCATTTGCCCAGAAGTTTCCATGCAGGAAGCTGACAGAATAACTCACATTCAAATCCAGCCAAGAGGAAAACGCATGGATGTTTGTTTGCCCATTACGTCGAGCCATTAATCACAGTCAGGATATTTCACTGTGCTAATTTGGCCTATAAATAATCTTAATAAAACTTTGATTTAATTTCTCAGACCAACATCAGTCAAGTCATTGTGGACACGCTCAAAGGAAAAAAGCATTTCAGTGGCTGATATATCATTTTCTTGCATTAGTCCATTTTATTTGGACCGCAGGGCATAAAATATGCCAGGAACGTCCATTCAAAAATGAACTTTAAAACTTTTTTTGCTTTGTGATGCAGCAAAGCCCCGGAGAATCATAATCATCCACTCTCTTTATTTCACCACTACGACATTCCTCAAGTAGTACTAATTCTAGTCTTCTTAAAGACTGTCATTAAATGATAAATGCAAAAAGGCTCTTCAATAATGAGGAACAGGAGACCAAAGGAGACCAAAACAATGTTTTAGTTAAACTTTTCTGTCCTTGGGCTATGATGACCTTGTAGTTTGCTTCCTTCTACAGATATTCATGGTGCGACAGGTCATGACTACCATAAAAGCTCTATCACAAATAAGTACATAGATAACCTTTTGTTTGCACTGTACTTTGTAATCTATGTATTTGACTGAAGATGCATACTAGATCCACTATCAATTCCAATAAAAGAGGAAAGTGTCAACAGAGGGCACTAGAGTGATTAGAATGAGATCTGGACTAGACCAGTTTAGTCTTAGAACTTTGAAGAGTAAAGCAGAAAATTCATCATAAAACATTTACAACATTGCAGTGTCATTCCAGCACTGCAGACTGTGACGCCGCTATGGTATTAGCACATTTGCAATTTAAGCACATACAACCCCACTATTGCCCTTGCAAGCAAACTGTATGCCCGATTTTGACATATCTCAGCACTACATTCTTGGTTAATGGCCAATGGTAACAATCAATAGCGATACTAAACAAGTTTAAAGACGAATAACTTTTTCTTTCTCCTTGAGCAGAGTCTTGCGAATCCAACTTTCTTAAAGCACGTTTGCTCACCTTTCACCGTTATGAGACCAATCAGTTCTAAACCACAACATTAAAATTATAGCACTGTGACTGACTGTCATTTCCTAATATGCCGGTAGGAATGGAATGATTGATTCTTCCATGGAGTCACATCACTCAGTCTAGGATGATGGCAATAACGAGCCGTGCAGAGCTGTCTAAGTTAAAACTCGGGTGACACTTTTCAGAGATGCCTAACTTAATATATTTCATTTCCAGTGTGGAGGTACACGATCCTATTATTATTTGCTATAGGCTATGCTGTAGTTTAGGCAGTCCAAATATAGCTTAGCAGAGAAAGGTACGCCCACACGGGTAACCAGACAGGTGTAATTTACTAAGCAGCATGTTGTATTTTACACTGACAAGAATGAAGACTGGATGTCATTAACGGTCTAACACACACACACATATACATTTATATATCTTTATATATATATATATGGATATTATTTGCCTAATAAAGGATTACATTACAATGTAATTTGTAAGTTCCGAGTCTGGTCAAAAGTTTAAGCCCTAAGAAGAACCACATCCAGTCAGCACCTAATGCTATCTCAAACTAATACCCTCTCCCAAAATATGCTCTGTGCAAAGCTGCAAAAAGCTGGATATTCCTCATTACCGGTAAGAACTGGACTAGCAGCTACAACTGGAATCACAAAGGCCCACTGAAGTGTAGCAAGGTGTAATACTGATCAGCTACCAGTAGGTAAACAGTAAAAATGCAGACCAGAAACTAAATACATCTGTAAATATCAAGCACACACTCGGTGTTTATCCCAGGTTCCACGACCTAAACCGACACGGCAGCCTTGTCACTATCACCCTCGTGGAAAGTGAAAGCAGAGGGAGAAATGCAGTTCTTACATGCGCGTGCACGGAATATATTATACGCACCCGAGCAGAATCCCGTTCTATCAGTGCGATGAAACTAATGCGCTCTAAGGGACGGCGCTGTTTTACAAGAGTTCCAGGCGGAATTACTGTTAATCACGGGCCAGTTTGGAAAAATGACGGATCTCGAGCTCCTCCGTGCATCTCCAGCGCCCTGTGAAGCCCGCTGGAGTTTAAGAGCTGAACATGAGGCCAGCCAAGAGCAGGCAGGAGCAGTTAGCCAGTAAGAGCGCTAGGACGGGCTTTAGACGAACATGGTAAATCAGAGGTCGGTGTTATATCGCCGTGGCATCTCGCTCCTTTCCGTCGTATTTAATCGGTATCAGTACTGGTGGTTATATCTCTCAAGTTGCTAAACTACGGGTCCGGCGGAGGGGCTACTACGTGCGCTGATTCTGAACCACCGCTGTGCAGTTTCAGATATTCACGTGTAGGAGGCTGTAGGCAACCTGAATGTTCCAGCACCATGGAGCCAAAAAATCAGCTCTCTCACTAGCGGGATTCGCGGATAAAGGAAACTTACAGGCGCGCGCGATAATGCTGGTTTTCTAAGTAGGCACAGACGTTAGGCAGAGCGTGCAGCAAGTAAACGTAAATATGATGGTTCTGTGAGCTACCTTTTTGGCGAGGTGGTGTTGAATAAGCAGCACTTTTCCCCCGCAGTTTCCCAGACCTAAAATTTCTTCAAGACTTGCCTGAACGCGCGGCTCCTCTAGCCTGCTCCTCTGTACGGAGGGCTTCTGCGCTTTCGTATCTTTCCAGCAGAGAGGAGAACGTGCCTAAAAACTCTTTCACCGGATTCAAACAGGCAGGCTTTCGGTCCTGCGCGCCGTATGCCGAGTAATACCGAGTTCAAATCTGAGGTAAAAAATTCTTCGCCAACTCCACTCCAGCCCCGACCACCACACATTCATCAGACTATATAACAAGTAATGTGTCTTACCGTCGATATTTTGGGGGCGAATGTGGAGAAAAATCCTCTCAATTCCCGTCACGTAGCATCATCACTGCTTGAGGAGATGAAGTGCCGCGAACCGGGCTGAAGTGGAGAGCGGCGAGAAAATCCTCTTCACCGGCGGGAAGCAAATAGCCTCGCCGTGCCGACGGGTCGGTATCCGACTAAAGACAGCGAAAGCGGTCCATGTCCATGAGGAAAGTCCACGGTCCTCAAGCGAGCGGTGGGAAACATTAGCGGTGCACTTTTTGGCAGCGGCGGCGAAGGCTAGTTCCTCCTCAGTACTGCTTTAGGTCCCCCCGCGCGCGCGCGCGCACACGGCACTGGCGGCTCCAAGTCGGTTACTCAACAAGCAACACTTCTGACTGGGGGAAGAAAAGACAAAACAGCAAAAGAGAAAGAAAGAGGGGTAGAAAAAAACCCACACACTCAACGCTCGGAACCGGGAACTCTCCAGGGCCACGCAGGAACTACTTCAGTGAATGTAGTCTGTCTCTCACACACGAGTGCGCGCGCACCACAGAGCGAGCGAACATTTCGTTAGCGCTGCGAACACGTTACTTCACTCCTCACCATCACTTGTTTTGGCAGGATGGTACAGAGCTAAGACGCTCCGGGTTCAAGAAGGGGAAAAAAATGATATAGGCCTATAGGTGGACTGCTGAGGGTGCTTGCGTTTCCCCAACGGAGCAAGACAGTGTGCCTTGGCGCGGCATCACTTACAACACTCGGACACACTCGTCGTGCGGTAGTTTGTGCGCAGAGCTCAGGCTCCGTTTGTATTGTATGAATTCAGAGCCGTAGCCCCGCCCAGCTCGCCGCCTCCGCTTGACGTCGGCTAAAGGGGCGGTGCTTGCATCCTCTAAAAGCTGCGCTGATGCTGGAGACAGCAAGAGATGGAAGAGGGGGGCAGTGTTCGCTCGGCAAATAAATACTCTTTTCTGACAGCGGTCACTGTCCTTACTTCTCAACTTCACAAGGTCTGAAGGGGCATCTGCATGTATTTTAAATCATCTCGTAAAAGCCATTTTGGCTTTCACCTACTGAGACTAATTTAGCTTCTTCATTGCAGGCGTTCTCTAAAATGGCACTAAAACGTCCCGTTGTTACAAACACTGAAAGGGGAACTCCACCGAATTGTCAAAAGTTCTGCATACAAAGATGCGAAGACAGTCATTCTGACGGGTTTGATGCGAAATGCTCCATTCTCAGAAACATACTGAACTGTTCAGAGTGGTGGGTATGGAACCCAGACGTCCAAAGCATTTAATGTCTGTAAAAGCGCACTCACAGAAAGTTATTGCATGAACTGGTTGCAAATATGCTGACGGATACCTGAGACATTGTTGTGCAGCAGAGAGGTACACGCTGGACGTAATAAGGAAATACAGTACCAAAAGAACACTCAGAAAGCTCAAAAGACCTGTGTGTGGGTTCACAGGATGATGATTAAAATGGCTATATATGTCAGTGTTTTAATTATATATAATTTCCCTTTAAGTGGGCTTAAGGTTTCGTATAATGTATTGTTCAATAGAAGCCCAGAAGCTCAAGTATCGAGCAATGCATTCAACGGACTGGAGCAAATAAAATGCTTGGTTTCTACCACAGGCTGCCATGAAGTACATAAACATGTGTGGTGGGGTTGTAAGTAGGGGTGTAAAAGTATATCGCTCCACTTGAGTATTGCAATATTATGTTTTGTGACTCTTTATTATTTTGTAATCTGTCTTCAGGCATTAGACTCTTCCACTCCAGCATAAACAACTAGGGTAAAGGCGCAACACTTACATTAGCATTAATAAGCCTGAGATTATAGTGGTGTGTTTTTTATACTATGAAACTTTTACTAAAATGAGGTTAAAAAATCACAGTATATTGCATTGCTTACAGTATCGCTATATATTGAATTGTAACCTCTTTATCATCCTATGTGTTGTATCGCCAGGTTCCTGCTAACACTCAGCTCTAGTTGTAGACCTACATAATGTTGACTAAAAGTGTATAGTCAATATACAGGGGTTGGACAATGAAACTGAAACACCTGTCATTTTAGTGTGGGAGGTTTCATGGCTAAATTGGACCAGCCTGGTGGCCAATCTTCATTAATTGCACATTGCACCAGTAAGAGCAGAGTGTGAAGGTTCAATTAGCAGGTAAGAGCACAGTTTTGCTCAAAATATTGCAATGCACACAACATTATGGGTGACATACCAGAGTTCAAAAGAGGACAAATTGTTGGTGCACGTCTTGCTGGCGCATCTGTGACCAAGACAGCAAGTCTTTGTGATGTATCAAGAGCCACAGTATCCAGGGTAATGTCAGGATACCACCAAGAAGGACGTTTTCCTCCACCAGCATCACATAGTGACCTGGCCACTATCCTGCAAGAAGAATGGCTTAAAATCCCTCTGACCACTGTGCAGGACTTGTATATGTCATTCCCAAGACGAACTGACGCTGTATTGGCCGCAAAAGGAGGCCCTACACCATACTAATAAATGATTGTGGTCTAAAACCAGGTGTTTCAGTTTCTTTGTCCAACCCCTGTATTATCGCTATCCAAAGAAAAACAAGTATCTTCAAAATGGCAGCTTTACAGAAGAGGCCAAAAAAAATTATTTTGTATGAAAGTGAAAGGAACCAGACTTTTTCCCAAGCAATTTCAGTACATTTCTGTTGGTCCATTCATCATGAAATTTTCACACATTGTAAACAGCAGACGCTCTGTTCAAATGATACATAAAAGTAAAAATCGACAAAAATGGATATACAAATGTCAAATGCTTTATTCTGAAGAAACCTGCAGAATCAGAATTGTTCGCAGTGGTGGTGATGAGAACCAGGCATCTACAGTCTTTCAAGCCTCTTTAAGCTACCTCACAGAGAGTTATTGCATGAAATAGTTTTGTGATAAGATTTTGGCCTGAAATGTTATTTTCTAAAAGCCATTCATGGTGGAGAGGTACATATGAATGCTGTAAGAGAAAATAGCCCCAAGGACAACTTATTTTTTTTAGATTTGCCACTATTTTGCTATTGTCAACATCAAAACTGCTTGTTTTGCAATATCAATAGAATCACATACTTGCATTTTAGAGAGTTTCTCAACCTGTGGGCAGTGGACCACTAATGGGCCAATAAAACCTCTAATGGGCCTGTATTCATGTGGAGGCAAAAGCTTGTAGTGGGCCAGAAATGTCATATATACCATATTAATGTTATATTCAGTATATTAATATAAATATACGTACAAATTTCTTGGAGGAAGTGTATTTATGAAAGTTGATTTTGGTTTTCTGGTCGGCTGCTATGCTTTAATGTAATTATTATCAGGTGGGACTTGGGGCGGAAAAAGGTTGAGAACCCCTGGACTATGCGATCCCTGGTTCCCAAATCACTTTGAATGACTTTGTTTTTATCTCAATGATTGAAATAAAGAAATGATGGAATACGTTTTCACCTTGAAAGGCCCTCTTCTGTCTTTGAAAGAAATACGAACCTGTAGCTGGATGGCTGAAAATCACTCCGGGTCTCACATTCAATAAAGGTCATTCCCTCAACATGTCCACATTGATCATGCCATTAATTTTGTCATTGCTGCTACGCAACAAATCACAAGCAATAACAAGCCCCCTCAAGCTCTCTTTGTGAGAAGTAGCTGTAACCTCAGTAACGTCAGTTGTGCTTATTGATAACATAAAGGACAGTTTATTATAAGCTAGAGTAGAATGTGCTTGATTAATCCTTTAAGCAAATTCTAATAAAAAATAAAGCACCAGCAATTGACAGCAGGGATGGGCGATACCACTGATTTTGCTTTTACCAACTAATACAAAGGCTAATATTCTGATACCTACACTGATACTTTAAAGTTTGTGATTTTCAACAATGACAAATGGCACATTTAAACAAAATTATAACAAATAGTCAGACATGTAATTATCATTAATTATTATTGCAGCTATTAAATAAACATCGAGAAATCAAAGTTCTCTCTTTCTTTTTTGCTTCACATAAAATTTAATTCAGTGTTCAATAATGTTCAAGTTATGTTAGTTCACTTAGTTGTTAGAAGCTTAGTCTTTTATGTCAACTGAAATTTCAGGAAGTAAATGTGTATTCATGTGTATGTAAATGTAAAGGCGTATTAACATTTGAATATTTACATTTGGAATCATTACAGAGGAAGAAGGCGGAAGGAAAAGTAGTTCCTGTACTGCAGCATCATTTACAGCAGCATTTTGTTTGAGAGAATCGATTCTCAAAAGTAAACAGTATCAGAAGCATCAGTATTTAGGTATCATTCCGCCCATCCCTAATGGACAGAGGATTTAGTAGAACCCATATATGCTCAACATAGGGCAGGCATACTGTACTGTGTGTTGAGCATCAGTGACAGTCAATGCTGCGAATTTAAGTTTTAAGAATGATTTGAAAACCCATCTTATAATCTACTCAACCAAGTGTGGAGAAATGATCAACCACTTATGGTTGTAAGCCCAGTGGGAGGCTGATAATAGTATTCACTGACAGGAACACTGACAGACAACGTTTCCTGCAAGATTGCGCTGTAAAATCAACGTCTGCCGTCCTTACGGGGAAATTGACATTTTTGAGGATTTTGAAGTGCTCGGCGAGCTCCGTTCCCTCATAAGGTCATGTGGCTATCCCACTCCCACACCTTAAAGGGTTTGATCACTTCATATTTTTAAGATTCATGCTTCATGACACTGAAGGATTTCTCCAAGGCATGTTAAAGAAATGCAAATCTGAAAGCCTTAAAGCAATATAAAAGGCACAAAATACCTCATGAATAATGCAGAGGGTTATTTTGCCATACTCAAAATGAACTTTCAGAGAAACCAGTTATGCATTTCTGATAGGACTGAGGAATCCACTGCACGCACAAAGTAGTTTAAGTGGCACGGCTGCTTCCTTCAATTTGGACAATGTTTTAGCTCACGCTGAAATGGGGCAGAGGCGCGCATGCTAACCGCCGCAGGAACGGCCTTCAGCAAAGTTGGAACTTTTGTGAGATGTACACATTTGCACAACTGATACTTTTTTATCTATGCTATTGTCCTTCGTCCTTCAACTATACAGATTGTCTTTCAATGGGACTTCATGCCAAGCGGCGTTGAGAGTTGTCCTCTGCTATCTTAGCCAAGGTAGTCTGCTGCTTTGTGACACTCAATACTCTGTGCCAAATGTCTGGATTTTTCAGCATTGTGTAAAGGACATTGTTGGTATACATCTCCATAAAGTAATAAAACAGGAGTGCTTCTATAATAAAGGCTTTATAAGCTTTTATAAGCTTTATAAACCATGTTTATAAGGCACTGCTTGACTGCTTATTACCCGTCCATGCCAATAATCGCAAGATGATCCATGAAGTAAGATTTTGTCCCATCTGTAACACAGTTATGAAGCATTATTTCAACACAAAGGCCTAAAAAATTGATCAGTAAGTAATATGTACTTATATATAATTAGGTGCTGTCTGGTATATGCCAGCTGTTATTCTTTTCAAATTTATCTGTGTTTAGTAAGAAGATCTGGAGTGTAGCTGCAGATGAATGAAAAAAACATGCGTATGTCCAAAAATAAAGGTCCAACTCGATGTTTAGGTCTCAAATGAAGAAGCACTTCCCATCCAAAAATGAGTCACCATTTGGATTTAAGTGAGTACATACTTTTTTGAGCCTTTGATGGGTTAATTAGTGCAGTGATGAATATGTTTCAGCTGACAACAGTTCTTTTAACCCGAACTGATGCAGTGAGTAGCTTCTCATTTCTTAAGCAACCATGTGGAGAGACATATCCCGTTATCATGGACAATACATTACTGTGTTTCAGAAGGATGGACATATTGACCAACATATTGAAAGAAAAGAACTAAGGAAACTGAAACTGGAATTCGGTCTAATGAGTCCAGATTTACCTTGTTCCGGAGTGATGGGTGTGGCACCCATCATGCACAGTAGCTACTGTTCAAGCCTATGGAAGCAGTGTTATGACGTGGGGTTGCTTCAGTTGGTCAAGTTAAGGCTCAGCATCATTATGTGGCAATAAACTGAAGTCAGGTGATGTTCAGACCTGAACATACTGAATAACCAGGTAATCTAATCAGCTGGAATCAGTAGGCAGTGAATGATGGCCATAGTCACATTATCAGAAGACATGTAGCCATATTTTCACTGACTTCTCTGTGAACACTTTTTCAAGCATCAGATTCATCTTATTAAGGAAGAGTTTCAAAGCATAACTGTCATTACAGAATTACACTGTGCAAGCAAATTCATATTTATGTCAGAGACTCCCAAACATTCAAGGTCTAGCTAACTAGAAATTCTAAAAAACGATTTTAATTTCTTTACAGATAAATTAGTCAATGTTTGATTTTTCAGCAGATTTTTACTAACCTATTTTAAAATCTAAGTTCACACTAGATGGGCTTGGCTATTAGACAAACATGCCATATACAATGGGTTAAACTATCTTTTTTTTTTTTTTAATTTTAAGCCATTGCCTATTTACATAACACAAATCACAATAAAGTGCAATAAGCAGTTTGGGCTATTTAAATGGCTATATTGGCAATAAGTGGACAATAAGTGCTAGATAGCCCATTGACATTTTAGTATAGTTGTAGCAGCATTCTAATAGAGTGCAATAAATTGCTGATTTTGTGTTTTAAGTAACTATTTGTTGATTACAGTTTTGGTTTATTTCAATTGTGCATTCCTTGTAGAAATATATAGAATAGATAAACAGTGTTTGTATCTAGTCCTGTACCTTAAAGGTCCCATTATTTGGGAGTAATGCTTTATAACAGTGTAATAAATGGAAGCAAAAGTCTGCGCTCTAGTATAAGTCTCATTATATCAATATGTCATGTATTCTTTAAGCTAGGGGTAGTCACCTCGCAGCAAGAAGGGACTGAGTTCGAATCCTGGGTGGGACGTCCAGGATCCTTTCTACGTGGGTGTTTACATTACGTCTGCATGTTCTCCCCGTGTCTGCATAGGTTTCCTCCCACAGTCCTAAGGCATCCAGTCAAGTGAGTTAGGTAAGTTAAATTTAGTTAACCCTAGTTGTGAATGTGTATGTCTGTGTTTGCCCTGTGATGGACAGGCAGCCTGTCCAGGGTGTTTCCTGCCCAACGAGCGCTGGCTCCAGCACCCCCCATGACCCAGAAGCATAAGCAGTAGAAGGTGAGTGAGTTAGTGAGTGGGATAATCTGTTCATTAATACCTAACAATTGCTTAATGAACATATTAAATGAATATGCACGTGTCTTTAAATATGGTGTTATCAGAAACATACTACCAACAAGCCATGCTCATACAGGGCCAGTATCACATGTATTGCAACCCCCCTGGCATCCAAAACGATCCTGCTATCCCAGGGTTTCACATCCTTGTTTGTTTGTTTGTTTGTTTGATTCCATGCCCCACTTTCCCCATCCTTGTCAATAAACTCATTTAGACAGGCTACCTCCAGCTGCACTGCACTGTTTCTCAGATTAGATTCCGCAGTGAACGGGGGGCTTCTCTCTGTATAGAAAGCATTAGGCTGTGACTTCCCGATTGGCAGTCAGATCGAAAAAACACATGTAGTCAAGGTGAGTACATAGTGAGTTAATTGCGCCTCTTGCACTAAAACGTAAACTAATGCTGTGCTGCTTCAATCGTTTCGTTAATGTAATTAAAAGTGCTTTACAGTAGAGCGGTGGCTGCTGTGCCGAAATATCCACAACAACATGCTTGTGGTCCCAGGAGGAACGCTTTGTGGGAGTCTTTATGTGCTCTGTCCTCTCCTGATATGATCAAACAGGCTTTTCTGTATGTCTTCATCTGCATGCTGTTGGCCCCTCTTACCAGATCCATGAGTCATTACTAACAGCTAGAAGAGAAATCATTGGAGGAAAGAACACACTAATATAGCTTATCAGTCTGCCACAGCTGGGCAGGGATCGCTGCTGAGGGCTGGGGAGGTAAATTGCAAGGTGTGCCTCAGTGTATTAACATTCAAGTTCTTTCAGAAGGGATTGATCTCTTCCTGCTATAATACATGGCCATGCCTGTGTATTATCCCATCTGCCTCTAAAGAAGGACTTGTTTCTGTCTCTCTTTACCGAGTTCAATAGCCACTTAAAACCCCTGTCATGCGACGCCAAGGATCCGCAGCGATCGTTTGCTACGCGCCCTCGCCTTCAAAAGTTGATACAAAGATGAGGCGGTTAATGCCGCTTATGCTGAAGTGATGTTTACGGTATGTTCATTAATATTGGCTGCATATGAGAAAAAAAGGAACCCACCTGAAACCATGGACTTTTCTTTCATAATACAACAAGCTGCAGTCGGCTCGTCTCTAGTCCTGTCTCTCTAGTGGAAGTCTCTATGGAAACTATACAGAGCGACAGGCAAGCTGACACTTATACGTGGCCGTCATGTGTGTCTCCGTCTGCGCGCTATCGCTTACTGAACGCGATGAACAAGAGATAGCGGAGGTGTCTGAGGGGGCGAAGGAGTTACAAATCATGACCTTTGCTTTTTAAAACATGCAACATTCATGGCCTCGCCGCAACCTGGAGCAGCAGATTGGCATTCAAAAGGAACTGCCCTTCAGGCACGATGATCACCGGCTCGTCACACGGCGCAGAGAGAAAATGGCAAAACGCAAACAAAAAGTCGGCAGTAATACGTTCGGGGTCCATACATTATGAAGGCACGCTTCGGAGACTGATGAAATATGCAAGGATTCGAGTCACCTATACTAGTTATGGCTTTATCTCAATTGCGAGTGTGGGAGTGCACAGTAGGCCCTACTCTTAGCTGTGGAGAGGAATAGAGAGCGGGCGAGCGAGAGAGAGAGAGAAATAGAGAGAGAGAGAGAGAGAGAGAGAGAGAGAAAACTCTGTGTACTCCCATCTGTATTTTCAAATGTCAATGACTGCTGCCATCAGGTGCGTGGTGTGGGTGTGCAATCAGTAATAAGCGGATAGTCGAGAAAAAGAAGAAGGGCAAAAAAAAAAAAAAAAAGAGAGAAAGAAACGGCGTTTGATGCAAGGCAGTCTCCCGGGGCGCTAAGCTATTGTCAGGCCACGTTGGTTTGTGTCTCGTCACGCTGTTTTACAGTCTTAAAGATGAGTCAGTTGCCCAGGCTTTGGGGCTTCTTCAATAAGATACGATGAAAGAGATTCTGCGAATGTTGGCCTACAATGAATGGCCATCCATAGGTCACCTCAGTAATGGCTCGGGTGAAGGATAGTTGTTTGTTTGAGCGTAACTCAAGCTTTACCGCAGGCGCGCATAAGGCGATCTATGGTGCGCCTTTGGGGGGCTATGGTGAGGTCAAGAGGTCAAGGAGGACTACGCCGGAGAGGATGCGTTTGACCCGAAGTCTACAAACATACCACCCCCACCCCAACATATCCAGGCCGAGGCATATTCTCTCCAGATCGAGTGAGATTACTGCAGCTTGTATCATTTGATCAGCGTCTGGGGCGGACCTTTATACGTTCGAGACTACATTTGTGGGGAAATCAGCTAAACTAATGAGTTTTGCTTTGATTGTCAAGTGTTAATGAGAGTGCAATTACGGCGTGCCCGGAACACTCGGGTTCACATTGTCATGCTCTGTCTGCTACTTCCCTCAACCACAGCAAGCCTTGGAGGATACTCTGTATTTTCCTACATGTGAATTCATTAATAGGTCCGCTGCCGACGCTTTGGATGAGTTGTCTTGTGTGACCGATTAGGCTACGCTCCTAAAACTAAAGGTCCCTAAATGGTTCTTGGTTTGGACGTACAGTGGCCAGCTGCGTTGCGGAATCATTAGTTCATGCAGAAGAGCGCACCATCAAATAACACACTACTAAAATACTACAACAGGGTGAATCTCAAAGCATGTCTGTCTGGTTGCAGTCAGAATTCACAGAACAGGTCACTAGTCTAATATGAGAAGATGACCAAAAGCATGTTCTACTTGAACTTTCTTGAACGGCATTAATTATCCATGTTACATTTGACCGTGTGTTAGGTTATTCCCAGCTCTGCCCAGTATTCCCTAGAGTGAAAAGCAAATCACATAGTACATTCAGGAATAAAGGTTCCAATATAGGTTTGTTGAAATCTACAGTGGTCCTTAACACTCACACATCTTATATCCTTTTTTTGATAATCATTTTCTGGAACCAAACATAGTCCTTCTTTGACTCCAAAGACCCCTTGTACCTTCACATCATCACTGTCCAAGGAAAAATACACTCATCATTAAAAGAATAGCACCCAGAAGGAAGTGTCGGATAGCAATGCTTTTGGGAGGGAAGATAAAGGTTACCAGGAACAATAAATGATGATAAATTTAGACTGATATGGGCAATATTTATTGAGCTACACATACAGAAGTAGTGTCTTGGCGTTGAGCTGTAGAGGTTCCTAATGGTGTCCTGTGAGAATCCATCCCATGTAGCTTGAATATTTTCACACAGTTCCTGCAGATTTTGTGGTAAGGGTGGAGGTGGAGAGACTCCAGGCTTTCTGGACAACAAACCGCTTATCTTGGCGTTGACCATGGTGCCTCCGCACATGGATTCGTTGGTCGTCTCCACCAAGACAAAAGCAGAACTCGTCACTGAAGATGACTCTCTGCCATTCTGGCACGACACCGTTGCAGTCTTTGACGACGTTGACGTGGTGTTAAGGGCAGTCATTGTAACGGTCTGCATGCATGTAGTCTTGTGTTGCGCAGCCGTCTGCCAATGGAGCTGGCATTAAGAGGATCACTCATAGAGGGCATCACTGTCTGCAGTCGTAGCTGTTGAGTCAGTCAGGTACAGTGATAAGGCCTGTCCACATCACATATGTCTCACAGTGTCAAACCTACCCACCAAGTTTCATTCATGTCATGTGATTCATTTTGGGTGCAACTGTTTGTGCATCTAATGTAAGTTCCATTGACTTACATTAAAATTGAATGAAGTTTTTGACCTCTCCTGTAAAGTTGCCATTTTGGAGATACTTGCTTTTATTTGGACAGGGATGATATTTAACAGTGTACACAAGGCCAGTTATGACTGTTGTATTAGGTTCTACTTTTCAGGCTGATCAGGAAGAAGATTTGAGCACAAAATGTTACCAAGTGATACGAGATCATCTCAATATGTCATGCAAATGACTTCCTGCAGCCTTTGCTGCAATCCGTGCAGACATCGCTGTATAACAATTGCCTTTCCCAAACAGTGCGTTCTATTAGTTGATTTCTATATCTGGGGGTGGGTGCCGAAAAATACAGCTTATTACTGTGATATTTGCACATCTCACTATGAATGAGAGACACTGTTTGTCCTTTGCAATGCATTTGAATAAGAAATAATATTAATGTGGCGCAGTCGTGCTGCTTGTCCGCGTACATCACCGCATGCAACATCTGCTTTCTGTGACAGAACAGAGCAGGATCAATTTGTTGTGTGCATGCATAACTAATTCATCACATTGTTCTCCTGTAGATCTGAAACACACACAGGCACACACACACGTGCACGCGGGCACGCACTTCCTTTTTTCCTTGGTGAATTATGTTGTAACCTTAGTCGGAAATTAAACCATTTGGATCCGAATGCATCACATTACAAAGACATTCTCTCTCGAACAAAAAGCTTGTTTCGTTTCAGTTTATTTTCAGCTACTCTGTTTTGCCTCTTACAAAATACCCGCTGAAATTTTTGCCATCTGCTTTCCGTGTGCGTTTAATCTCGGAATACTATTGACCGGTGACTAGACACTCACTGACCAGATGTTCTGGCTCTGCTGCAAATGTGAGCAGAAAGCCTTCTACACAGTGTTGGTGCATGAGAATACGGTAGATACACTAGAAATCACTCAAGTTTTTAAGGTGTTTTAAACATGTCACAGTGCTCAGTTGAGTTGTTAAGTAAATGATTGAGGTGTACTGCCTTTGCCATCCTATACGTAAGAACTGCTTAAAACAATGCCATTAATCTTGACTGTTTGCCATTGATTATGATGTGAAAATGCTAAAAATGCCGTAGCACTCCTTCACTGGTCAACTGAACTGTTAAACGTTTAGGCTGCCCATGCAGTCTTGTGATGTAAGTGCAATTTAATACAATGTTGTTCATCTTTGCTGAAGTTTATGCTGTTTTCCAGTGATTATGACTCCATTAGTGCTAGCAATCTGCTGTGATTCGGCTGCCTGTAATAGCAAATGAATGCTTGTGTTTAAAACTTAAACCATACATGATGATTCTTTGATGAAGCTTTTCTCAATCTGTACGCAAATGAGGAGCCCATTTAAAAAGTGTTGCAGACACATTTTTGAAGCCTTAACAGTTCAATTCATGGTGTAACCAATTTGTTACCAACTAGTAACAAATAAGGTGTCAGTAACATACACTACATGGACACCTACACATTACACCTACAGGAGCTTTTGTGACATCCCATTCTAAACTCATAGGCATTAGTATGGCGTTGGTCCCCACTTTGCAGCTATAACAGCTTGCACTCTTCTGGGAAGGCTTTCTATGAGTGGGATCAGATTGATGTCTGGTGAGAGTGTCCGGCTCGCAATTTCCGTTCATCCCAAAGGTGTTTGATGGGGTTGGGGTTAGGGATCTGTGCAGGACAGTCAAGTTTTTCCACACCAAACTTGGCCAACAACGCTTCAGTGACCTCGCTTTGTGCACTGGCTACACTAGTCATGCAGTAACAGAAATGGCCCTTCCCCAAAGTGTTCCCACAAAGTTGGAAGCATACAATTGTCCAAAATGTCTTGGTATGCTGAAGCATTAGGATTTACCTTCAGTGGAACTTAGGGACTTCAAAGACTACACTGCTAGGTGCTTGATTTTATATACCTGTGTTAATGGGACTGAATGACACACCTGAATTCAATAATTATGAGGTGTGTCCCAACACTTTTGTCTATGTAGTGCACATTACATGACATATGTTCTCTGTTTCTTTATTTCCTTCTTTTGTCCACCAACCACCTATCAGGTTGTGGATGGGTGTGTCTTTTGTGGGGAAAAGGGGACTCATTTAGTCGGTGGTACAGCTTTATGAGTACTTGCAATACATCAGCCTATATTTGCATTATTATGAGTAAAAAATGACTGTAAATTTAATGACGACAACAATACAATAAAGATCCTAAACAATAAAGTTGCAGATGCATTTAAGAAAGGGAGATAAATGCACACTGACTTACTAATGGAGCATCCCAATTTGTATACGCCATAATCACCGGTGCTCAAGTAAAGACTGAGAGTGCTGTTTTAGGTTGCTCTCTCATGCAGAACGGAACGGACAGTCTAAATATTTAAGAGATGATGTGCACGTGACCTGGCAGCGTGTTTGCTGTGCCTCTGCGTCTCATCTAGATGGAGTTGACATCGCCCGTCTTTGCATAGGAAGGTCACCGAATTGATTTCAAATAAATTTTTATGTGGTAAAGATACCGATCTTAATGACCAGCCTTTGTAAGGTCAGGGATTAGAGCGGCCCCGGCGCTAACAAAAGCAGGTGAAATGAATTGCACATAGCAAGTGAAGGCTCAGTGTCAGCCAGCGCTCAGGCCGGGCAGCCTGTGTCTGTGTGTGAAATTTTAATGGAGCCCCTTCTTTGTTGTTTGGGGACAGACGAGATGGCCAGTCCGGCACGGGCAAACAAGCGCACCAAAATATCAACACCCAAGATATTCCTCCGCAATGTACTTTTATAGGTGAGACAAAGCAAGCATTACTAGGACAATAAAGGACCAGTCATTATTTGGCACTGGTAATCTTGCACAGATGGTCCCGTGCTTGATGTTCAAATCACGTTTTGTTGCATTTTCACAGCCTTGAATGAGCTGTGTACACAACCATTGTTTGATGAGGAAAATTGAAGGCAGGCCTTGTAAACTGTCGGCGCCTGATGCCAAAGACAGAGCTTGACTGAGACGGTTTGTGCAGGACATTTTTTTTCCCTTTGTCACCGAGGCCAGCCCATAAGCTGAGCTTTCTCTGCAAATGGACGGTGCATAATGATTGTGTTATGAGGTGGGATCGTGGCTGCAGTGCAGCTTATGGGCAAGCTGTGGAATGGCGCGAGGGAATAGACTTGGGTTTACATGGATGAGACAATTTCTCTTCAGGGTTTTGGTGTAATTTAGGTTGAGCGATGCCCCTCCTCTGACAATTGAAATGAAGGCTCTATGTAATTAACCTAGAAATAGGATGAAACCCCAACTCAACCCTGCACTGCAGCGTAACACTGTCATCATCTTTCCCAACAATTCAATTTCATCCTTTCCTCCTTTGAATAAACAATTTAATGAAATCAAAATTAGGCACGACCCTTTTCTGGGGTCGACCCTTTTCAAAAGCCCTAATATCCCAAGACGGGAGCTGCGGAGCTCCATTTAATTATTTATCTCTTTAGGCGATGCTTATGGAGCTCATCATCAAATGTCTCACAATGACACGTAGAAACACATCCTTTGAAGATGGAGATGCGTGTTCACATAAAAATGTACAATAACCAGGGATGTAGCTGTGGCACTCCAAAAAGGCGGTTAAACTTTCAAGTGTGTGGTTGCCCAGTCACACAACTGCAGAACGAAAACAAATCTTTTCACTCCTTTAATCAGTAGTGTTATTATTTCCTGCCCTTCAGTTTGGCCTCCTGTGTAGCATATGTATTTTCTATAAAGGAAGAAGTTGTAATATGTAAATGTTATCTAGTCAGATATGGTGGATGCCTTCCCTGCCACAATTCTGAGGAGAATTTCCTGTAGACTGGGATTTTTGCCACTGCTGGTAGACCCGTATGACTGTACACTTCTATACATCTGCAAATTCAGCTACTTCCTTCACACTATGGTCTTTGGCACGCACAAATGCAGTCACTCATTTTAGCCAACATCTGCTTTGTGACCCATTTTCCACACATCAAATGAGACATTCACTGCACTGTACCACCTCTTCTCAATCTATCAATCCCATCACTCACACCCCACAGGTATTTATTGCCTGGTCATCCTTGTGCATCGCCATCTGCAGGAACCTGAAGTTACTACCACCTTAAACATGCAAGGTGGTTCATTTATATGTATTAAGTAATAGTAATGTACTATAGTAATGTATAGTAATGTGCAAAATTCAGAAACCACTCATCATTTATTTCATTTCTGATCAAAATTGTCTTTATAAGTTCTGGAGATTTGCTTTCAGCTTTTCAATAAAATCTGCAGGGATTTTCTTCCACACATCTAAAGTTCAATCTTTGTTTGCATTTTCGGTTTCTTATGATCCAGTAACCCCAAACACATTCAGTGATGTTGTGGTCTTGTTTTCTCAGTAACAGCTTCTTTACAGCTACACATTATTCCGGTAATGTTAAATAATGATGATGGCATGATGATGATGATGATTATTATTATTATTATTATTAATAATAAGTAGTAGTAGTAGTAGTAGTAGTAGTAGTAGTATCTAAATACCTTGAAAGTGTCAAATCTCTGACAAAATTGCATATATTGTATATGATATATGTTGACTGTTGATGAGAGGCATTTAGTTAAAATAGCATTTTCACAGCTGTAATCATCTACTGTACCAATTGTTGTCTGCTTTGAGACAACGTTGGTTGTAAAAAGCGCTATACAAATAAATATTGATTGACGATTGATTGATTGTACCCTTTAACATTCATTTCACTGTTTTGGTGATGAGGTACTACATTAGTCTTATCTGTCACAGGTTTCTCTGTAAATCACAGCTATGTCCACACTGTGTGTGTTTTTTGAACAGATTAGGCTTGACTAACTTATTAACTCTTACTTGAATTTTGTGTATTGAGCATTGTTCACCATTTGTAACATTTTAGATATGATGTCTTTATTGGGACTTTCGTGAAAAAAGTTTCTAATGTCCATAAAAAATGCACTTTTATTGTTTATTTTACTAATCTGTTAAATGTACTAATGCAAATCTAGTAACATGTACTATTAGTGCTATTTCATGTATAATGCCTTAACCACCTATAGTTCATCTGGAGAAGTCCTACATTCAAAGTAGTTTCGTTTCTATTTATTCACATTTTATTTTATTTTTATTTTATATTTATTCTATTTGCATAACGTACTTTTTGCATCACAGTACATTTGCATGCTAAAATGTATGGATGTTTGGATGCCATTTACATGTTTTTGTTATTCTCAATGTTATGTATTCAGATTTATCAGCCCCAAGAAGTTCCTGAACAGAATGGCAAAGATGCTTGAAATCATTTGAGGCCTCAGAAATGAGTGACTCATTTATTACCATATAAAGAACTTGATAAGACAACATGCAGCCATCAGATATGCAGCCATTTGTTCATTACTGTAGGAAACAGTCCATTAAAAATAACATTGTTTCACAGTTGATATCAGTGCATTGCACGCTAATGAATATTTGAAGCTATGCTTGAGAGAAATGACAATTCAACCTAACTGATTCAAGTGAACCTAAATAAATGGAGAGTAAACAGAACTCAGAAGAGTAGAGTACTGGCAGCTCAAATGAAACTTTACTTGCTAATGAAGTGCGGCTCGCTAAGAAAGCACCCGTAACCCAAATGAAAAGTTATTTAAGTTTGAACCTGTTTTCACTTGAACTTCACTCAAGCCAATAAGTTTGCATGATTTTTAAAGCACTTCAAGTCCTCTTTTCTTCCCATTTAGGGAATGGATCTGGGAGAACGTGGAGGGGGGAAGGAGGGTGAGGTCAGACCGGGAGAGTGGTTAACCAGAAACTGGTCTGCTGCCGTGTTCTTTACAAACGAGATACATCAACTTCATTTTTTTCTGTAGAAATCTAAATAATTTCATATTTAACCATATACATAAACAGTGATTTTCACCCTCCACCCTCCATCCCTGACAATAACGAATGAGAGAAATGTGGGTGAATTCTGCAGTTTGCTATAATTATTTATCTCTTTAAGCACCGCTTATGCGGCTCCTCGCCAAACATCTGACAGTAAGGCACAGTGCCATATGCTTTGGAGGTGGTGATGAGCCATATTCTTAAGATACATATGTGCAGATGATTCTAATGGCTTAGTGTGCATTGTACTGTAACTGTGGTTATAAAGAACAGTCAGATGTATTTGCACAACAAGGCTTGTAATACACTGGCATGCATTATAAATGTACGAGAGGAGCTTAATAGACCAAAGCCTCATCAAAGGTGTCACTGCTAGGTTATATTGATTCCTAGAGCTCACCGCGATCTCTGGCCTGAAATCCATTCCGCCTCTGTTCGTCATCTGGCCTACTTTAGTCTTTGGTACAGTTTTGACGTTACAATACCAGCAAACACCTAATACCTAGGAAAGATGCAAATTGCCTCTCCAAGGACAATGAATGCTCGCATTGTATCAGACTCCTTTCTTCCCTTTTCCATTTGATAGTGAGGAGGAGGATGCAAAATGTTTGTGGTAACCGAATTTGTAAATAAGGTCCCCTCTGAGAGATGTGAAAAGATAGGCACAAGCGGAAACATAATAAAGACGTATAGCCGGAGAGTGGGGCCGCATACATTAAATCCAGACCAGTCGGTTGTAAAAATGAAAAGCTACAAATGTTTCACTGTTTTATTTGATTGTATATCACCACCATCTCAGCAGGGTCATTCATGGGCTGGGGGCGTTCAACAAATTTGGGGCGAACGAATGATGAGTGATGCTTTTTATGCCCTCTCGAATGGCCGAATAGTGCGGAAAAGGCTCTTTTCCCTCCAAAATTGGCAGAAAAGAGTTCTTAAAGAGCCCCAATCACCGGGATTCATTGAAACGTATTTAGCGTTAAGCTTTCTGGCACAGTGCAGAGCACTTCTCAGTTCGAGTGACAAACTTCAGCACGCCTGTCCTACCGTCATGTATAAAGCAAGCTAGAAAACTGGGCCGATTGATCGGGATCCCTCTTAAACACCGGTGAATGGACGTCCAGCAGTGCGTCTTGCCTTTCATCTCTGTTATTACCCACCCCACCCTCTGAGTTCATTGACACCTTTGTGGCAGTGCATTGCAGGACCGGTTGGTTACAGGCTGTTGGACTCCATACAAAGTGACCGCCTGAATCACCTTCATCCGTAGCTTGATTCACTGAACCATTGAAACTTTTCCAGCTTGTGCTGCTTACCTGAGGGAGTCCCTCTCCACCTGTGTGAGGAGCATGAAAGGCTTTCTTCAAAATCAGCAATTGATATAGGCCGCTCTAAGAAAGCCGTGCGCTGCAATGATCGATCCCACTGAACTTCCAAGCTAATGGATGTGCAGTGACTTTGTAGTTGGTCAAAGCATCACGACGCTTCATGATAGCATGCCTGTTTCATCATAGCCCTGACAATAGATGTCATGGGTAATCCCAAATCATCATTAATCATCTCAGAGATTAGTTAAACCTCAGAACTGATTAGATGGCTGTAGGTCAGGAGCATGACTGTACACGCGGATGCCGCCTTTTAGCATATGCTAATGACACCGTACGGCAAATTCTCCCTGTTAAATTGAGAGACCCGAATGAGCTTCATTTTCCTTCCTGATGATAATTGCATTTTCATCAGGAGGATGGTGTGTTTTTGTCCAATTTACACTGCCTTTAGGCTTTCCTTGTTTTTATCATCAAGGCCTTAGGTGATGCATGTTATAGCTTCGCTCTCTGTGTGGAATCATTTGCAGTTACAGCAGGATCTTCTTCAGATGTCTCTAATTAAAACTTTTAAAGAGATCCTTATTGTGCCAAAGATTCTTTTATATTTGGAAAATAAAAGTTCTGTTGAGCTACCAAAGGTTCTGTCTGTTCTGTTTTAGAGGGTTCTTTCTCTAAGGACCATAGTGTCGTACTGAACACCCCAATTTAGCATGTGCATCAGCATGTTTATTTTCTGAAAATGAGTGGTGTTTCTGCACTGTGCATTGCGGTACAGCATGGTTCCAAGTCCACATTTTGTATTTAATTCCACTGCCAAGTGAACTGTGCCTTACCTGAGCATCTGGCACAGTAGTCCGCTGGAACTCTGGTGAGAGACACAAACTAAAACATGCTGAGAAGAACCTGTAGCCTTCTGACTATTATGGGTTGTTTACCAGCCAAGTCCAAACCCCATTTTGGTTAAAATGATAACAATTACTACTTTCCCCAAGGACGACTCTCTATCTTTACATCCACTGGAGACAGACCCTGGGATCAAAACTGTAATAATGTCCCAAGCCAATCTTTGAGAGCCATGAGTAACAAAAGCATGAGTAAAAACGTATGAGCTACACATAGTTCAGACCATTGATTGCTCAAGTGCAATTGTCGAAATTGTCAGTTGTTGTCTATGACTCCCACATAAAACTAAATGTCAAGTAAAAGTTACACAATTTTCAATTATGGAAAAGGAACTAGCTGAACTTTACTGGTATATTGGTCATAGGCCTACAAAGCATACTTCAGCATGCCTGTTTAAAAAGATGTTTAAACCTGTTATAAAGAAATCTGTCACAATTTGCAGTGTTCAAGTAAAATATACATTACATTACAATATATACTTTATGCATTCTGTTAATATTGTAATGTGTGAACACATAAGCAATTGGAATATAACACACAGAAGCCGGGAACTAAGTTCTTGTTATGTAGTGCAATCTGTGAACTGATAAGACAATGGCTTTATTTTATTTAAGAAACAATTCAGTATTTTATGCTTTTCTCTGTAAAAATCATGTGTTACAGGGAAATATTCTGTATCCTGCACTACATCCCAGCCAAAATGCTGATTACTGATAACATTAGTGCTACCAAGGCTGTCACTTTATTGAGTTGATGTATCTCTGTACATCAAATAAAAGCCAAAGGGAAATAATAAGCTTGTTTACAACTTAATAGCTACTTTAGTTATTCTACCTGCTAATGTTCAATGCTGTAGCTACGTATCTAAATTTATACATAATATTACCATGGCATTATCATGTAATTTACAGCATATTTACATTTGTCTCCATGGTGAAAAAAGCACACCGCCACTATTATTAACAGCAACTATTTTTAAAGGAGCCTGTTACCTGTCAGCTATGTCAAAGAACATCCATAACAGTTTATTCTTTTATGATTTTTATTCGTTAAAAGGTGTTTAAGGTGCAGTTTAACATAAATGTAAAAATAGTTTTAAACAATGTAAATAGTTGTTGTTGTTAATGTAAAAAAGTGCTTGCTGTGTTTGCTGTGCTGGCCGGTCTGGCTGGTTATCAAGGTACTGAGGCAGTATTAGTACCCACCACCAGGGGAGTGTTGTGTAACAGGAGGGGACCTGCCTGCAATCCCAACCATTCAGTAGCACTGGTGGCAGTTCTCTACTGCTGGCGCATCAATAAAAGAGGATTCATATAACCTGCTTAAACTGCTTAAAGTCCTACGTCACAAAATGTAGTTTTTTTGTACACTCATCATCAAAAGAAGGAAGATTGCAATCCTACTCTGAAGGAAGATAAATAAATATTTACTGAGCTACACTTACAGAAGTAATGTCTCTCAGCATAGTGTCCGGCCGCCATGTTTGCTAACACTACATGCCAGACATGGAGTTGTAGAGGTTCCTAATGGTGTTTGCCAATGGTGCTGGCGCTAACAGGATGACTCATGGAGTACATCACTGCTCACTGAAAGTCCGCAGTCATGGCTGTTGGGTCAGTCAGATACAGTGATAAGGCCTGTCCTTGCTTACATCACAAACGTGTGAAACATAAGTCATTTGCATGCCTCACAATGTCAAATCGACCCACCAAGTTTCATTCCTGTCAGTTGATTCCTTCTGGCTACAACTATTTGTGCAACTATTCTTTCAATGATAAGAGCTTTTGCATGTAAAATACAGTGCAGTATGTCATTACTAATGTAAACAAACATTACAGTATTAGTGCTGTAAGTATTAATTATAATAACTACCAGCATTTCCATTCCCAGTAAGCTATTGTAAATTTACAGTGTAGCTACTGTCTATTATTATGTAGGTGCAGGTTCTGAAGCTGCAAGTATTGGAGTAAGAGTTAAACTCTGCTAACATTAACCTCACATAGGACGTCAGGTGATCATACCATGCTGTACCACACTGTTCAATGGACAAATGTCATAAGATAAAACTACTGTCATTACAACCATGGTGTTGCCATCTGTTCGAGTCTAAATGCTCAGTCTCAAGCCATGTGCTTAAGTCTGCTTCTAGTAACACAAAACACATAACATATAGAGCGCATACTCCCAATGGATCATGTTGGATGAGCCACCAGTTTCCAGAGGTCCTTAGTCATGGGCTTTGTGTTTGACACATTGAGACTTACAACAATAGCTACAGCTGTAGGTATACGTTTCCAGCTCCTCTGCTGTTTGCACAATTAGAAGACCTACTTATCCTGGTCTTCAGGGACTGCATGTCTTATTTTTGACACCACTTTAGCCTCTCTTATGAATCATTTGGCTTGAAAAGAATGTTCTGATGTACTTCTCAGTGGAACAATCATCATGATGCTTAAAAGTCTCACAAGAGCCACAGATGTATTTTAAATGAATCAGAGTTAAAAACAGATGTTCCTAAATAAATATCTCGTTTGTCACTGTGGCAGCCGTTCTAGGCTCTCAGCTTTAGGCGAAGATGCATTGCTCCTTCAAAATGTGTTGGATTCTGACAGAAAGAAAGAAAGAAAGAAGAAGAAGAAGAAGAAGAAGAAGAAGAAGAAAAAGAAAAAGAAAAAAATGAAAGAAGAATTAATGTTGATAGTAATTGTCACTAGGGTTATCTAGATCTGGTTGAATTGTTGACTTTACTACTCAGTGAAGACACTGCAGGCTTGATGTTGACTAGTTGCTGATCATGTGATTATCACGGGTGTAAGAACATACTGATATACTTGAATTTTATTTTGTGTTCTGTACTGATCCTTTAATCTCAACTATATTTTATTATTAGTTTACATGTAAAAATGTGTGACAGTGGTTCATTTTGTGTTGTGTTTAAACCCCTAACTGCTAGATAGTGGTGTTGTGATCTATCTTCAGCCATTAGACTCTTCCACTCCAACACAAATAAGTAGTGTAGGACTGCACCCCTAATGTTAGCATTAGCAAATTATGCATATCATCAGCGTCCAAGGAAAAACATGTATTTCTGTTTTTGTCAATGTTTATGTTTATGCATCAACACCGAAACACAGCATTTGGACACAGAAGCTGCTGTTTGCATTGTGTGAAAATTTTATGGTGAATGGACCAACAGAAATGGTCTCAAAATTGCTGGGAAAAAAGTCTGGTTCCATTAAGTTCCATTAAAATTAAATTAGGGTTTTCCCCTCTAAAGTTGCCATTTTGGAGATACATGTTTTTCTTTGGACAGTGACGACATGGTAGTGTGTTTTTTATACTATGACAGTTTTCCTAAATGTAGATTTAACAACCCCCATTATATGGCCTTGCTTGTAGTATCTCAATATATCACAATCTATTGAATTGTAACCCCCATATAAGATAGATATTGCATCTCCAGTTTCTTGCAAATACACTGCACTAGTGATTATGGCTCTAACAACATGGACACCTCAGAGAAGACAACAGGTGACGGACCTGGTGATTTAGGGGTGATTTCTATATCTCCGGTTTCCTTTAATTCAGGGCTTGTTGGAAAGGGTATGTCATGTTCCACTGAGTTGTGGAGTGTGGCTTTGTTCTAACATTTCTCCGCCAATCTACAGAGCTTGAAACATCAGATATACAATGTCCTTATCTCCGGTTTCCTAAAGACTATAATTAAAAGGCATGTGTGGATGGACAGGGGGCATAATACCCTATTATCCAGTAAAGGTTGAAGTCGGTTTTCCTGTAAACGTTAAAGTCGGCGGTTTGAAGTTGGATTTTTAAAGTCACTTTTTACAAAGCTATGGTTGTGTTCATGATGGCATCAGCGATTAGTAAAGATCAACTCAACTTTCATCCCATAACTGTTGACTTATAAACTATAAGTAAAGAACCATATGTTCTGGTTGGAGGGTGAAGTTTGTATTCATATTTAATTGGTAACACTTTACATTACAGACTGACTTACTAACATGAAGTAATACATTAGTTAACATGAAATAATACATTACCAATAGTTAACTAATGCTAAGTAAGCAAGTAACAACATGTAGTAGATTCTAACCATTGTGTTTTTATTTGTGTTTTAATTCATGCTAACTGAGTCATTATTTCATGTTAGTAAGTCAATACTTAATGTGATGTGTTAACCAAAGATTTGTAATTTTATTAATTGTAATCAATAAACTTATCACCTTTTTTAATATGTAAATAAAAGGTAATTTTTAAATTGCCTGCAGCAGATTACAAAAATGTTGAGAACGGGTAATTGGGAATTATTTAAATAGCCAATGGCCAGAAATGCAGGAAATGTGGTCTGACACAATTTTTTCAGATGGGAAAATAAATTTCTTGCGCCATCTTACAAATTGCTCCCTAAACACTAAACGGTATATACGCTGTTTGGAGCAACATATTGTCGCTATTCAAGAAAGAACATGCATCAAATGGAAGCTTCATGCAAAGACATTTTATATGAAGTGACTGTGATGGAGTTCTATTAGGCCAACTTGCACACAATGTAAAGGACAATGGATGTGTTTAAATAATGTTTTTGGATTTCCTTCTTTTTAGGCACTGGGCACTGTGTCTGGGCACAAGATGTCCTTCTTTATTTCACCATGATAAGGTCTTTGCATGTGTTACGACAGCATGGCAACATAATCAGAGCACAGGTGCTAGATAGGCCTGCCTGCAGTCCAGATCTTTATTCCATTGAACACGTGTGGTGCATTATGAGATGCAAAATATGATAATGTAGGCTCCGTATGGTTGTGCTGACTTACAACAATATTCCACATTTTGATTACCCTTAGTTATTGTTTGCCTACCAGTATATCTCTCACAAAGAGGGCATTCTACATCTTTCACTTGACTATTCATAGTTTTCAGTCACGTGACCGCCTCAGGGAATGGGAATCCTTCCAATATTGTGACCAACACGGGACACTCCGTACAACTTCAGCACAGGCCTGTTAATTTTTCATCTTATCCAAGCAACGAATATTTCGATCCCTTATCAACAGAAGAAAAACAAACATATGACAACAAACTGCATGTTTTGGGCACGTGTGATCCCTATACAGCACCAGCCACAGTATTTCAGTCACTAAAAACAACAAAGTCCCTGTCAGAGCTCCACTTTGCTGACATCTAGCTGCATATATCTTGCAGAGAACAATTCCTCCCCTTACACTGCCACCAGGATGAAAGCTTACAAAAATTCAGACAGTCATATGTATTGTCGATGTGCATGCTTGTCGACAAAGCCAGAAATAGGCCAGCCCCTCCTTATGGCAATGGTCAAAACCCAATTGGTACCATGAGCCCTTTGAGCTTCAGGTACAGCTCAAGTACAGCCCGCCATCCATTAAGAAGCATGGAAGACAAGCATCAAGACTCTTCTCTTTCCTGGCACTCAGGTGGTGGAAAAACTGACACTCAGTGGCCAAACAACAGACTCTAATGTGGGCTTCAAACACAGACTGAAGACCCATCTCTTTGTGAAGCACTTAAGCGGGCGCTAATCAAAGTACTTATTGTAATGCTTTGTGCTGCACTTATGATGTGTTCAACTTTTCCTTTGAGGTATTAGCACTGTTTTTTTCAGCAGGATCTTAGCTCAAGGGCAGTTTGGACTCTAACCTATTTGTGCTAGCTAGGGTACATTCTCTAAGTGGGCAAATCGCTTTTGTAAGCCACTTTGGATTAAAGCATCTGCCAAATGTAAATGTCAATAATGGTTCCCTTTTGGACAAGAAGTCATTTTAAAGCATGTTATGTTAAAGTAATGGTGAGGTTAGCTAGCTACCTATCGTTGGTCCATGGGCCATTATTTTCAGGGTTACAGGAGTCAGTCTTCTAGGGCATATATTGACAAGGCAGTAATATGTAGATATGAATGTAAACAAAGCCTTTTTAGAAGCACAACACCTGTTTCTCTCGTTGTCAGTTGGTATCCAACTGAAAAACAACTCACTGGCATTTTGGCTAAACAAACCTGGCAAGAATAGGTGGCGGGCAGTGAAAGAATGCATTGTTTTGCCCTCCAGGTGGGTGATCCTATACGAATGAGATGTCAGCTGAAAACTATCGAACACAGAGTGCACAAGCCATGTAGCTGAGATACCCAAGGCAAAATATTCCTCCAGTAAAAGTAGAGGTTCCTCCCTTTAGACCTTCAACTGAGTAAAAGTATTAAAGTATTTGCCTTCATATGTACTTAAGTATGGAAAGTAAAAGTTCCATGATTTATTATGGCTCTAATGTCCTATTATCATTTCTGGTACAGGACTCTTAATCAACTCATTTTAAGTGTGAAGACTCTAGTGTCACTCTCGGTCCACCAATCTTTTAATAGAAGGTAATTAATTAGTCTGACACTGATGTCTATTACAATTATCATAAGAACAAAACACTGAAGGAGAACCGTCTCCATCGGGTAGAACCAAGCTCTGTCCAACAGGTCAAAACAAGCTCAAAACAAAGAGCACACTGTACCCTGATTGGTGGGCTCGCTTCACACTTCTTTCATTTGGACATGTTATGTTTTGATGTACCCGTAAGCCACAAGGAAGGACAGATTTGGCCATAATGTAGAGGAATAAACAGTAAGACATTAGACTTACTTTTTTACTTGCATGTAACATTCTAAATGTTTGTACCAGAAGACTGGTCTACATGTTTTAGCTTACTGACATACCTACTTCTACTGCGTCCTGCATCATCAGTGACATAGTTACCAGGAACAAACCACAGGCCTACAGCTGTAGTTCCAACTACGCACCGACAGTGTTTGCAAACGTTTGGTAGAACTACGGTTTTGGGAAACATTATATGTTCACTATGTGTTTCATATAGTAGTTACCTCCACAGTCCCAGCTATACTTTTAGGAAACACTTGAATCGCAACTATATCCTTGCAACTATGTACGTTGCTAAAGTAGTTAGCAACTATGGTATTGGGAAATATGCCCCTGATTGGTTGCTTCTCCATTCAGTTTGCATACAATTTCAGCCCCTTTTCCTTAAAACACTTTCCCACATTGGTGTCTAAAATAGTAACCCTGCAGGATAAGGCAAAAACGTTCGTAATTTTAAAAGTAATTAGATTTTATCCCTATTAATTTTGGTCCATCTTCATGAAATGCAGATTTTATGAAAAACCTCATGAGCGAAGTCATCAATGCTTTGCAGTCACTTGAGCAATCCAGTTTAAACTGAGGACACCTGAGAATGGCTGAATAGATTCATGCTGAATGAAAATCAATCTAAATCTCGAAAAGGCTTGTGTAGTTTTATTTAACGAGTCAGAAACAAAAGCATGACCATGGCCATTAACAGTTGACTTACTGGATTAAAAACATTCTGTTTGGCTGCACAGCAAGTGCCTTGTGCAGTACATCATGGCCTGTTTGGCTTGTCTAGCTGTCAGTCATGCTGTTATCCTGCAAAGGCATAAATAAAGTGCAGTCTTAGCGAAATAATTTGTATCCGTCTATCAGCTGCAGAATGCACGGTATTGATTTCATGTCTGTGGGCTATACAGAGGACAGCTGGGAGTGATAGGCTGTGACTCTGCTTCGCTGTGACACCACATCCTAACTGTTCACCAAAAGCAGAGCTTGGCAGGCTTTAGGCACTCGGGAAAGAAAGACTGGCTGCAGTTTTGACTTGAACTTTAATATGCTTTTGTGGTCTTAATAGTAGCTTACCCATTCCATAAGGTTAAGTAATGTTCTCTGCCAGTCTTTTGGACAAATATGAGTTTGCTTCAACATTATGGGAAAATAACTATACGTCCTCTGTTTCATATGACTTCTTATCAATCATCCAAGCTTGGCAAAGACAGACAGGACCCATTCTAGCCAGTACCATACTTTCCTCAGTTTAAGTGCAATAGATTGACATGTTTTTTTTTTCTCCACATCCTTTGAAATTCTTTCACAAGTCTAAAACTCTGGTCTTTCTTTGCTAGAAAGGGGAGAGAGGGTTTGGCTGGTTGAGTGTACCTGGCTATCCCTCATGGCAAAATGGTATAAGCTCTGCTCGTTGCCAAAAAAAACCCCATTTTTCTTCACGGACTTCAACTTAAAATGACCTTATTTACTGTTTTTCCACACAGGCTGTATTATTTTTTTGTGGCATATTATGTCATTGTATCATACATAATTACATTATTATTACATTCCACTGGCTCATGTTTGGTGCCAGAGGAATCAAAGATGACATGTACTTCCCATAGGGTTCAGGATTTAGGAATAGGTAGGTGGCAGAAAAGCATGTTTCTTCAAATATTTGCAGTTCCCAATGTTTCAGGTTCTACTTCTCAGCATTATGATACTAATTCCTTTTCCAATGATTGTTGGCTTTAATGGAGTCACAGATCTGTTGTTATTGCCACCTATTAGCCTATCAGAGTCGTTAAGACTCAATTTCTCATGTTTCTAACATGGTCAGTCATGTGAAATGTGTGACTCATGTCATTGGCTTAATTTAGGCATAATGGGGTTCAGGATATGTACTTCTCAGTGAGTCAGTGTTTGGCTGTGTTTCTCTCAAAGGTAAAAGCTTTGAGTGCCGTTTATCTGATGGGAACTATTTTTGGTGGTCTGCTAGGTTTTGTCCCTTTTTGTCCCATTTTCTCTGTATTCTTCAGTCATTTCTCGAACTCCAGTTTCAGAAACTCCTGTTTTTGTCACTCATATTCCTTTGATTTTCTTCTTTCAAGTAAGTTAACTATCTTATACCTCAGCTCATCTAAAATATCTCTAATCAGCTGTTTTAGATGCACCTGAGACTTGGAATGACACCAACCATTGTGGTTAAAGTGTTGACAGTGAGACTAAATTGACCTATGTGAAAATGATAACATCCTTTGTGTATGTTTACTCCAATATAAAGAACAACAAATATTAGGTTGAAGAAGGAAGTTTATATTTATTTTCATATCTTTTGCATGTAACCACATTCTCCATGTGACATACAGACATTAACATAAACACTACACAGTTTATCCTAGTGATGATCTGCAAAGGTCTATATTTTAATGTCTGTAGTTTCTACTGTTTAGTCGTTATTCTCATCTTCTGCTTGTAGACTGTATTTTCCTTTGGGGATTAACCCATTAGGCTAATATTGTGTGCACATTTCTCTATAGTTTCAGAATTCACCCTTTTAAGTGGAAGACAACATTCAAAAGATGAGCTAAAATGGAACGGAAGTATGAAAATTAAAAATGCATAATAAAAGCTGCAAGCTGAAAAACAGCATCTATAATATGCATGCTGCACAATAAGCCCGGACATTGAAGTTGCATTAAATCCCTAGAAGCCGTGCACATGCTGTTCTATGGCTTGCTTTCTATGCTGTTGTTTTGCTGGAAACAGGGAGGGCTTCAGACTTGGTCTGCCACATTACTGGCGTTTTGTTCTAGAACTGAATAATCTCCTGTGGTGCAGTCTTGTTTTCAGATATTGAAATGAACTACCTTCTATTTCCCGAATCCTAGAGGAATCCACAAAGTTGCCTCTCTCTAGGTAATGGGTTACGTCCAAATGTGGTTTTTCCAGGTACATTTGGCTAAAACAATTAATTTGCAGGGGGAAAGGAAAGCTCTCCGGGATCAAAGTTCAAATCCCTTTCTCTCCTGTTGCTAATTTGGTGGGAAATATCCCTCCTTTTCCTGTTACTAATTGGGCATCTGCTTGGCCACGTAAATAGCTGGGCAGTTAACGTTTCCCTCTGAGAGCGCTGAAGTGTGCAATGATGCTATCCGTTTGAAACAATGCAATGGCAGGCCTCACCAGAGGGAGATGAAAGGAAAGGTTTGTCTTCATTGGTTGAATATGACTGTGTTGTAGTCTACAACAGCGTGAATCACTCATGTTTAATTATTAATTCCTAAAAATGTTTGAAAGCAGGAGTGTCAAACATATGGACCATGATTGTTATCTGGCTGGCTAGATGAATTAAGTATGCATGTTCTCAATGGAAATCATCTTGTGGACCTTCATCTTGTGCTTTACAAACTGGTGACTGACACCAAACTCCAATTTATTAACCAGTTAATGCTTTAGCAGATAGCCCTAAGCATTACCTCCTCCTAAGAGTGAATGAAAAACTCCTAAGAACAGACCCGCAGTGAGAACAATAATGGCAGTAAATTAGGCACAATTATTACATCAGCGCTGCTGATGAATGTGTAAATCAAAGGCACACTATCCTGAACATCTGGAGGGTGGTGCTGTTTTTCATTTAATTCCTGGAGCTAAATAGGTTTTGGCCTTCACTTTGCAGAAGACCACATGCACAGCTGCACGATAAAACTATGAACAGGCAGTCCAAGGTAAGCTAAACATTATTTGGGTTACTGTATTTATTTAAATTCATTTTAATTCATTTTTACTGTAAAATATATTATATAAATAATGTTCCAGAGGATCAGTTGGCTAGCTCTGCTCTTAGCTGCTGTCTTACACCAGTCTGATTAATCAGGACAATAGACCTTGTGCCAAGATGACAAATCCTCAGCATGTAATGTTAAACCAAATAACTACATTTGTTCAACCAGTTTGTTTCTTCAGTCTCTCTTAGATAAAATCTATAAGCTGGTAGATGAGGAGTTGAAGTTGTGTCATTGGCCTGCTAATGTCCCGCTTGACACTGCATGGAGTGTTTTGTGCCCTCTTAATGTGTTTGACACCCCTGGTTCAAAGAGTAATGACATCCCTCTGGTTCCTGATAACTCCCCCTTTAGTTCAACTTTGGGGGCACTTAGAGAGGGAAAGAGACGCGTCACACTGTAAAAAAAAAAGAGCACAGGGAAAGTAACAATGCTCTACCTCCCTGTGATCCAAACGTAGCTTGACCACAACAATGCTGGTAAAACAAGCACCTCGTTTACAAAAGGCCTTATCTCACACACAGAGAAAGAGAGAAATTTACCATTATTGCAAACATAGTGCATTGCAGATAAGGACAAAACAGGACAAAAAATACATAACTAATAGGGTGTACAGTTTGAACAAATAACAGCTGTGATTCGATTTGGTGTGGACTAGACAAGGTTCTGAATGCAGGTACAGGCACTCTTGCATCAAAGAATTGCACAGTTGGGCCAGATTTGGTGGATGCCTTCCCTGGCACAATTCTGAGGAGAATTTCCTGTAGACTGGGATTTGTGCCACTCCTGGTAGACCCGTATGACTGTATTTCATACACCTGCAAATTCAGCTACTTCTTTCACACTATGGTCTTAGGCATGCCCAAATACAATCACTCCTTTTAACCATTTTCCACACATGGAATCTATGAATCCCATCACTCACACATTGCAGGTATTTAAAGCATGATCATCCTTGTGCATCGCCATCTGCAGGAGCCTGAAGTTGCTACCACCTTAAACACACAAGGTAACTAATTGTTTTGTCCGGTGACCTATATACTATATATGCAAACATGAACTAGGACTAGTGGTAACTACTTGGTCAACCTCTTTACCCCACAGTGGTTTCTGCTGGATGCTCTGCATTTCACTGTAATGTTTTTTTCTGTTTAATGAGGTGATTATATTTAGTGAAGTGAGAGAAGACATGATGATTTTTGACAACAAATACACCTTAAATTGTTATTACGTTTTACTTTTTATTTTAAATATTACAAATATGATTAATGAAAATGCTTTACACAGGTCTTGCTTAAAGTTTCAGAGTTTAATATCAAGTTGAAGTTTATAGTTTATATGAATCAGCTGAGCCAGTCATCTATTGTGTTATCTCTCTTTGTTTGCCACTTTGTTAGCACTGACCAAATGAGTGAGTTCTTTCTCAGGGTGTGTATCTTTCAGCAATCGTTCAGTTGGTTATTTGTCTTTGTGTAAATGTTAAGATATCTCTTAATCACTACGTATCTCTTACTCACTATCTATTATCTCTTGCTTCAGTCTTCAGATCAGTGCCATTCAAAAATTCAAGGAGGCTTAGCGAGAATGGCCTTAGGCTAAGTGTGTAGCATTTAGCTAGATGAGTATGGCATGGTAAATTTTATTATCGTCGTCACTAAGAATTAATGATAAAGAAATTCATCAGTTGTTGTTGTCAGCTCTGTTCATATCTCATATCTATATTTTATTTTTATTATAAACTTTCAATACTGCACTTACAATGCATATTATAGTTTCAGTGCTCATTTCCCCTTCGGCCCAAACTGACAGCTCTGTGTCTGCGTTCTGTCCCTTGGTCTTGCTTTCATATTAAAGAAGTTGGACGCACTTTTGAAACAATTTCAACTTGCTGTTGTCATTTTTCTAGTATATGATTTATGAATGAAAAAACTGTGTTTAAAGCAGTGATCAATAACTCCCTAACTAAAATGTCAGGAATCCACAAGAGTGGTCTAGTATTCGATTGGGAATTCTTTAGGGTTCCTTTACACCTGTGTTTTGATAGTTGACTTCTCATATTTCATTCTCATATTTGTTCAGTGCAGCGCAACCCAAAGCAGTCATCATCAATGTGGGGCAGAAGCTTGGTTGACTGGCTTGCATAATGCATCTCTTGCATAATGTGTCTCTTACTCCAGAACTGATTGACTTCCTATGTGCCTTTAGCAGAGTTAACCCAACTGACCACAACAATAATGCTGTTTGAGAAGAAGTGTTACTCTTTAATGGGAACGTTTGACCAAATACTAATGGGCCAATTATGAACTGAAGCAGGCAACCACCAATTAACTTGATGCTTGGTGGCAATGCAGTTTCAAGCCCCCTTTGCACTGAACTGTTTCGTTAATGACAAACTTTACTTCCACTGATCTTGCTGATTAAACCTTCCATATTCCCGACACATCCATATTAGGGAAATGGAGTTTATACTGACAGTTCTGTTTCTGCCAACAATTAGAGCACAGAAAAATGACTTTGAGGTTTTTTATGTTTTTTTTTTTCCTACTGAATGTCAGTGCTCTGTTGTAACGAGGAAGATTAAAATCAGCAGAATTGGCCTGCCTGCTCCCGCACCATGAAGACTGTTGGTTTAAAGAGAATACCAAGGATCCCAAGCGTGCTGGAACTTTCACTTGAAAGAGGTTTACTGTTTCGGTGTTTACACACAAGCTCTTTAAGTTGTCCCCTCCAGCTTGTACGGGCAATAATGGGCCGTTCTTATTTTTATATATTTTTTTTTTGCATCCTGTTGTTGGTAAATTAAATGGCTTCTGTTTGAAGTGCATTTCTGGGAATGGGGAATGGGCTTGTAACCATGATTTTTGGTGCAAAGATTTGCATAAAAGCCCCTCAGTCCGGTAGGTTTTGAGCAGATTGTGGCTGGAGAGCAGAGAGCAGGATGGGCGAACAGAATGAAAGGCTCAGAGGGGGGAAGGTGAACTTCAGCTCGAAAGTAGGAAATCGGACTTGCTTGGTAAACAGAAGCTCCGGGCACTCTTTCTCTTCCACATGCAGTGCTGCTGGGAGCCACCGCCGCCTCTCCACAATTGTAATAGTTTTAGTTCATTGAAATCGGCATACAAAATGTCAATAAGGGCGAATTTGAAAAGCACAGCGCTAGGCGGGAGCAGAGGCTGCATAGCAAATGCCCCGTCTTCTGAACACGTCCTCCTGGCACACTTCTGCTTGTCGCACATTTCTCAGCTGTGCTATCATCAAATCGCTGTTCACATATTTTTCAGAGACAATTCATACTTCAGAACAGGTGCTGCATCACTCAGAGATAAAAAGGGGGGAAGGAAAGACCATCGGTACATATATAGAGCACTACAGTATGTGAAACAGATAACAGAATGGGTAAATTTCTGTGGCTGATAGCACGGTTTTGCTTTGCCAGGCACAGCTCACAGGCTGAAATCCAGAATGTATAATGCCCTGGAGCAAGACTACAGCACCACAAAGGCTTAGCAAACAAACCCCTCTCAGCTGAATCCCCTCTCTTTTTTCAGTCCGCAGTCATAATATGAGAGGGATTTGAGTTTTAAGCAAGCGATTTTTCAGCTTTCCCTTATGATATACTGTGCTGTCATTCGTAACTCTGATGGATGATCTTGAGTAGAATTCACCCTCAAACATCAAGGTTCGTACATGGTTCTTGACTTGGGCGTATGGTTCCTGAAACATCCCTTAACTGGCATACAGGACCGTTAAATTATTTGGACGTTCAATAAACTAAACAGGTTCCTCACATTTATATATCACATTAACAAACAAATTGCCACCCAAGGCAGGCATCGTCATTGGGGGGCGCTAACTTTTGCACTCTTATGCACTGATTGACTTTTTATGCGCCTTTAGCAGAGTTAGCGCAACTGACCGCAACAATAAAGCTATTTTGACATGTCGAAGAAAAAGTGTTACTCTTTAATAGGAACGCTTGACCAAATACTAATGGGCCAATTATGAACTGAAGCAGGCAACCACCAATTAACTTTATGCCATTGGTGGCAATGCAGTTTCGACCCCACTTTGGACTGAACTATTCTGTTAATGACAAACATTACTTCCATGTTCCTACATGGTTCTTGACTTGGGCGTATGATTCCTGAAACAACCCTTACCTGGCATATCCGTTGAAGATTCTGCAGTTGGTTCTTCCATGGCATCACTTCAAAGAACCCTTCCTGGCACCTTCTCAGAGTGTTTATTGGTTTACCATTTAATCTGCTTGACTTGTTTCCAAAGTTGATCACATATTTAGCAACCAGAACCTTCATATTCTGTGGGGGTCCTATAAACTGAAAAGGTCCTTCACACTTAGCATCTCATCTAATTTACGAAATGGGTTCATCAAAGACAGGTTTAAACATCTTTTCAAAGGAACAACGTGTAAGATGAAACAAGTTAGTGAATTCAGTCTTCGCACAACATGGCAGCAGGAAAGTTATGGTGTCCCTCCTCCTCAATGTTAGCATTAGGGCTGAACCTGAATAAAACTGCAAACTACAGTAACTTTCAGGGTTCTTGAGAAAAAATTTGACTCGAGGTTACAATCCATAACTGTGCCAAACACGGTGAGAAGAAACACAGCCCCTGTAGCCCAAACAGCTATAAACACAGTCTGGAAGACACTGGAAGACCCACCACTCCACCAGTTTTCAGGATTTTCAACATAAAAGTCCTTGTACAAAGGAACCTAAAATGCCCCAACATAACTTGACAGGAGGGTGTAGTGGTTATGATCCTCATTTGGCAAGAGTTTCAGCCACCTTTTCCTTTCATTGGCTACCTGTCCTTAAATGATGTAACCAACTGACTGATTGACAAGAGGTAAGAATATGCCATTGAGGCAGTGATGCTTCTTCTTCCTCTCATGTTGATGTTGGACTGATGGCAGACTTGATGCTACAGTGAATCACTATCACCTCTTTGCATACAAAGTGGTAATACAAGACCAGCTGGGCCATGGCTAGTTAGTTAGCATGCTAACTTCTCTGATTCTTCTAAATATCTGTGAAAAATTCAAAACTGTTATTTCTTGGGGCGCTGCTGAGCGACATGTAGTTTGGACGCGTGTTTCGGTAGCTTAGCAGTCTTTTAACAATTAATGTTATCGTAACGTGACACAACTGTTCGTAAATATAGTAAACCTCGCAGTAAAACGTTTGGTCGTGTTCTGAGCTAAACTTTGAAGCTTCAATGCCTGCAAAGAGAGGGAATCCGAAGACAGAGACACCTGAAGCAACAGGCCTCTCTTCAGCCGGGAACTCGCGTGAAGATACTGGAGGAGCACAGGAGGCTGAAGGAATGGGAACGGAGGCAATACTCGCAGCTATAGCCACGCTTCGCTCTGAAATGAAAGCGAGTAAAACGGAGATTTGCGGCAAGATTGAAGACAAGGTCTCCGAGGCAATGTCTGTATTACGTTCTGAACTTAAAGCTCTAAAGGCTGACACGGAGAGGAGAATTAACGGTCTCCAGTCGAAGTTCGAGGCAATGGAGGGGACTTTGGTCGGTGTGACGGAGGCGTCTTCTCGTGCCTCAGACTCTATCACAGAGCTTGAAGCGATTGTGGCTAACCTCCGGTCCCAAGTAGGTTCTCTCACGGAGAAATGTATAGACTTAGAAGGTCGCTCCAAAAGGCAGAATCTACGGATTGTGGGCCTGAAAGAAGGTACTGAACATGGGGCGAAAACAAGAGACTTTGTGGCGGAACTTTTGATGGAAGTTCTTAAGCTAGAGGAGAAGCCGCTCATAGATCGTGCTCATAGAGCTCTTCGCTCACGTGCTGAACTGGAGGCACCGCCGAGGCATATTATTGCAAGGCTACACTATTGTCATGCTGTGGAAGACATTATCAGCCAAGCCTCTAAGGTAAGAGAGCTACTGTTTCATGGTCAGAAGATTAGAATCTTCAGAGATCTTCCGAATGCGGTGGTGCAGAAGAGAGCGGCATTCACTCCTGCTAAGGCTCTACTCCGTGACAAGCCTGGGGTCAGGTTTGGACTTCTTTACCCAGCCAGGCTGCGTGTGACACTGAACGGTAAGGAATCGATCTTCACTGACCCCCAAGATGCTCTCAAGTTTGCCGATCATCATTTCGGTCCCGACCGAGAGAAAAATTGACACTGAGGTACTTTTGATATTGATATTAGTTTTCTATATCATGTCACGGAAAGGTTGATTACGGTTAACTGCAACTGCTGGAACACACAATGTTTTTGGTTAGCTAATTGTGTGTATCACTTTGTCCTCCGGACTTACATATTTTAGGTCGCGCTGTAGCCTAGTTAGACTGTCAGCTAGACAAGTTCATTTGTTGTGGGGTTCATGGTTGAGGTGTTTGTTGATTGGATTTTTTTTGTTGGGGTTATGCTGCCACCAGTTGTCTACTGTTAGATTTCTTTTTTCTATCTCTTTGCGTGTGGAAGGGTTGGCAGTGTCAGATCTAGTTGACCTAAACATTTATGGAAGTTAAGTTGGTATCCTGGAATGTTAGAGGGATTAATAATCCAGTTAAAAGAGGAAGAGTTCTAGCCCGTTTGAAATCTATTTCAGCTGATATCATATTTCTGCAGGAGACTCATCTTAAGTTGGAATCCCATGTAAAATTGAAAGCGTCCTGGATAGGGCAAGTATATCATTCAGTCTTCCCAGTCAAGGCCAGAGGTACTGCTATTTTAATAAAGAAGGGATGTCCTTTTAAATATCATAGTGTTACATCTGCCAAAGATGGTAGATCTGTTTTGGTGACCGGTGAACTATATTCTAGACATTTTACGCTGCTTAATATATACGGCCCAAATCATGATGATCTCCAGTTTATAAGGAAAGTTCTAAATCAAATACCTGACTTGTCTTCTACGAATCTAGTAATTGCTGGAGATTTCAATTTTGTGCTAGATCAAAAAATGGATAAATCCTCCGGGAGGCTGGGACCTGAACACTCTGCTAGTAGTACTTTCAAATCATTCATTAAGAATATGAATCTATGTGATATATGGAGACTAATGAATCCTGAAAGTAGAGATTATTCCTTTTATTCATCAGTACACAATGTGTATACTAGAATAGATTACTTTCTTCTTGATGGCAAATTGATACCTTTGGTTAAGGAGGTGAAGTATCAGTCCATTACAGTCTCGGATCATAGCCCTGTCACTCTCCTGTTTCAATTGAAAGATGTAAAGCCTCAACAAAGAGTATGGAGATTGAACCCCCAATTGTTATTAGGCAATGACTTCTGTGAATATATAGGATCACATATTCGTTTTTTCTTTGAGACTAATGATACACCAGATATTTCTCCAGATGTCCTTTGGGAGACACTGAAGGTGTATCTGAGAGGCTGTATTATCTCATATCAGGCCTATAGGAAAAAGCGTGATTTAGCAGAACAAGAAAGTCTAGAAAAACAAATTCAGATACTTGACAAAGACAATGCACGTAACCCTTCTCATGAGAAATCAAAAGAGTTGTTGGCACTTAAATATAAATTACAAAAACTGACAACTGATAAAATAAGTAAGGCTCTTCTGTTTCTTAAGCAGAGATATTTTGAATTTGGGGACAAACCGCATAAGTTATTGGCCAACCAGCTGCGGAACTTGGAGAATGATAGAGCGATTCACGCAATTAGATCAGATTCGGGTGAACTTCTTAGGTCTCACAATGATATTAATAAGGAATTCTTGGAATATTATAAAGCTTTATATTCCTCAGAAGTGCATGCATCCACTGAAGAGATATTGGGGTTTTTGAATAAATGTAATCTCCCGTTTGCTAGCTCGGAGGAACAGGAATGTCTAAATGCAGAGATTGGATGTGAAGAAATTGGGACTACAATATCTTCTCTAAAGACTGGGAAATCTCCAGGCCCAGACGGCTTTGGTAACGAATTTTATAAGAAATTTAACGATATGTTGGTGCCTTACCTATGTAGATTGTACAATTATTGTAAAGAAAAAGGGGAGCTTCCTTCTACATTTAGAGAGGCGCTGATTATTGTGATTCCGAAAAAGGGTAAGGACCCTGAAAAAGTAAGTTCATATAGGCCAATCTCTCTTCTGAATTCAGATCAAAAAATTTTGGCCAAACTCTTGACATCTAGGCTCAATTCTGTAACGCCTAATTTGATACATTTAGACCAATCTGGATTTATCCCTAATAGAGATTCGGCCTTCAATCTCAGACGACTATTTAATATTATTTACTCTCCAATTCCAAGTTGTGAGGACCTTGCAGTAATCTCTCTGGATGCAGAGAAAGCGTTCGACCGCATGGAATGGGAGTATTTATTTTTAGTCCTGGGAAAATTTAGGTTGGGGAAAACCTTTATTTCTTGGATTAAACTGTTATATAATAATCCCTCAGATAAAATTATGACCAACTCCACCCTTTCAGAAAACTTTGCCTTATCCAGGGGAACAAGGCAAGGATGCTCATTAAGCCCAGCTTTGTTCGCGTTAGGAATTGAGCCATTGGCAGAAATGATTAGAATGCACCCGAATATAAGCGGATATAATACAGACTATACGTCAAATAAAATTTCACTCTATGCCGATGATATACTGTTATATATTTCCCATCTTGAAGATTCTCTTCCAAACATTCTGGATCTGTTTGATTCTTTTGGGTCCTTCTCTGGATATAAAATCAATTGGGACAAAAGTGAACTAATGCCAATTATAGGGGTAGACCCTTCCAAATTGAAATCCCAATCATTTAACATTTCTGAAGATAAATTTACTTATCTAGGCATTACAATATCTAAACAACATTCCTCACTGTTAGAGGATAACCTATCTGTACTGATGGACACATTTGCTAAGAAACTACAGTTCTGGCGTACACTTCCCCTTTCTCTTATTGGTAAGGTCAATGCGATTAAAATGTTTTTTTTGCCTCAATTACTTTATGTGTTCCTCAGATTACCAATTTTTCTTCCCAAATCTTTTTTCAAGAAGTTATATAGTATGATTTTGGATTTTATCTGGAATTATAAACCACATAGGATAAAAATGGCTCACTTATGTAAGAGCAAGGCTCTTGGAGGGCTTTCATTACCCAATTTCAGATTATATTACTGGGCAGCAAACATCAGATATATGAAGTTCTGGCTCGATGATACAGCAGGGATGGATAACTGGATAGAAATTGAAAGAGGGGACTGTAAGCCATATAATATAGGTGCAATTTTATTGTCTCCCACACCGATACCCAAATCTTTCTACAAAGGTAACCCCATTATTCAATCCACAATCCGCATCTGGAAACAAATTAGGCAACATTATAAACTGAACCAATTACTAACGATAACACCGATAGCGGATAATCCTTCCTTTGTTCCATCTAGGATGGATAAAATGTTTAGACAATGGAAAGAATTGGGTTTACGACATATTGGTGACATGTATATTGATGGAACATTGGCTTCGTTTCAACAATTGAAAGATAAATTTAAACTGCGGCCTTCAGATTTTTTCAGGTATCTCCAGCTTAGACATTTCATAACAAAATATAATCCATATTATAATTTTTCTGAACCATATCTTGTGAACTCTTTGTGGGATCTACATAGAACCTCTGACTTCAAGATCACAAGACTATATGAAATCTTGATGGGTCCCAGCTCACCAACAACTAGAGAAATACAACTGTCTTGGGAAACAGAAATGGGGATCTCAATACGTAACGATATGTGGCAGGAGGCTATGGCGGAGATTCACTCATGTTCAGTTAATGCCCGTCATTGCTTGATTCAGTTCAAAATATTACATCGGATTCACTATTCAAAGGTGAAATTACATTCGATGTTTCCAGATATTTCCCCTTTGTGTGATAAATGTGGTAATACAGAAGCATCTTTGACACACAGCTATGCTACTTGTCCTAAATTGATTATTTTTTGGAACGAGGTCTTCAATATTATATCCAAGATATTAAAGTGTCGAATATATCCTGACCCTCTATTAATAATCACTGGTTGCTCGGACCATCTCAGGAGTTTACAGACTACCCAGATTCGTTTCGTAGATCATGCATTGCTGCTAGCAAAAAAATCTGTGCTCTTATTTTGGAAAAAAAAAGAAACTCCATCGGTCAATATCTGGCTGAAAGAAATGACAGATATGTTGTCCCTCGAGAGACTTCGTTTCCAATTCAAAGGTCAGCTAGCGCTGTTTGATAAGATATGGAACCCTTTTATTTCCTTTTTACACGACAAGAATGTAGACAGTTAATCAACGTGGTGGCAGCTTGAGGGGGGATGGCGAGGGCGGGAAGGGTTTGTGTTGTTACTAGATGATGTATGTATAATATATATATATATATTTATTTGATTTATTTATTTTTATTATTATTATTATTATTTTTATTTATTTATTTATTTTAATTATTATTATTATTATTTTTTTTTTTTTAAGTGTATTTTTTATTTTATTATTATTACTATTATTATTATTACTATTATTGTTATTATTTTGTACAGATAATTGTTTACATTTATGTTTATTATTATTATAATAATTATGTATATTATTATTATAATTTATGTATTTATTCTGTTATTCATCTCCTGTCTATAGTGACGTTTGTGTATAAAGGTACTTGATTCAGTTTATTTGGATTCAATGTATATAACAGACTAATTT
>CM067485.1:10264249-10301884 GCA_034552555.1 Semaprochilodus insignis
AATTCAAAGGTCAGCTAGCGCTGTTTGATAAGATATGGAACCCTTTTATTTCCTTTTTACACGACAAGAATGTAGATAGTTAATCAACGTGGTGGCAGCTTGAGGGGGGATGGAGAGGGCGGGAAGGGTTTGTGTTACTAGTTACTACTAGATGATGTATGTATAATTTTTTTGGTATATATATATATATATATGTGTGTGTGTGTGTGTGTGTGTGTATTTTTTTTCGTGTATTTATGTATTTATTCTGTTATTCATCTCCCCTGTCTATAGTGACGTTTGTGTATAAAGGTACTTTATTCAGTTTATTTGGATTCAATGTATATAACAGACTAATTTAGATAATAAGACTCTGGGTCTAATTGATCTTATTATTAATGTGTGTGACCCGTATATCTGATGTTTTGTGTACATGTATGAGATGCGTAGGTATGTATATGGTCATGTACATATGCATAGCTATACATATGGGTAAGGTATTGTAGGTGGCTACGTGTTTGGATATGCATGGGTGAGGGGATATATAATTATACTCTATGCTGTACGTATGTTTTATGTTACCTTTTTCTTTTCTTTTTCTTTATGATGAGAATAAACAAATTAAACACAAAACTCCACTGAACACACATATAAATGCAGCACATTTGATTATGATTCATTTTAAAAATCTGATCTTTTTGTTTTAGAACTGTGTTGTGCTGCTGCAGACAAATGGTGGTCACAAGTAATTCAGTACATATGACTGATTAAATATGACTGAATACATGTAATCANTTATTGTTATTATTTTGTACAGATAATTGTTTACATTTATGTTTATTATTATTATAATAATTATGTATATTATTATTATAATTTATGTATTTATTCTGTTATTCATCTCCTGTCTATAGTGACGTTTGTGTATAAAGGTACTTGATTCAGTTTATTTGGATTCAATGTATATAACAGACTAATTTAGATAATAAGATTCTGGGTCTAATTGATCTTATTATTAATGTGTGTGACCCGTATATCTGATGTTTTGTGTACATGTATGAGATGCGTAGGTATGTACATGGTCATGTACATATGCATAGCTATACATATGGGTAAGGTATTGTAGGTGGCTACGTGTTTGGATATGCATGGGTGAGGGGATATATAATTATACTCTATGCTGTACGTATGTTTTATTTTTCTTTATGATGAGAATAAACAAATAAAACACGAAAAAAAAACAAAAAAAAAAAAACTGTTATTTCTTCAGTTTGTCTTGACAATTTTAGTTAATTTTGAAAAGTTTTGAACTATAAATATTACAAACTGCATCTTCAAGGAACCAAAACTAGTTCTTCTTTGGACTGACATCAAAGAACCTGTCACTTTTAATGATGTTTGAGGATTTTATAATATAATTTACTTGATTAAATTCAAAAGTCATTCACACAATTATCCATATTTAAGGAAGATGACTATAGGCCGAGCATTCATAGCAAATATAAAGGTCCCTAAAGGGCCCTTCACTTGGAAATATGGTTCTAGGATTCTAGACGCTCATTTGCTTATTTGATTTTTAAAAGTTCTTTAGGGACCCTAAAGTGGTTCTACTGTTTTGGTTCCATTTGTTTTTTTGTACAGTGCTTTCCTATTCGGTGCACCTTCCACACAGTTTCTGATGATCAGCTTTTCTTTCCATCCTTAATTCACCAGAGAAACACACCTGTAATTTGTCTTCATCAGTCTACATGGACATCCCCCAAACCACAAAGTGTGGGATGAGGCGCATCAAGCCAATGGCACAATTTTCAGGAATGACAGATTCAATTTTAGAAATGTCCCTGAAGCATTCCCCAACTGTTGCTGTGCTGACCCTTCACTCATTCGCGCGATGCTTTCTGAGGCGTAGTTCGAGTTCTTCAGTGCCGCAGTGTCTGGGTTTTTTTAGTGCCATGTTTCGGTGATCAGGAAATTAAGTACAATAAGTAAGCATTAACCTCACATCATAAGCAGCAGTCATTCAGCACACCCAAACAAATGGAGAACATTATTACAGACATAGATATTTCAGTCAGGAGTCGGATGATGTATAAATATATTATATGCAAGAAAATTTCTGAAATTGCATCTTACTGCTCTCTACATTTTTAAAGCAGAGACCTTTACTGGTGAAAGCTAGATTACAGGAAGAAGCATTATATGAAATATCTGTTATGTTATTGGCTCACTTCTGATCATTGCTAAGTCTTACTTTAGGTTCAGGTCAGTGCATTTTAAGTCCATGTCACCTGATATCATCCAAAGTGCTAATGCTAACAGAGTAGAGAGCACTTATTTTATTTATTATATTTTTCAGAATTAAACATGTTTTATTGATTTTCTGAGTCAAGGTAAATCAACATATCCTCTACAGGTTCAGCACACTCACACATTTTTGCTGCAAATTCTACTGCATGATTTTCTATTTATTTTTAATAATTTACCATATAAAAGAAGCAATATATATAGAAAATGTGGCCATATTTCAGGTTTTATTCTTTTCCTCCTAAATATTTTACATTTAGCAAATAAAAAGTAATTGATAAGGATGCAGGATACTGGAGCCATATCTGTCTCGGCAGGTGCTTGCTTTTTTCTCGGCTGGTGCTTAGATTTGGACGATACTAGAAGCTGATAGTATGGGTTAAGACCTCTCTGCATACTCCTCCTGTGACGTCTCTGCATGCTCCTCCCGTGACCCTCACCTTTATTTTAACATCAGTAGTAATTCTGTATGTACAAAAAACATGTGCTATGTTAACATACAGTAGACAGGCATTGCTGGAAATCCGAAAAGTTCAGCACAAACTCTTCTTTTTGTGCTTCTTTACTTAGTACTTAGTATTTGTATTGTAACTGTTAGTGCTTCTAGCCCGGGAGGTGGTGCAGAGTAAGAATTTTATTGTACAGTCCAATTGCTTGTTTATCTGTGCATATGACAATAAACTCTTGAATATTTAATATAATTACACTGTTACTACAACATCTAGCTGTCAAAGGAAGATTATTAAAGGTAGAACTCACAGTAACTCACTCCTTTATCCAACAAAGCTAAACAATTAACCAAAGAACAGACAGGAAGCACACACAAGGGAAGGTGGGCCAGGGGCGATAACAAAAAGCAGCATAAATAAAAACAGGGGGGATGGCGCTACTAATATGCAAATCGCTGGCCTGAGGAACCAATAGGAACTATGTGATTTTTACTCATCAAGGTTGCAAGCTTGCACCAAACAAACACTTATCAAGTGAAGCCAAGTCGACAGCTGCAGCAGAGGATTTCATTTATTGAATGTCATCATGTGCCGTTTCTCAGATACACTACCACTGTGGAGTGTTAAGATCACTCGCTTACAAGCAGTGACATGACTCTCCAGTGCTAAGCTGCGGTAGGTGCTAACAATCTGCCAGTAAATAGGACAGATTTGACTTTGTAAGCAATAATCATATTTATAGAAGGAATCATTTCCATAGGAGCAAAGGAGAGGCTCAGCTGCTTCAAGCATAACTATTTTAGTCCTGATGAAAGTCGAGATGTAGACCATCTTCTCAGCACTGTAATGCATGTGCTTTGATCATGTGGCTAATAATACCCAAAACATTTGTTTGACAAGCGTATCTGAAAAGACATGCATTTGACGATGACATCATGGATTTCGCTTTGAGGCTAAACAATATTCACCATGGTTCCCCTGATGCAATGTGGCTGTGAGGATGAGCAATAGTGCTTTGTTGATGCAGCAGTTGGTAAATCACTTTTACTTGTAGTCAGTAAAATCTTTCTTGCAAATAAGAATATCAATAACAACATCACCTCTTGAAATGTATGTAGCACAGACCCCTAAGCACCAGGAGATGGTAATGAGTCGCCATTTAGATTATGAAACAAAAGAAGTGGACTACTATTCATGCTAAGCTGCTGTTGTTCCTGTAGTGCTTTTTAGAGATTGCCCTTGCCACTGTCCAGTGACTTCTCTTGTGCAGCATCAGCTCTGAGCGGTCAGAATGCCATTAATGTGACTAAGGGGTAGAAATCCATCTCAGTCAGAAAGCGTTCATCAGTTGCAGCCTGGGGTACCAAAACACCTATTAGCCAACTCCCAGCAACTTTTCTCCAGCCCAAACAAACACAAGCCATTTCCCTGATGCACTGATAAAAGCCAACGTAACGATCAGGGTGAATACGGACTGAACCTGGAGAATACAGACTGAGGCTGAAAAGGAAGTTTGGAATGCTACCAAAACAGGCTGAATGTCTTGTATAAGTCTATTATTAGCCAAACAATGTCTTGTCTCTTATCGGCCTGTACTACTACACTGGAATTTACCCAATGAAATGATTATATCTACATCTATATCTATATCTATATCTGTATATTATATTATTTAACCAGTAAAGTGATTATATCTATATCTATATATTATATTATATTATTCACCCAGTGAAATAATAATATCTATAACAATACCTATATCTATATCTATATATTTATATATCATATTATTTAAACAGTGAAGATGATGATGGTTATTATTATTATTATTATTATTATGTAATAATTATGTACTATTGTATACTAACAATAATTATAGAGCAGTTTTTCTACTGGCATTAGCTAAATTAGCTGATAAAGTTTTACAGCAATAGAAGAAATTCAGTGTGTTAAATTGCTATATATATACAGCCATAACATTAAAACATTGTATCTAGACTCATTGTCCGTTTATCAGCTCCATTTACCATATGCACTTTGTAGTTCTACAATTACAGGCTGTAGTCCATCTGTTTCTCTGCATACTTTGTTGGCCCCCTTTCACCCTGTTCTTCAATATCATGCCCCACACAGGACCACCACAGAGCAGGTATTATTTGGGTGGTGGATCATTCTCAGCACTGGAGTGACACTGACTGTCCACTCTATTAGACCCTCCTATCTTGTTGGTCTACCTTGTATATGAGACAGTAGCTCATCTGTTGCTACATCTGTTGTTTGTGCTGGTCATCCTGTAGTCTTTCATCTGTGATCACAGGACGCTGCCCACAGGACAGTTTTGGCTAGACATTTTGTTGGTGGACTCTTCTCAGTCCAGCAGTGGTTATCTTAAGAACCTTCTAAAGGTTAAAAGGCTTCCACACAAGGTGAAGGTTCTATATTGAGTAAATGTTTTAAAACCTTACATTCCTGCCAAAAAACATTTAAAAATCTTTACTCTGTGTTTACAGTATGGTAGTAGATGATCGACGGAAAAACAGATATTCTAGTGTATTTAATATAGCAGCAATGGAACATTTGCCAACCACCAGCAGCAATGGTAGCATACCGCAGAACGTTCCCCAAGAGTTCAGTCAGAGCATCCTCCAGACTTTTTCACTTTAAATAAACAATTGATTATCAGAGTTAAACCGATAATCATCTTTTTGCACTGGTCCTGTCATCAAGGCATCGTCTTCATGGTTGAAGGTTGAATGTACTATTATGAAGCATGAAATGGCGTTTTTGCAGTTTCAGTTACCTGGTATATTTATAATAGTTTAAAGATATTTGATGCTTCTGAGTCGAATCTACACTGTAAGCATGGTTTAGGTAACGTGTAGCCATGTACCCTAAGCCATATCCTACACCATAGCCAGATGCGGAAATACAACTACACATTGTGGCGACGCAGACTGCAACAGCTGTGATTGGTCCATTTGGTAGCATCATCATTCTGTCTTTAAATTTCTGTTTTTGCTGCTATTTTGAAATGCAGTTGGATGAACCACTGACAGTGCAAACATAGAAAAAGGTAAAAGCAACTGTTGTTTAACAACTAGCAGCAGCAACTTCAACACAATCTGTTCAGTTTCAGCCGGCATTGTTTGTTGGACACCAAGGAAGTCAACACAGTAGCATATATACAGGTGCGTTTTACTACATCTGTGGCAATTTATCAAGACTAGAGCTAAATTTCGGCATGCCTGTTGAAGATCAAGACAAACCATGGGCACCTCATTTCAGGTGCAAGCACTGCAAGAAAGCTCTTGAAGGTAAGGTGGATGATTGCTGCTCGCTTAGATGGCAGAATTTTATTCTGTAAAGTTTTGAGGATTCATTGAAGTTTAGAAACCTGTCACAATTTTCAATGTTCAAAATATACATTACATTACAATATATATTTTATACACAGTCTTAATAACTTGCATACTACTAAGTAACGTGTAAAATAAATCATAATTTTTTCATTGTATTGTCCTGCTCACTGAAGCAAAGTTTGTGAATAGAGCTGTCATTGTTTACGTTTTACAAATAAACAACTGGAATATAACACATAGAAGCTGGGAACAAAAATCTTGTTGCGTAGTGTTATCAGATATGATTCAATTCAATTCAACTTTATTGTCAATATACCAGTACAGGGTTGCACAGTATAACGAAACACGGTCAGGCTCCTTCTCCAGTGCAGTTACAAGAATATGTGTATAAATATATATATAGAGTGTAGTGCAAATAGACAAGTAAGGACAAATAGACAAAGACAATGTGTGCAAACAGTCATAGACAATGTTGGACTTGCACATTGTAGACGAACACCAAGAGAAACGAACACGTAAAACATAAATAGGCGACAAAAAAACTGCACATTAGCGGGAGAGGTAGCCCAGCTGCTGCCGTCTCCAGCGCTGCCGGAATGTGATGTGGTGCCATTTCTGTTTCACTAGCAATTGCCACCAATCACACAGCTTCTTTCAGCACTATTGTTTTTATCCAAACCGTTGTCCTCACATGACTTTACTTGAAACTGTTACCTCATCTGTAACCAAAAGGTCAGCTTATGACAAAATCTGGACTGACCTTGTGCGGCTTCATAGCACAGACATAGCTGCAGTATAATCAGTATAATCATATGAACCCTGAATGGTTTATATTTGCGACAGGGAACGGTGTTGGTACCAGAGTAAGTATTATATTATTCTGTTTTTTGTCGATCTAAATAACAAAAAAAGAACAAAACAAATGAAAAATGTTCTACCTCTGGGAAGGCCCATCTCAGCAGGCAAAACACTGCCCCAGATTTGCCAGTGTCATAGCAATGAGCTGAGAATTATTAGTTCTTTTTTTTTAACTATATCTCCAGATGCAAAGTTCTTGAGCGAAGCCTTTTCAAATGATATAGCGTGGCAGCAATGGCTTTGTTTAGGGAAATAGCAGACAGCATCTTGTTGTTCAAATGCTCGTTTGATGTAAAGACATGAAAAGCTGTGGGGGGAAAATTGTGCAGGTTTGCTGAGAACAAAACATAACTATATAACACCAGTCAAGGAATCAGTGCACAGCTTTACATGCACCAATATGCAACTTTAATCCACCAAACAGCCACTGAGTCAGGTTACAATTCAGATCGTACTCTCTTAAAAAGAGCTTTCGAAATGCTTCTTGGCATGTACAGTTCCAGTGGAGTTGTATTTCCAAAAGTGTGTCTTATATAGATGTTGTTACATTGTAATAACAAATACTTATGCCAATGTAATAACACATATATAAAGCACTCTCTGAAAAATAAAGGGGACAATATGGTTCCTTGGAGTGATGGGAACTAATGGTCTTTTTTACCCAGTTTTGTCAATGAGATGCATGTGTGTGAGGAACCTTTAAGAGCTTCTTTATAATGTAATGGTTTTTGGTCCAACCAAAGGTCCAACCAAAGAAATGGGCAAGATGCATCATAATGCTGTTCTGGAAGTCAGGAAGAAATTGTGTCTGGCTCAAACAAAGTGTCTGTTGAACGCACCTGAAGTCCAGCCCACAGCCCATTCAGCTGAAGGGAAATTGTGCTGCTGCAGGGTCTGAGCACCCAGTCTCTATGGTAATATATGTGTGTTAGGAATGTGAAAGCAGCTGAGAAACTCCACAATTAGTAGTAAAAGTGGCGATGCATGTTTGGAAATCTTGTCTCCTCTGTGTAGGTAATACTATTTGATGATTCATGTATTTGTGTTTAAAATAATCAGCCAGTGAGCTCATTTTAACATGTCCAGCATGTTGGTTAACGCAACCCAAATGCAAGACAATGGCTGATACTGTCTATTAGCAGATATGGAACATAGTATAAATAATATGAATTATTGTGTTTTTATTAGTTTAGAATGAGTCTTTCATATCTACATAAGGAGCATGTCATCTTCCAACAGAGACTGGGATGTACAGTAGCCCAGAATGGACAAACCAAACCTTTCTCTAGAGAGTGCCTTTCGTGTTTTTATGTTTTCAACCGTCAACTTGAATTTGGTGGCGCAATGCCACAGGTTGGAAGATATAGAATGAGGAAGAATCAGGGGTGGATTCCAGTGCTGCTTGAGGTTTTTGTGTTGTGGAAAGTTTGAGAACCCACATTTGGACAAATAGATATCATACTTATTATTCAGCATAAGAAAAAGCAGGTTGGATGAATCCTCTCTACCAAACAAGTGAAAACTGGTCGTTGTAAGTTCTAGTACATGCTTGGAAAGGAAAGGGTGAGGGAGGGCTATTGTACCTTTGTACCCTGACGAACAAAATTCTGTACCTGCACAGTACCTTTTATTTGACAGTCTGGTCTAACATGTTTTAGGTTCAGGTTTTATACCAATTCAGTGACATTTCTGTCTTTCAAATAGTTGGTTTGTTTCCATTTTTAATGATTTTTATTATATGCGTTATGTATGTTCTGAATACAATAAATCCCTGCCCTCCTCTGAAATGGTATCACCTGTACTAATGAAATATAAACAGGTATAAGGACTGAAATGTAAGATGCGATTACTATTAAGTTTTGTGGGAGTGAATTTGAGGTGTTTGTAATGGAAATATGCCTCAGCTAAATAGAGACTTAAACTCATTTGCAACAATAAAGGCTGGAGACCCCCAGACGCTCATTAAGGTTAAGCCTCCAAGGAAACATTCAAGTTTCAGCTGTTTAAATATTAACTTTGTTTAAATGCAGAAAATGCATGAAATTTAAACATTTAATGGTTGACTATTAAATGTATGAATAGAATGAACAGGCCTTGTTTTAGAGCATTGCCATACCAAGACACAGGAGAAGTCATGACTGCAAGAAATGCTCTTTTATTAACCCCAGCAGAAAGGTACATGCAATGGGAGGTCACTATTAGCCACACACTTCACACTGATGGTGATCCCCCTTACAAAAACCACACAACTTAATCCAAATCAAAACACCATAATAAACACATAAAGGTAACACTGTACATTAGGTGTTGACTAACTAACATGAAGTAATGCATTAGTTAACAAAGTAATACATTAACAATGTTTAACTAAAATTATAAATAGTCCCTTCTCCATACACCTCACATGATCCTGTTGACCATCAGTATGTCCATGCCCCATGAGTTTCTTGAGGTCAGCACCAGCCAGTAGTGCTTCCGTACCATATATTTTAGGGTCCTAATGAGGACACAAAACCTAGGCTACATCCAATAAAACAGGGCCATTCCAACCCCTGCATAGGACCATATGGCCAAGCCAAGATCCTTTGGAGAACTTTCTTAAGAGTGCACATGATCTAAAGCAGATAATGCTTTATAAATACAGTATGACACATAATACAGAGGCAACACAATAAAACTCTACCTTGCAGTTATCTATTCACTGCACAGCATATTCATAACACCTTATTGACACTATCAACAACAAAGAGCTTCCTAAATGGTTTTTGGCTTGTATGGTTCTAGGAAAAAGCTTTGCTTGGAACAGCACCTTCAGATTATGTGGAAGGTTTTAAAAAGGTTCTTCAGATCTATGCATCTGATTTGCCATCTCCCCCATCTCGAAAGGCCCATCCTTTGAAAGCTTAGTGTACAATCTTAGCAAGCCAATGTGGTTCCTTTATGGCATCTCTCCAAAGAAGCCTTTTTGCAACCTGTATTTTGAGAGTGTATATGTAGAGTACAATCTCGCAATTGCGTTTTGCACTTGAATCGACTCGAGGCTTAAAAAAGGCTCTGGCACTGGGGCTTGTACCGCGTGTCAGCGATATCTTTGTATATGGAAAAGAGCAGATGAACAGCATGCTTCCTAAGAGAGCGCGCAGGAAGAGATACGAGACACTTACAAGAAGTGTGGAGACAACAGAGCGCGATGAGCATTGAAGCAAAAATGCAGCAGGGGAAATCTGTCAGAGGAATCAAAGTCCTGACAAGTTGAAGGGAGCGATTCAAATGCAGAAAACACACACACACACTCGCAAGCTTGGGGGTGGAGAAGCAAAGCTTAATGCATTTCACTAGGCTATTGAACCCCTGCCCACTCACAAGCAAAGCAGCTTCAGTGTAGGTATAGCCTGGCCTGTTCCACGGGTCTCTTTGGCTACTATCTTCTCTGTGGTTTAATCCACTCGACAGTTTCTACAATAACACCATATGTTGGACTGAAAGTATTAGTAGAGAGGGACTCTCTGTTTAGTTTTGAAAGAGCTGTTTAGTTGGAGTTTATTTCCCTTCGCTTCAGCAAATGTCAGATATATAGTCCTGCACACCTGCATTGCAGTACGCTGAGTCAAACATTAGGCTGATATTTGGCCAAAGCAGCTACATCTTGCAGCAAAGATACTGTGCAGAACTCAAGGACCACCCATAATTTATTTAATAACAGTGTTTAATCACACATCATTGATTGCTCAGGGCATATTTCTGAGGAATTTAGATTTCAGATAATTCACTTGATTAAGTAATTGAAAATTCACAGGACAATAGGTGAACACAACAACAAGAGTTGAAACTGGAGTTCAAAACATGACTCAAAGATATAGAGAAAACAGAACTTACATCATGTAAGACGGGAGATAAGCAGAATCCAGTTGAAAGCAGATTTATTAGCACAAGGAGAATATCAAAACTCATAGCCAGAATAACCAGGAAAAAAACCAACAATACCAGGCAACCAAAACCAAGAACCAAAATCCAGAGATCCACAACAGAGAAGCAGGCAAACGGTCAAAATACCAGAATATAAACAATGAAACAAGAATTGAGGCTCCAACAAGACCTTGCAATGACTGAACTCAGGTAACAGCAACCTCTACAGTCTGCAGTCCCCAGGAGATGTGACATATCAACCATGCAAGACCTGGTAGACCACCATCAGATACACAGCACTGTGAAATGGAAATTTAGAGGCTTGTTCTAAAGTACTCTTCTTCAGTACTTTGAGTAGATGAGCCTATTTAACTTGAAGACCACACAAGGATGTGTTATTGGGCAATATGTTAGCCAGAACACCTGCCTGCGGAACAGGGCTAGCAGGTTATAGTACTTCTCTGTTAGTGTACACTAGCTGTAACTTGTAAAATGTACCATTCTGTTTAGTGTGAGGAACGAGATTGATGCTTGGGTAGGCCATTGCCCTCTGGTTCTGGTGCCTCAACCATGTACACTCCAGGGCAACAAAATAGACTAACCCCAAAGTACGATGGTATTTTCTAATTGTTTTGTGCTGGTCAGAGTCCAGATTTAAACTCTATAGAAAAAAATTTGTCTTACATTACATACAAAATAATTTGGCAATGTTTTTCAGCTGTTTGAAGCCTTCAGGGCTGAGTGGAACAAAATTAACTCTCCGTTCTGTAAAAGGTTGTCAGAAACTTTTCTTACAAACCCTACTATTTAGGGAAATTACAGGGAAAAGCTTCCCATTTTCCCACTAAGTCACTTTATCTGTGCGAATGATTTGTTGTTAAGACCATTAACATTCAACAAGACATTCAATGCACTGTAACGACTCTTCTCAATCAATGAATCCCGTCACTCACCCCGCAGATACTTATAGCTAGGTTATCCTCATGTAAAACCACCTGCAGGAGCCCAAAGTTACTACCGCCTTAAAAACGCAAGGTGACCAATGTTTTGTCCAGTGAGCGCATGTTTTCTGCTATTTTCTGATGCTGGAAATATTTGTACTTTATGGTTATTTCTCTGCTTCCTGCACAGTACTGTATCTTCCCTGGTGTTAGAAGTCTTCAAAATAAATAAATGTAATGTTAATGTTCTTGCTCAAAACCTGGCACAAAGCCTTTCCCGGCCCAGATCACTACCTCCGCGCTGAAAAGAAATAAAATATTATTATTAAAAACCAGAGGTGCCACATGGTTTGCCAAGCTGAGGACATAACCCTAAAGCTAAAGCCAAAAATCAATGACGGAACATTTACAGTTTTGAAATAGAAGTTTTCCACTACAAAAGCAATGCACTGTCCAAACATTAAAGTAGCAAAGATATTTCACAGTTCGCACTGGCACGGTGACAGTGCCAACACAAACTCACAGGCACTGTGGCACTGGTATGTTAAAAAAGGTGTTTTCAAGTTTACCACTTAGTTTTCAGATCCATTTTTCCAAAATCAAATGCAGACTGATTTAGGACCCACTCCACTATGCGTCCTTCGGAGATGTGCATATTTCACTCGAGGTGAGGGTGAAGGTGACTAGCATGGTTTCAAAGTGCCTTGATGAATTTCACTCATATGCTCAGCACCTTAGGCACTCACCCAGGGCCTAGCAGCATCAGTATGATCATATATTACCCCTGATTTGCCTAACAAGGCCAGTCATATGTTCCGAGTGAGGTCTGTTCTATGACCTGGCAGCGGATCTGTTTTTTGTTCCTCCGTGATAAAGACAGAAAGTCCTCTTTTATGATTCTAACAGAGAGCTATTACAGCACGAGAATAGCAGTTACTTAAGATGCACACTCCGCGCTACACGTCCCCAGTCCACAATTAATTAAATTTTCATGATCCCAAGGCTTTTCCTGTTCTGTGCCCCTTGTCGGACAGCCTAATGTTATTCCGATCTTGCTGTGCCTGATAGCTGATATAAAAGTCAGTGATATATTTTTGCTGGAGAAACTGATCACAATTAAAACCCAGCAGACAGGCAGCACAGATAATGATGGCTTAAATAAAAAGTAATCTTTGCCAATTATTCCAAGCTCGCTTATCAGTCATAATATGACCGGCCGGCGCCGTGGAATGTTGATGAGATCGTGACACTTTTTTTTTCCTTGCCTCCCCTTGCCTCGTCCTTCTTACGCCTGGCAAACATGTAAACAACGCGCTTCCCAACAGTCTCGCTCCAAGAGCGCTTCTTTCATTGCATGTGCTGCGCTAAGCAGCCTTTAAGGAAACACAAAAAAGAGGGAGATGTCTATTCGTGGGGATAGAAGGGGCATATTTCAGAGGGAAATTCCAGGCAAATTCAAGCACCAACTATACGTATAATGATAAACAGTCCCTTCCCGTTTCAATAATCCAATTCTGCACGATTGACCGGAACTCAAAGTTAATGACTTTCCGGACAAGCAAGGGCGGAAAACACTTCTAACAACTAACAGCGTAATTAATTTCCTTCGGTTGCATGAACTACTGCCGTTTAATGAAACTTGCCATGTTAGGTGTAATTACCAAAAATAAACATATGACGACTCGGAGGCAAGGCGCAGGAATGAAAAGGAGCGGAAAAATAAACAGAGCAGGGCTGGTGGTATAATATACTGCAAATGAACTATATGAAAATGTAGGTACAGGCAATTACTCCCCTCTGGCAAACAGGTCTTTTTTTGGGTCTGCTTCTGATTATCACATTCATCTGGATGTCTGCGAGTATCAGGGGAGGCTAGCCTGGAAGTTTACTACCTGGCAACAACCTCTCCTGGGACTTCCCACACCTGCTGGGCCCCAGATGTGCTCCCTCATGTTTTTTAGGGTTCTGGCCTGCGGAGAACTCCCACCGGCCTTCCCTATTACTGCTGAGTGAGAGTTAGAGTCGCTGCCATATACCGTCTGCATTCCGCCGCACACTGCACACCTCTACTTCAACATCTTGAGAGGAGGTGTGAAAGTGCTGGTTGTGTATATGTGAGCTAAGTCAGTCAAAAAAAAAAGAGAGAGAGCTGATTTACATTAGAATTCAGTGTTAAATGCCCTGCCTCATAGCAATTTGTCAAACCGGCAAGAGAAAGTCATGACTTGTCAGCCATGCTCTATTTAAGGAGCCACTGCTAAATAAGTGCTTTAATAAGGGCAGAATAAAAATAGTGATACTGTTATAAAATAAATACTGTTATACTGTTGTAACACTTCTTTGGGTGCTTGCAAAGGTTTCGTAAATAACATGCCAAAGAGAACGGGATGACACACTGCTCCATATATTCCAGTATCCAGACAGGGTTTTCTTTGTGATGTACAATATGCAGTGTATATTGTACTATATGCAGTATACAGCATTTACTTGTACAGTGTGTAGAATACAGTATAACAGTATAATGCAGTGTGCAATATAAAGCACATAATGTTACAGTAAGCAATATGTAGTTTATATACTATACAGTATAGTATGCAGATACTGGTACATTATGGAATGTGCAGTATATATTAATTTACAGTACACAGTATGCAATACACAGTATGTACTGGTACAGCATGCAGTATGCATTATAATCCAAAACAGTATGCATTTACGCAAATATTGCTACTATATATTGGTGCAGTATGTTATATACAGTATATACAGTATGGAATTGCATGCAATATACAGTATATACCTGTACAACATGCAATGTGCAATTTAAACTGGCATGGTATACACCATACAGTATATACTGGTACAGCAGACAGTGTACAGTATACTATGATAGAATGCAATATACAGTATATAATTCACAGTATCTATTATACACTATATACTAGTATAGTATGCAGTATACAGTAGATACTGGTACAGTATGCAGTGTATGGTATATTCCAATACAGTATGCAATATACAGTATACATGGCCACTATATGCTGTATACAGTATATACTGTTGCAGTATGTAATATATTATATGCTGTCTTATATACTGTATATTACATTCTGTTCCTGTACATGCCATAGGCCTATAATTAAACACTGTACCACTATATTATGCACACAGCATATTGTACGAGTATGTACATTATTACTTTCTTTACCAGTATATACTGTACACTACATACTGCAACAGTATACACTTGTACAGAATGTAACATATACTATATTTGAATATACACTATATATAGAAGTTTCTCCTAATTAACAGCCACACATTCAGCCAGGTCTCATTATTCACCGCCCTCTCTGCAATATTTTATTGGGTTACTTTTCATCAACATTAATGCATGCAGGTAATGAGAAAGATTAGGGGAAAACATGTCTCTAGGATAACATGTCTCTAGACAACTTGTCACAAGTAAAGCAACCATACTGAAGGCATATTTTGATATTTAATGCTACCAAACGTGTTATGCAGTTATATTATACTTTAGTGTTCTAAAAATGATTATATTTACAACAGATGAAATCAGAAACCATGACTTGAGTTGACCTAAAGTTTGGATACTATTTAGGATTTGTTAGCAAGTTTAGAGCAAGTTCACATGACAGCCACTCAGGCTAACATCTACACACACCACAGGACATGTTTAATTCTGGCATCTGTTTAATCACTCCACCACCAAGCATTCGACTTTGTGCTCTAAGAATTTAATATTTATCCTGCAATTGTGTATTATTTAAGTTAGTTAGAGCCAAGCCTACTGTGGTGGGTGACACTTTTGGCCTGCTAACCTAGCTCCCAACACCCTTCACTCATCTTTGTTCTTTCAGACATGAGCTTTATTGTCTACACTTGCAACAGCAGAGCACCAGCAACCATCACTAAACCTGTAGTCTGGGATGTGGCTATTGTGTTTGGATATGTAGTCCACTAGCTAAGCTAACTAGGAGTGCTGCTAAGGAAGACAGAGAAGCTAGCTAGCATTAGCTTATCAAGGAATCTTCAGATACAAAGACCATGGAGCAAGTTTATTTTCAGTTTCCTGTCACCCCAACACTAGTTGCTTGACTTTGCTTCCTCAGATTTAAGTCATTATCTAAACTTGTATTGGCATAGCTTCTATTAGCTAGAACTGAATGTGTTTTGTGGTAAGCAGAGGTGTTAGCATGCTAAGCTAATGCAAACCATCTCCTCTAGCAACACCGTTTAACGTTTACCAGTTGTTAGATAGATGGTTTTTCATTAGACATGTGCTGCTTCACTTACCTGTTGATCAAGTAAGCAAACTGAACTTCTTTTTTGCTAATCAACGAATAGCCACATCATTAAGTGATCCCATCAAACTGTTCTGCAGCCCTGAGCAATGCTAGCTAACAGCTAGTTGAGAAAACTGTCCTGAGCATGATTTGTAAGCACTTTGCATCAAGCCATATCAGTGTACAAATGCCAACTGCTTAGAACCGGTTGTGGAAAAAGACATGTGTGACCCATCATGTCCATTCTAGTTAAAGCACTATGGATCTGCCGTGCGTTTTGGCCACATGGGGGAAAAGGACATTCTCCAGTAAGGACTTGCCCAGTTTCATTATCTAGGTGGCCAAACATGTTAAAGCCGTACTAGATTTAGTTAATTCTGGAGAAATGGTAGTCATAAGAAGATGGCCATCATCTGAATCACTTTATCTTATGTAGAGAATTCAAAACTCATGCACTTTCATTCACACTGGAACTACATTATACTGAGTCAGTAAACAGTATTGCACATCAGAGTTGTTTTTTTCTTGTCCTGGGAGTGTGAATGTGAGTGTGTGTGTGTTTCTGCTCTAGGATGTGTTTAGACTATTTGAAGTGATGATAGTAACAAGAACTGAAGATCCATAGGATGCTTGAAGCATCTGTTCAGGCTTTGCTCAGAAGCCAGTCAAAAATGCTCTTCATGGCAAATCTCTCAAGGGCACATCAATTTCTATACAAAAACAGCCATCACTTTTTTCTTTTTACCAGATGGCTTGTTTGGTCATACCCAGCATTCTCTTTTTCTCTCTCTCCTCTTGTTTTCAAAGGAGAACATTCAGCATTTTTTTCACTGGAGGTTCCTGAAATCCCCCTAGTCCTGTGTGGGATTTGACTGTTGTCTCAACTCCTTGCATTTGATATGATACTCCAGGCTTCAGCAGCATAGACAGGTTTGGATAGACACGGCCCAAGGTGACATGTCTTTTTTTTTGTTTGTTTGTTTTTTTCTCTCTTTCTGGAGGAGAGTTTGGCAAAAAACGGGTGGTGTAATGATAATGATCAGAGGAATTGGAGAACACGTCTGCGGAGCTTCCTGCTTGCATCTGCCTCTTGAAGCGGATGGAGCTCACGCAAGCTGCCGAAGTGTTTGGTGAGTGGCCTAATGTTAGATCTCTGGAGCCTAACAAGGCGCGCAGAGGAAGCGAACGGGACCTGTCATTTGCCGCGGATGTTGCCTGCAGCGACCTAGAGGCTCCGCTTGTGTAACACACACGTTATGCCCAGAGGCTACTTTCTTTTTTCTCATCTCCCCTCTCATTTTGTCTCTTGCATGATCTGAAGCCTAATGCCATCATACGCACCCCAGTTGCTCTTTCCCAATTGTGATCGCTCAGCTTTTCCTGTTGCCACTGTCTGGTAAATCATTCTGGCAAGTAATGGTTTGGGACGCCCATTTCGGACACAGTGTGTATGTAGCGCATATGGATATTGGATGCCGACCTCATTAAAAAGTCATTATAGTTACTGAGGGTACATCCTGACAACAGCGCTGAGAGGTATTCCGCCTACATTATAGTGCAGGCATGATGTGGGCTCAGCGATCATTTTATATGGAGCAGGTACTTTGGAACTAAGAGGGAAGTGAAAAAGATATCTCACTGATTCGCACATATTTATGCACATTTTGCGATTGTCCATTTCTTGAGCACTTCTTGTGATCATGCATTATGTCCCTTCTATGGTCATTTTCTTAACTACTGCAATTACAGATGACGGTGATGGCGGTGGAGAGTTCCTCATTAGCATTGTAGTAGATAGGAGAGAACTATTAAGTTTACTAAATAGCGTGAATCAATAAGTGAACTCAGACACCGAAACTGCATCAGTAATCACCAGTCACATAATCAAACCAACATTAGTGTCTTAGTGTGTTATTTGCAGCCTTAGAGAGGGGCGTGAAGAACTGAAAAGCGTTGGGGGCACAGACCGCAACAAATTTAGGCTACAGAACTTAACTTGGCTACGCAAGGATCTGAATACACTCAATAAGGGTCGGTTTGACATTGTGAGAGATTCTTCATGATTCAAGTTTCACGCTCGGCTGCGCATGTGACGTAAGCAAGTACAGGCCTTATCGCTGTACCTGACTGACCCAACAGCCACAATTGCGGACATTCAGTGAGCAGTGATGCCCTCCATGAGTCATCCTGTTAGTGCCAGCACCATTGGCAGACAGATGCACAACGCAGGACTACATGCACGTAGACCGTTATCACAACTGCCCTTAACACCACATCAACCTCACCAAAGCCTGCGATATGTCGTGCCAGACTGTCATAGAGTGACGCAGAATGGCAGCGGCTTATGTTCAGTGATGAGTCCTGCTTTTGTCTTGGTGGAGACGACCAATAGATCTGTGCGTGGAGGCGCTGTGGTCCAAGATGCATGGTTTGTTGTCATGTGTCACATGTGCAGAAGGCCTGGTGTCACTCCACCTCCACCCATACAGCAAAATCTGCAGGAACTATGTGAGAGTATTCAAGCTGCATGGGATGGATTATCACAGGACACCATTAGGAACCTCTACAACTCTGCAAGAACTTCTGACATGTTGCATTAGAAAACATGGTGACCCAATGCCATACTGAGAGACACTACTTCTGTATGTGTAGCTCAATAAATATTACCCATATCAGTCTAAATTTATCATTGTTCCTGGTAACCTTCATCTTCCTTCCCAGTAGCACTGCAATCCGACAGTTTTTGGGTGCAACTATTCTTTGACTATGAGTGTACTAAAACTCACAGCTATTTGATTCCAGTGTCTGCTTTTGATCATTTCTGCCGTAAAGCAATCTGAGCTCATGACACGTGGCATCTATTTAGAGGATGGCACCCAATATATCCCTCTAGTGCCACACCATGCATGAGAAAGCAAGTAATTTGAAATCTGTGTCTATAAAAAGCATACAACTAAAGGAGAGTTGACTGGTTTTTGTTGAAAGATTCTCTTTAACCACTTCATATTCACTTTATATTCTCTGTAACTGGACTCTCGAATTATGACATTCCCAACACCCAAGGGTGCAAGCTATACAGTGGTGGCAGTGGTGGACAGTAATGAAGTAAATGTAATTGGTTACTGTGTTTAAATAGTTTTTGTTGCATCTTTACTAAAGTGTTTGTAATTTGGGGGCCTTTAATTTTAAATCCACTCCTTTATCCTTTACTCCACTACATTATGCCAAGTCTGGCCATGAAGCATGATACAAGCCCACCAATAACTCTGTTTTGAACTTGTTTTGAGTTGTTGGACGGGGCTTGGTGTACCTAATGGAGACTGTTTGCCTTCAGTGTTTTGTGCTTATGATCATTTGAATAGACATCAGTGTCAGACTAATTAATGACCTTCTACAGATTGGTGGACTGAGAGTGACACCAGAGTCTCTTCACATAAAAGGAGCTGATCTTGTTCCAGAAATGATAATAGGACAGTATAGCTATAGTAAATCATGCTACTTTTACTCTCCATACTTAAGAACATTTGAAGGTCAATACTTCTGTACTTTTGCTTAAGTGGAGGTCTTCTACTTTTACTTGAGGAGTATGTTACCTTGAGGATCTCTACTTTTACTCAAGAACATAGTGGGTGTACTATGTCCACCACAGAATGGGGAAAAAAGCATGGACGCCTCCATGACAGCAAGTATTGTTTAGCCAGCTACTGTTAGTGCTAATGTTCATTATATATTTACCTTTAATGCTCAGTGTTACTGTTTAACCAGGTGCTTGTGTTCATGTTTGTTTTTTTGTGTATTGATTGATCTAAAGCTCTATAAAGTAGAGAAGTGGGTCTTTATTTGGGTTGATGGTGTATGCAGCCATCTTGATTTGGTGTTGTACACTGAGTTTGGAGCTGAGAACACTATCTGACTTTCTGCAGATCAGTTCCCAGTTGAGGGGGGGGGCAATTTTTGTTTGCCTTTTTCCTAGTCGGAGGTGGAAAATAGCACATATTCCTCCTTCACTAGAGGAGGATGCTGAGGTTAGACTAATCACTAGTATGCTAAAAGACTGCTTCTATAAATATGGTGGTGCCAGTGTAGAAGAAGAGGACACAGGAAACATAAAACTAAATAATGATAAGGTGAATGCTCTGTTATTGATAAGCTACACATGTTTGTGTTTTAGATGGAACAGGCATCAAATATTTCTAAATACTTCTGTACAGTGACAGATTGATTCCTTTTATTTAATTATTTATTTATTTTTATTTCAATACCATATATTCATTGTAAAATAAAGTGCTCTATTAATATTACTCCTTGTTGTGTTTCATCTTGCTATTCGGTATGGACCTGAGGAGGATGGATTCCCCCTTTGAGTCTTGGTTCCTGTCACGGTTTCTTCCTCTTGCTCTGAGGGAGTTTTCCTTGCCACCTTGTCACTTGGCTTGCTCACTGGGGCTTGGACCTGGATTTTCTGTAAAGCTGCTTTGTGCGAATGCATGTTGCAAGCGCTATATGAATAAACTTTGGCTTGACTTGGCTTAGAATGTGAATATATAACACCATTTCCACAGGGAAGCTTGTGTGTGGAAATGCTAGTAGCTAATCACATACTTATAGATGGGAATAAGAAAAGCTCTGTATTAAACACCGGTATATTTAATGGCATGCACAACTGCCAGATCTTCATGATTTTATGACTATATCTGGTACAACAAGTGGCCAAGCCTGAGATATCCTAAATACCACAACACATTTGAAACTAGCCTATGCCACTGTCCGAGTAGACACCCAGACTGGCTGATATATAACTTGTGATGCTGTTATATTTTTGAAATAAAAGCAAAATTGATTTATAACCCTGTTGTACATACTGCAGTCAGAGGTGAGGTACTTCTGCACTGTGGAAGCACGGCCGTTTCTGAATGTGTGCGATTATGTGATGAATAACTGCTGATAAATTAAATCAGTCAGTCAACTTACTGCTCTTCGTTAACTTCTTATTCTTATTCACTTTTACACATGATTACTTGGGCTGCAATATATAAACTGCAACCTCAAAACTTCTTAGACTTTTTAGAGTTTTTTTAGAGATTTTAGAGCCTACTATACTATAGCAACAACCTAACCACACCTTAGCAACTACCTGAGATACCATAGCAACAGCCTAACAACACCTTAGCAACCACCTGAGATACTATAGAAATGGCCTAGTGATACCTTAGCAACCAACTGAGATACCATAGCAACACTCTAACACCTTAGCAATCGCCTGAGGTACCATAGCAATGGCCAAGCAACACCTTAGTAACCACCTAAGATAACATAGAAACGGCCTAGCAACATCTCAGCAACCACCTAGGGTACCATAGGAGTGGCCTAGCAACATTCTTAGCAACCACCTAGGGTACCATAGCAATTGCCTAGCAACATTCTTAGCAACCACCTAGGGTACCATAGCAATGGTGTAGCAAAACCTTAACCACCACTTGGAATACCATAGTAATTGCCTAGCAACATCTTAGCAATCACTTGGAATACCATAGCAATTGCCTAGCAATACCTTAGCAGCCACCTGGGATGCCACAGCAATGGCCTAGCAACACCTCAACAACCACCTTATATACCATAACAATGGATTAGTAACACCATAGCAACCTCCCAGGGTATCATAACCATGGCCTAGAAACACTTTAGTGATTACTTGAGACTCCACAGTAACAGCCCAGTGCAGCCACATTAAAACTGCTTCTGGATTTCTCTCTTCTAGTTGTTTGTTTTCGGCTCATCCTGTACAGATCGCTGTCAGAAGCAGTTCATTGAAATGCACTGATGCACATACGGTTCTGGTGGAAAATCCTGCCTGTTTTATTCATTCAGTAATTCTTGCTATCAGTGTTCTCTGAAACCCTATAGCACCTTATTTTCAATAGGCTCCTTTAACTCCTGTTAATTAGGCTCAGCCACGGAGGGAAGCCCAGGACTGGACTTTCAAAGCGAGGCTTTTTATGTGTTGTCAAGAATTTTTGAAGACCAAGCTCAAAATCAGTGAGGCGTAGAGTTGAATGAGGACCATCTACTTAATGAATCTCTTAGAAGTCTGCGGGTGAGCACTCTCTATCCTCACTGCGGCTCTATACGACTGCATGTAAGTTATTATGGTGGAACAAATGTTACCTTGTTTCAATTCATGCTGATTAAAAAATGTTTTCATCTTAACCGTCCGAGTTTTTTTCGCAGTGGAATAGGAAGTCTTGGCTCCACCGGACTGTCCAATACGAGGCAATAAGGACATGTTCCTCTCCTGAGCTAGTAGTGCACGTCTTCTCCAATGTGAGCGCACTGTCACATGCAGCCCTTTGCGCAGATAAAAAAAAAAAGTCCCATGACCAGCTTTAAAACCACTGATCCCTGAAACCTCCTGATGCCAAGTGAAGAGTCAGTCCTGATAATGATTCCCCTGTGACATCTAACTAGTGGAGGAGAGAGGCAGCACCATGAATGAGAAGCAATGAGCTGCTATGGGCTGAGCTTTTGCAAATATCCTTGATGCATAATAATCTTTCAATTCCGAAGAGTTCTGCTGGGGAGCATTTTGTGGTCTGAATCTGAATACAGAAAGGGCAGTTTGGTCTTGTTAATTGCATTGATATATCTGAATTTCGAAGCAGTGGCGCACGCCTTATTCATTTGGTGCCTTTGGAACCCTTGAGCCACTTGAGTGTTTCATTAAATAAATCAGTGGAGCGGGATCCCCATAGCCTCGCTTAATAAAGGAAAAGTGTAGCATTGTCAGTTTTAAGGTTTCTATGAATATGCTTTACATATTCAACAAGCAAAGTAAAGCCTCTATATTTGCTTTCATTCTTTCGGTCATTTTCTCAGATCAACAACGCAGTCTTTCAAGAGCACTGTTCCTTCCCTCCATGCTAATGGTCCCAGAATCACTGACCAGTCCACAGGGGGTTTGAGCAGCTTTCTGGACTAATACTTCCCCACCTTGGAATCTGAACCAACATATTTTCCATGGCACCCGCTAGGAGCAAAGTCTCTGAGATATCTACCACGCACAGAAGGCACCTCTGCAACTTCACCCCTGGACATTCCTATCGCCCTCAGCGGGGATGGTTTCTGAAACCCAGGTATTAAAACGAGGTCAGTTTGGACCGGCCTTTGATTCCCTACAGACAAACCGAGCCAATTAGCTAACCGTTTGTGCCTTCCAAATATGACATTTTCTGTCTAGTGAATTTAAAACCTTCTCTTCTATTAAATTCGAAATCATTGTGAATGTCTTCCGCAGCACTTGGTAAGAGCCTCCAAAAATAGCCTAGCTCTCCTAGTTCACATCATCGTCTCCCATATGGCCCAATTCTGCATTACTGCTTGCGGGTCAGAACCAGAACAAGATACATTCTCCGAACAACCTTTAAAATCATAAAAGTCTGCTCACATAGAAACTTTCTTTTTCAGCTGCTGATTAACCGTAATTGTATTTGACATTTCTTTATGGAACGCATGCATATAGAATTGGACAGAATATAGATTATAAGAGATAAAATAAAGGAAAGCAATGTGAAAGTGCAGCTCTAAGTGTGTTTACATGCATTTCTACAGTTATCTGATTATTCAAGTGGTCATGTAAACAGCATACTTTGATATCTTAGATCAGATTAAGGCCTAGAAATCTGATTATGAAATCTGATAAAGAGAGACAGATTTTAGCTGAGTAGATTAGAACTGGTATATTCCTAGTACTAGATTGCTCAGTCATGGTACTGGAAATTAGTGCATGTATACTCTTACTCAGATTTCTTTCAGAATCCTCAGTCACGGTACTGGAAATTAGCGTATGTGTATTTATACGTCTATGAATATATTTTATATATTTAGGTTTATTGTATTTTTATGGTAAGAATGGAAGGCAACAAATGTCAGTACAGACACTGAGCCAACACAAAGTGTCGGTTTCAGGCCGATATCCGTAGATAATGATGGATTGGATATCGGAGGGGGAAAAACAATGAATCTAATCCAGTACTGTCAAAATGTATGGTTGTGACCTGCATGATACCAGGTTCAGGCTTAGATATCGAGCTCTGCTAACTAGCTAACATCCTCATGGATTAACATGGTTCAGCTGTTTGATGCTGACCTGAATAAGTGTTCATACGATAAAAGAAACCGATCTAAAGACATTTAGTAAATTCAGATAGTAACATCAACGGCAACTGTGCATAAGTTTGTGTATCAAAGTAAAAACATTTTACTGGATTAGTGAGCTGCAGCTCCTCTCACTGAACAGGAGCTCATGATGTACTGTTTGGGAAATGCCCCACCCTCAGCTGAAATAGAAGACTCTGATTGGTTCAGATGCTGAAACTGAGATCTTGATTGGTTCTGCCAAAAGGTTTGACTCTTTGCTTGCACCAGTGAGTAGTCTGTGCAGTTTAGAAAAGCCCCACCCTTTTTTATACACACATCCTGAAAAAAAAAGTGGTGGGTCATATGCCCACTCGCCCCATTGCCCGCGCTATGCAGGGGGAACCTTTCCGGGGGTTCTTAAAGGGAAAGCTTAAGGCATTGTAAGAACGCAGACAATGTATACTGTAATACTGAATACTGTAAAAAGTAAAAGCTGAATCCCGGACATTTTTAGCAATTTAGAAATCCCGGACAGATGTTTTAGGTTCCACAAAAAAGACATGTAAAGGAAAAAGAGGCTGTACGGTCCTTCTATCTAAAATGCAAATAAACATAGCTTATTTGAAGGTTTAGAAGTAGTAGGATGAGTCATATTTCTTTATCAGAACATGTATTTAACTGGCAGTGTTTGACACACCAAACAGAATTTTATTTGCTATTTGGGAAATTTTTATATCAGTGACAAAAACTCACTGACCAATCACTGTCACCTCTGCTGTTGGCATAATGACAACCAAGATGACAGAGCAGCTGTGTTCTAGCCAATAGCATGATTTCACAAACGCTAGACCAAAATTGCCATATGCAGCTCCAACTGTGCTCCAACTGTGCTTGAGTTCTATGTGAAAAAATTACAGTCCCTTCACTCTACTTTCACTTTTCCTAAATGGACAATAGCCCAAAGCATTGGTCTGATCTGCTGGGAGCAAAGAATCAGATCTCATTTGCCCTTAAAGACATTCAGCTTATTTTTTAGTGCTTCTTTTAATACAGCTCCAACATCAGCTCAAACTCAGTTGAGATCCCAGCTGCCATTGCAAATCACTCCTAAAGTTTCAGCTCCTGAAATGAGGTGGAGAAACTCCATGTTCTCCTTTGGCTTTTCTGCACATTGCCACAGTTTACCCATTCTGTGAGGAGCAAATGAGATCTTATTTGCACTCGAAGACTGAGTTACAGAAATCCGAGCTGAGAGTCAAAGAGTTCATGAAGTTTCAGCTCCTGAAATGAGGTGGAGAAACTCTTTCACCCTTCACTGTGGAAACTATTCTTCAGAATGTTACTGTTTGCCCATTTCCCGTGTATAGATGTTACGTCTGTCTTTTTCCGCAGGGTGAACAATTTGGCATAACTTTGGTGTGTATTGTATTAATGCAGAAAATTGCATGTGAATACTCTCTACAAATCTGGTATCTATAATGCATTATAAGTGCATTCATAAAGATCTATAAAGCATTCCGAATGCTTTATCATACTGGACATAACCTTTGTAACTGTACATAGATGATCATAATCACACACATAAACAGTTACAACATCACAGTACAAAGCTTCACAGCACAAAGTGGAATATAATATACATTTCACTGTATATATTATAATATATATCTTTACTGTTCTTAACATTATCGCTGAGACCAGTGAGTGAGGCCTAACATGATCTCTGATCTTCCTGGCTATTTTCAAAATGAACATAATTTTATAACTGCATATAACTACTAATGAAGACTTAAAAGCTCTCTTTACAGGTATAGGTTAAGTGATGTTACTGATCAGCTCTATGAATTAGTCTTTGTTAAAACAGGCACAGAACAACTTTCAAAAAGTAAGACTGCCTAAGTTTAGAATGTCTAAACAGAGGAATACCAGAATCTCTAATTTGTACTTTAAACAGGGGTTCATTTATTGATGAATTATATTTTTACAAATTTGCATTTTATGAGTAAACAGCTCAAGATTATGCCAAGGATCATAAAAATTATAGTTGTTAATATAACACATTATGTAGCTTTGTGATATGAAGAAATACTATGGTATAAAATGTTACAACATTTTATGTGTGTGATTATGATCATTTATGTACAGTTACAAAGGCTTATGTGAAGTATTATCAAGCATTATGAATGATTTTTAGATCTTTATGAATGCACTTATAGTGCATTATGAATACCTGATTCATAGAAACTGTTAGCATTTGCACATTTGTATTGTTTCTATGTCATATTTGATGTGTAAGTATTGGAATTTAGTACCTGAACATGTACAGTACAGAACATGAATATTACAGAATATGAAAAGTCTTGTCATAATTGATTTTAAGGTTCCCTTATAGATTTACAGATGCACAAACTGTCAGCAAACTATCTGGTGATTCTAAGTTGTTAGGGCTAGGATTAAATTTAGGGTTCAAGTTCAGTTTAGGGCTAGGTTTAGGTTTAAGCTTAGATTTAATCAGTGGTGAACTGTGAATATTAGAACTAGACCCTCTGCTCAGGTAATGAATGTCAAAAACGAGGGAGAAAAGCCTCTGCTAGCATCCCTAAAAGATGCTAGTGGTATATTTGTGCTAACACTGATTGACAAGAACATGTTTTTGAAGCTTGAAAAAAGATATTCCAGGTTTCAGCTCTTTAGCTAAAGAGTCCTGAAATAGAGCTGCTACTGTTTTCCATTTCTGACTACAGATTGAAACACATCGGTCAGGCCACCCCACTCATATTCACAGTCAATGGCATATCTAGAACTTCCAGAAGGCAAAATTGGCCCCACTCACACTGTGAATCATAAGGTGACTAGTTGATTCCATTGGCAGTTCCCAATAATGTCAGCGGTTAATCTGACACATTAGCCCTTCATTTTAGCTCTTGGAGCTCTAAACAATTATAGAGAAAAATGGAGGAAAAAAAAAAGATTTTCTTTTAATTTTACAGAATTCATTAGACCTCCTCTAAGGCCTGGAAATGAATCAGTTCCATTAAACTTAACTCCATGTTCGGTTGCACTTAACATACTTACATCAGTGTTAAATATGAGATGACCATCTACAAAGCCATCTGTGGTAGACTCTCAAAAGAAAGTGTTACCAATAACCTTTCAGTGCATACATACAGACAAGTCCAGAAATATTTGGACCCAGACAAAGTTATCATTATTTTAGCTGTCCAGCACAGCATATTGGAGTTGAAATTAACTTTTATTTTTAATTATATGGTTATTATCATTTTCATACCATGCCTCCCCCCCTCATTTTAGGGACTCCAAAACAATGGAGGAAATTAACAATCATTAATGAAATTGGTTTTTATGTTCACCTATTTGCAGGTCTGAAACACATAGACCTCACAGCGCTGGGTTTCCTCTCTGGTGATGCTCTGTCAGACCCCTACTACAGCTGTCTTTAGTTCCTGCTTGTTTTCGGGGCATTTTATCTTCAGTAATTGAAATACATGCTTAATTGGACTTAGATGAGGTGATTGACTTGAGTGCTGTAGAACATTCCTGTTCTTTCCCTTACTCTTGGCTTGCTTCCGCAGATGCTTCAGGTCACTGGTTATCAGCACTGTGAAGACGTGTTGAAGCATTTGGCTGAAACTTAGCAATTAATATAGACATATACACGTCAGACATCCAATAAATAAATAGAAGGGAACCAGCTCCACTGGCAGCAATGCATGCCCATGCCATAACACTGCCTCCAGATGAGTTGATGTGCCTTAGATCACGAGCAGTTCCTTCCATTCTCCATATTCTCCTCTATCCAACATTTTGGAACAAGCTGATCTTTGTCTTGTCTGTCCATAAGGTGTTGTTCCAGAGCCGCACAGGCTTTTTTAGATGTTTATTCAGCTCTGTATTTACTTATTTACTCTGGCTTAATGCAATACTGCCGTTGATTGTTGACTTTAACATGGACAGGCTGACCCCCTGGAAAGGTGTGGCCATCTGTTGTGAAGGGTTTTTCTTCACCAGGGAGAAAATGCATGTGTCATCCACAGCAGTTGATTTCTATCATCTTCTGGGCCTTTGTTCTGAGCTGAACTGCATCCCTTCATTTGAGGAATGTACCCAATAGTTAGTAGGACACATATAATGTTTTTGCAGTCTTTCTGATGGATTTATTTGGATATACCAGTTTAATGATGTCTCAATTCACTGGCACTGAAGCTCTTTGGACTTCATATTGAGATAGCAACAGATTCCAAATTCAAATGTCACACTTGAAATCAATTCTGGACCTTTAATCTGCTTACTAGTAAGTGAAATAATGAGGGATTACTGGCCAAGAACATTACTGGCCAAGAATCAACTGAGAGGCCAATTGTCTAATTATTTTTGAGCCTGTAAAAATTGGGGGCTATGTACGGAAATGGTTGTTATTCCTACACCGTTCACCCAATTTGGATGCAAATAACCTCAAACTGAAGCTGAAAGTGTGGACTTTCAGTCTGGAGCTTGTACTTGATATCATCTACTATGCTATCTTAATATAACCTAATAACAATAACTTTGTCAGCATCAAAATGTTTACAAATCTATGTGTACATTCAAATTATAAGACTTTCTGGTAGAAAAGCTCCATCAAAGGTCCAAGGACTCTGTTTAAATCACAAACATGTTTCTTGACTGTGGCGTTTTTACAAGTTTTATGAGGGACATTTAAGGGCAAGAAGTTCTGAAAAAAAAATCTGCTTTGAAGAACATGATGAATATCAGATGGCGACTCTTATGTAATGGTTCGGATTCCTCTTCATGCTTTTTGAACAAAAAAAAATATATATAAAAATCTTCCACCTTTGATGAACACATTTATTTCCAAGCTAATGATTATTGCAAACCATGAAAGATCATCATTTAGGTGTCTGTGAGCAAGTAGCAAAAACCATTCAGGCATGGAAAGTATCATTTTGGGATATGAGGGCTTTTTTGCAGTATTATACGCTGTTAAAAATAAAAGGTGCTAAATTGAGTTCTTTGGAGGGACGCCATTGAAACCCTTAAGGTTCCCAAAAGAACCCTTCAGTGGATGGTTCTTTGAGAAAGATTGGGGTAAATGAGATGTGCGAGTGTGAAGAACCTTTTTAGGAACAGATGAAAGAACCTCCACATAATGTGAAGGTTCAAAACCATTTCCTTCAAAAATATACCCAAGCCAAGGACCCTTTGTTGTATTGCATGGTATTGCATTTGTTAACTAGCTTGTCAGCAGAAATATGACTAATGTTACAGTCAAATAACCTTATTAAGAGCTTTCAGACTTGTAGGTTGGCTCACACTGTGATGTCACAGCTTGACTGCATCACACACCAGTGCGTCGGTGTAGATTTCAGGGCAAATCCTGGCCCTGCTGGGATATAAATACTGCATCAATTTGTGTGTGTGTGCGTGTATATATGTGTGTGTGTGTCCATGTTTTTTTCCTGCTATTCCTCCTTTTGAGTGATGGATTATGAGAAACTTAGGTCAGTGAGAAATCTCTGATCGTATCATGACAGCTTAAGTCAAGTGGGCTGTGAAGAACTGCCATCTCTAAGAATGTTCTCCCACTGGTAATCTCCCCTATTCGTCAAACTAGTGTTGAAGCCTCTTTATCCTTTTGTCATTTAGTGTTACACTCAAACAGAACGGAATTTCCTTGATTTCGCTCAGCACCTCTCACAAAGGCGTACTAACACTGCACTGCCGTTTCAAAAGGGGGGGGGAAGGACGGGTAAGAAAAGCATACTCAAGCTGTGCAGAACTACATCATTCAAATGCTTCTTTTTGAGCAAACACTACTGCTGTCTATTCCCACGTCGTGTTCAATAGAATCAGACGCTTATGTCCCACTCTGAATGGCTCCTGTTGACTGAAACTGGTCAAAGGATAAGAGAACAGGTGGCTTGATTTGAGCAGCATAAATGGGATTGCTGCAACAGGAATGCTTTCCATCAAATCTGTCAGGCCTTCAAAAGCTTATTCAGAAAAACAATCCAAACCAGTGTGATTGATCTTCTTGTAACCGCCCACATCCTACAATTTCTTGGGTGTTACCCCCCCCCCACACCCCCCAAGGTCCACTTACAACATTTGTGTAGTTTTATGTACCAAAAACGGTCATAATTCATTCGTACATGAAATGTATTTCCAACCTGTATTGTTCTATTAACCAAGAATCAACTTTTTTTGTGTTGCTGTGCCTTTTGTAAAACTGAAATAAGGAAACAGTCTTTGTTCTTATTGGCTGTCCTGATGTACTGTGACACATTTAAAAATTAGGTCAATAAATATTCCTCTTAAGTTCAACATAAATGGGCTGGGCTAAACTGACCCATCACAAAACATCACACTGTGACATCATTCAAACAATATTGTAGTGTCCTGCTACCAGCTTGTTCGCATAGGTGATGTGGTCATACGGAGCAGTAAGCATTGAGATCTGTGGGAGAATGCCGGATACATGGAAATAGTTGAGATTGATAGCTTAAGGCTGTATACTGTATATGTACTTGAGGGGCTATGTTGTGCTGGACTGTGGGGCTGTTTAGTGGGGTAGTGGTGCACTGTTAGAGCCTACCGTCATTGAGACCTGTATGCCTGCTATCTTAACTGTTCAGTGGCACTGGGTGTCAGTCTCCATTGTTGCCATGTTTTCAATTCACCTTACTTCGCCACGCCCACTATCAAGAGTTTGTGTCTTCTGCCTTTGTGTTAGAACTTCCAGTCAGCTACTTGGCTAGCTAGCTAGTTAGGCAAATTAACAACAACAAAAAACAAAATGAACAAAGTTACATGGGATGAGACCTCATCCAAGGGTCATAACAGAGTGGGTGGATGAGATGAAAAGGTGGCCTGAGGTTACCTATGGCGACATTTTCAATTACTTTGTACTCTGGGTAGGCATAGATGGTTCAGCGATGAAAAACTAAAATGTATTTCTGCGGCTGTAAAAATATACATTGAATTTTAATATGTCTATTTCTTAATGTTTGAAAGCAGTTCACTCTTTAAATGTCTAAAATGAATAACGTGATTAAAGTTCCCACAAGCTATTTAACATTAGCTAGCATAGCTAACTAGCTAGCTCTTAGGTTAACATCTTACCTGACAGCCTCACAAGCACCCAAAATGTCCGCTTCACCAGAGCATAAGGATGTTCTGGTGTCGGATTCCCCTAAACAACATGGTAAAAGCAAATTTACAGACATTTGGGTGGATGTTTTAAATGTAGCGCTTTCAACCACAGACGCAGGTCCTCTTCTTTGGAAGGCGGTGGATGTAAGTTATACGGTGCCCCACAACACTCTGATGGTTTTTTTGTTGTGTTCTTAACACTGCTATTCAAGCGAAATACTCCTCTTCTTACAATTATTGTGAGACCCTCTAACTGAGCACATTATACTACTCATGATGTATGTTTGTTATCGCTGTGGTCGTACACTATAAGAATGGAACAGCAGCCGCACCGGAAGATGGCCCCTCCGTTGTTGTCATGGACAATGGCATGAATAAAGAGCATTTGTTTAAGAGCTCAAAGTTTCCTGAATCTTCTTATCCGACCATGGGTGGATATTTCTTTTCACTGCTGTGGAGGGAACAAACTGGAAAAAAATGTTCAGTAAAAAGAGTGATTACTGAAGAGGACACCAAAGGGGCTTCGGGGCATAGATATAAATACATGGCGCATTGTCTTTTGCCCTGTATCTGAGGCAATACATCTGCTGTGATGGAACAATCAGACACCAACACACTTGAGATAATCATATCTCATGTACACTTAGATATGATGAGTTCTCGAGATTAAATGAACTATTACTGCCTTATTTCTCAACTGATTTCCATTAGATTTGTTTTTTGTTTTTTTGGTGTTAAATTTAGACACATTTAAGCATGTTGATGATGATTTAACTGTATGGTTTATATTGCACTATATTTGTGATGCATCTCAGTTTCCAACAAAATTTAAATAAGCTACAGCCATGAGAAGCATCCCAGTGAATTCATACTTAGATCTACATTTATCTGATGCTTACAATCAATGGGAGACATCAGATCATACACATAACATTCAACATGTTTAGTATCTGGATTTAAAAAGTCTGAACATTAAACTCAAGTCATGTCAAGTCAGCATTTATTTATATAGCGCCTTTTACAACAGATGTTGTCACAAAGCAGCTTTACAAAGAATCTGGTGTCCGAGCCCCCCAGTGAGCAAGCCAAGGGTGACAGAAGCAAGGAAAAACTCCCTCAAAAGTTCAAAAGGAAGAAACCTCAAGAGGAACCAAGACTCAAAAGGGGAACCCATCCTCCTCAGGTCAACACAAGACAACAAGACAAGCAAAGAAAAGAAGCGATCAGTGTTTCATAAGGAGAAACAAATGTCTGATTAGTCTGTAATCAATAGCTAGGTCATCGGATGGATCAGCAGGACGCAGGCCAAGCTTCCACAGTGCAGGACAGCCAGGAGCTCCGTGGTGGTTAAAGATAAGCAGTGGCACCCAGTCAAAGCAGAAGTAGCAACAGCGTCAGACTGCACAGGATGGGCAGCAGTTCTGCTAAGGCAAAGAGAACATACAGACTGTTAGCTCTGACAGAAGATCTGTGCACACTATATGGTGTTAACCGAGTGCAGCAGTGACTCCGGCAGGCCAGGATCTGCACCTTTTATCTAGCAGATAAACTAATTGCCAAAAGCTCGACTGAACAGGTAGATTTTAAGCCTGGACTTAAAGATTGAGGCTGTGTCTGAGTCCCGAACACTGACTGCTAGGTTATTCCAAAGCTGGGGGGCCTTGTATGAAAAGGCTTTGCCCCCTGATGTAACTTTGTTAATTCTAGGCACTAATAGAGAGCCCACACTTTGCAATCTAAGGTCACGTGACGGTTCATAATACGAGAAAAGTTCAGTGAGTTACAGAAGAGCGAGGTGGTTTAGAGCTTTATATGTCAGAAGAAGAATTTTATACTCAATGTGGAATTTAACTGGCAACCAATGTAAGTTAGATAAGACTGGGCTGATATGGTCAAACTTTCTAGTTCTTTTAAGGACTCTGGCTGCAGCGTTTTGGACTAACTGAACTTTGTTAAGGCTTTTGCTGGAACAACCAGAAAGCAGGGCATTACAATAATCCAGCCTTGAAGTAATAAAGGCGTGAACTAGCTTTTCTGCATCCTGTAGGGACAGTGCATTTCTTTCGCAATATTGTGTAGATGTAGAAAAGCTATTCTAGTGATATTAGTAATATGCTCATCGAAGGCCAGGGTCGATCAGGGTCAATTGTGACACCAAGACTTTTTACAGCTGTACCTGGTGTGACTAAGAAGCTATTAAGTGGTAATGCAGACAGCTTGTTTCTAGAAGTTTTGGGACCTTCTGTTTTGTCTGAGTTAAGTAGGAGGAAGTTACTTGACATCCAGTCTTTTATGTCTTTAACACAGTCCTCTATCTTATTAAGTTGAAGTGGATCATCTGGTCTAGCTGAAACATACAATTGCGAATCATCGGCATAGCAGTGGAAGTTTATGTTATGTTTTCTGTTTACGGTACCACGTAGTAGTAATATATATAAGGTAAATAATATAGGTCCTAAGACAGAGCCCTGTGGAACACCAAACTTTACTTTTGTGTGAGTGGATGATTCACTGTTTATGTTTACAAATTGATAGCGGTCACTTAAGTAAGATCTGAACCACGAAAGAGCTTTTCCTGTTACTCCTACAAGGTTTTCCAGCCTATCTAGTAGGATGGAGTGGTCTGTTGTGTCAAATTGTGTCAATAAACTGCATGTTAAACTGCAACAAATGCATTAAACCCAATGCATAAACTCCACACACATGAGTGTTGATCACTGTTATGTAATCTTATCACGCTTTCTGAGTGCAATTCTCTTAAAATAGTATCAGTTTGGACAGTACGTTTCTCAACGTGCTGCTCTGTAATGGTTCTGAATGCAGCCCACCATCGATGTTGACTGCACCAACATGGCAGCAGCATTTGCAACAACTATTTTACTCATATTTAAGTATGTAGAAGATGAGTTAATCTCCAAAAGGCATGAAGATAAAACATTCCTTTCAATGTTATTTTTCTTTTTGTACAATTTTAGAGCAAAAAAAGGAAAGGAGCTCCATGCAAATGTTTGGGCACCGCCCCAAATAGCTCAAATAGCTTGTTAGGGCTAAACGTGCTCATAATCATCATTTGGAAAGGCCAGGCGATGCAAGTTTTGTCAATCAACAGCCATGGGCTCCTCTAAGCAGCTGCCTAACCGATGCCCACAAAGCAGGAGAATGCTCTGAAAAGATAGCAAAGCATTTTCGGTAGCCGTCTCCTCTGTTCATAATATAATCAAGAAATGGCAGTTAACTGGAATGCCAGAGGTCCAGTTGAGGTCTGGAAGACCAAGAAGGCTCTTCAAGAGAACTGCTTACAGGATTGCTAGAAAGGCAAATCATAATCTGCCTTTGATTACAAGCGATAGGCTCTGGATTGTTGGCAGTGCACTGTTGTACTGTAAAGTAACGCTTGCACAAAAAGAACCTCCATGGAGGAGTCACCAGAAGAAATGCTATCCTTCATCTCCACCACAAAATTCAGTATCAGACAATTGCAAAAGAACAGCTAAACAAGCCTGATGCATTTTGGAAACCAGTCCTTTTTGGTCCCTATGAGGAAAGGTAGGTATGTTTGGGGAAAAGAGTTGCAGAATTCACTCTCCAACTGCTCAGCGCCGGGGTGGATTAATCATGATTTGGGTTTGTGTTGCAGCCAGTTACATGAGGAGCATTCCACTAGTAGAGGGAAGGAAAAAATCCCCAAACAAGAACTGAAAGACTCTTAGCTGGTTACAAGAAGGGTTCACAAGCTGCGTTGCTCACTTAACTATACACAGTAATAGAAATTTTGACCAGGGGTGCCCAAACTTTTACAAGACACTGTAACTGCCTATTCAGCCCGCAGCAGTTTAGCTACAGCAGTTCAATCCTGAAGTTGTAGAAAGTGTGTTTTCCAGCCCAGATTTCAGCCCATGCCTTTTGTATGAGGCACAGTACAGCACAGTCAATCCGAATGGAGGTCATTTACTTAAAGAGGTCAGTCTTACAGGCAAAATAAACCAGCCTGGCAAATGTCATCAGTGCACCTCAGGAAAAATAAATAAATAAATAAATAATAAATAAAATGATGTGGGCCATCTGATGCTGTTGTGTAGTTTTTTCACAGTATGACTACATCTTCACCAATCCCTCAGACCAGACTTATTGTACTTGAGTGTCCGAGCAGTGTTGTGGTCAGTAGAATTAAGGAATGTGCTGTATTATCTGACTAATAAACTGGTGAAATGAAAGGATTTGTGTCTAAATCCCTACTACACATTTAATATCCATTGTTTTATGAAGCTAATGACTTTTCACAGCTCCGTGAGCTTGATACTAATTAATAGTCCTTAAAAAAGTGTGCATAAAAATCCAATTTGTAAAGTGTTCTTTGTTGTATTGCTGCCATAGTTTCTTAAAAAAACTATACTAAGTGCAGGGCTCAATACTCTGTGCTATGTCTTTCTTCCACAGCTATGTAAAGTTGAGAAATTCTAATAATTTACACATAAAATAAAAAAAAAATAAAATATATAATCCAAAATAAAGATTGCTAAATGGCTCTTTGTTTGGACATATGGTTGTAGGAACCTTTACGTTAGGTTGTTTGCACATCATAATCTTCCTTAGCAGTTCTTCAGGGAACGGAAAGAGGTTCTTCCTTTTTACTTCCATATGGCACCTTTATATATGCTAAATGGAAAGCTGTTCAACCTTCCGTAGTGCTAAACAGGTCCATTTGTATCATTAAACTTGCAAAAGTGAAGTCTTATATATCTCTTTTTAATTGAATTTGGGAGTGCGAGACGATCTGAAAGATAAAATAAATAAGTGAGTGAGTAAATAAATAAATAAATTATACGGCTAAATCCTATGTTTGGGGTTTCAAACTGAGATTCGCTTTAATCCATCCTTCTGCATCAACATTCCGTATAAAAGTAATGCATTTCTAACATTAAACAGAAAAGTACTATCTTCAAAAGGCTCAGGGAGCACAGAACTATGCCTCATGCTGCCATTCTAATGGAGAAATTTACTTGAAACTTTAAAAAAAAGAAAGAAAGAAAAAAGACAGAAAAGAGAATGAAAGAAAAAAAAGGGTTGGGGGGGGAGGTATCATGAAAGCGAAAGCTGTTTTGCTTCACAGGCTGCTGCTCTCGTAGGTTTACCGAGACATACGCTCGCTGCTTTCTTGTCCGCTGGAATCTTGCGTGGGCCTCCATCATTATAGTTGACATGTGATGTGATGTAAAACAAGCAAATGATTTGCACCACTGTCTTTCTAGTTGGCAGAGAATCTGAGATTAAAGGAGATTCAACTGCTGGATTCAGGAAAGCAACTTTCTTAATTATTCGATACTAAGAGAAGTGGAGTTTCTGACCCTCTGTAAATAAACTGCAGGCTTATTTCTTTCTTTCTTTCTTTCTTTCTTTCTTTCTTTCTTCTCTATTTTGTGGAGCGGTATTTCAAATTCAAATGCACATAACAACAGATGCTATCCAGGCAGTGTACATTCACTTCCCTTGATGTCCTTGTCTAAAACAGTGATTAGCTCATTATTCACTGTCCATATTGCTGTCTGAATCCCTGCTCCTCTCTGGGCTGGGATGATCAAAAATAAACAACTTTTATGTTTCTTTTATTGCATTTGCTCATTATTTTCACACCAGCCAGGCACACTCCTCTTGCTTGAGAGAAATTGACTGATGCACTGGGACTGTTCTCCATCTGTGATGGTCAGTAGCTTGAGCACTTTCAACGTATGCATCTCTTGATACCCTGCTTATGTAAATGAACATATTATGTATCACTAATTGGGTGGGACTGGCACTTAGATAAAGACATTGTCAGCATTATACAAAATGAGTATGAGATTTTGAAATTGTTGCCCTTTTCGTGATGAATGGACCAATAGAAATTGTCCAAAATGATTTGTTTATATAATTGATTTAGGTTAATCTTGTTACCTTTTATATTAATGTTCATTAAAAGTTCAAATGTGAAGCAAGTCATTAAAGGTGGTTTGATGTGAAAATATGCCATTGTACATAGACATACTGAGCTGTCTGAATATTTCACAATGGTAGTGATAGAAAGTAAAAGGTTTAAGCTTACAATACATGCAGAGTAGAGTAGGACCCCATGGCACTGTAAGGAAAAATATCACTCAAAGAAAATATTTATTTATTTATTTATTTACTTAATAAGCTGCTTATGCTTCTATGTTATGTTTTTTGGGAGCGGGGGGTGTCATGGGGGGGTGCT
>CM067485.1:10301961-10516011 GCA_034552555.1 Semaprochilodus insignis
GGGGGGTTTCACAGCTGGAGCCTACCCCAGCGCTCATTGAGTGGGAGGTAAGAAACACTTTGAACACATTCAGACATACACATTTACCCCTAGGGGCAATTTAGGGTCTCCAGTTCACCTGACTGCACATCTTTGGACTGTGGGAGGAAACTGGGCCATTCAGAGGAAACTCACACGGACAGGTGGAGATCATGCAAAATCCACACAGAATCAAACCCGGGTCTATTACTTATTTATTTGTTTGTTTGTTTGTTTGTTCAGATTCACCACTGTTTTACTGTTAGCATTACATATTGTAGGCACAGACTCATGGGAAGTGTTGGACTCACAGTAAAACAGACTGAAAATCTTGTAAATAGTTGTGGCTGTTAGGTTAACACTGTAAGCTATGTTGGTGGGCTGTGGGGTTTTTAGTTGGACAGTGGTGCAATGTTGGTACTAACCATCTGGGAGAGTTATATGTCTAGATGTGGCCTGCCTGCTATTCCAGACAGTGCTGGTGATGGCTCTCTCTCTGTGTTGCTGTGTTCAATAAAATAGTCCTTGTGATATGTTTTCCATGTCTACACCAATATCACAGTATAAACATAAACATGTAAAAACATCTCGAATATCCTCACAAAAGGTAACCTTGGGGTAGTTTGGGATGGCCTACTGACCTTCTGGAGGTATACACTCACACTCCCTCCCAGAACCTACAGATCCCCGCTGGACAGAGGCTGCCCAACTTCTCATCAGTCATTTCTAGACTGAAGCACTGCTATTCAGTTCTAGCTTGTCTTTCTTCATATATTACTCTGCATTCCACAAAGCCTATGGAACTTTGCTTCTTGGCCCGTCTTTGACCTCCCAAACTTCCCTCATAGGATTCTCTCCACTGGCAGCAAGGATCAAACGCAAAACTTGAATGTCTCAATCGCACACTGTCTGTAAAACATGTTTCAAAACCAACCCTTTTGGTCTGCCTGTCTTTAACATCTAAAATCTGTTTTTGTACCAGTCTTGCTGCTTTAGCGTCCTCGGCCCTTTCGGGCCCTAAGCAAAACCTTTGGGTATTCAGAATGGCTGTGTTCAGACTGCAGCCAAAACAGATTTGTTCCTCAGATCAGATCTTTTGAGACAACTGTCTGCACTTTTATTAGTAAGGGATCAGATCAGATTTGTGTGTTCAGACATCACCAACGTGTCTGTATAGGTTGCTGTGATAAGAACGCAGGCGTCAGTAACTATGTAGTTGTGCTGGTGATGTGACTTTCACACGCGGAAGCAAGAGAGACGGAGATGCATCACTTTGCTATTCAATCTCAGTCACAAGTTTCACTCTTATCGCTCAGCTAAGTCATGATTCACATCTCCTTGGTGCTCTTCTTAAATCCCAGCACTTCCGTCACTCTGGATTTAACATTGTGGTTGTTTGGTGTATTATGAGTGACGCAAATGAGACTTTGAAATACACTGTGAGTTGCCAAAGCGTCCAAACTGAGATGCGTTCATAAAACTAGGTTGGAATTGCATTTCAGAGCATCAAATGTGTTTTTTGTGCTGTTCAGACTATCAAAAATCAAAGTGGATGTAATCTGGATATGCCAAAAATCGGATTTGAGCTGGCCGTGCTGAACAATGTTGTGCTCACAACTGCCAAAGCAGCTGGTTACAATGTTGCTGGGTACAGTGATGTTACACAACAGCTTTATATCCACCCTCTAAAAAGTTGTCCTTAACCCTTTAATGTCCTTACCAAGCAAAAAGGAATGATTTTTTGGTCGTCTGTTTTAGTTTTTAGTAGTCCGTTTTAATTATATTTGCTTAGCATAGACACCATTAGCATACAGAACCAATTATACCATTTAGTAACCCATGTTTTTTGAAAATCATTTTACCCTTATTAGACTCCTTTTTGTTGTATAAAGTTCCATAATTTTGATCATCAAAACTTCTGAAACTATAACATGCTGATAAAATAAGCTTACCTTCGAAAAGCAAAAGTGTAACACCAAATGCAATCCACATGTGCGGAGTGATTTACTTGTTGCTTTCTTCCTCTATGGATGAGAACAATAAAGGTGTATATATTGAATGACGTAGTGACCTCTAATGACCTCTCAGTGACCTCTTTTTTGGCCTAACATACCTCTGCCAGTTGGTAGATGGCACGAGCAGGTTAAGTTCAACACCTTCATTAAGATACAGTGGTTCAAAATGTGCTCTAGCAAAAAGTTTAGCAGAGCATTCTTCAGAAAGGGTTAAAATAATTGTGAATGACTAAACTAGTGGTTGTTACAATGGTTGTGATGTTTGTTGTATAGTTGTGGTTTGTAATATTTGCTGGGTCAGTCAAGACAGCTAAAGCCAGACATATACTGTGTAATTTAAGTCTGTTTTAAGCCCACTTTGGTTGTAGCTGATTAAATGTCAAGACTGAATCGAATTTCAGTTTCATCAGGTGTGGGTTGATGTGCAGTTTGAGGAGGGCAGCGATTCCTGATTAATTGCCCAAACAAGCTCTGACTGAGCAGTTAGATAACCATATGGATTTCCGACATGTCAGAAGTTTAAGTTGCTAGTCTCGTAGTTTGAGCAGTATCATGAACTAACTTCTTAAAGTCCTACGCAAAGCACACACACCACTACAGCCCCAACACAGGTGTACACACAACAAGATGATGGCAAAAGGTCACCCATTGGGGTACCAGAGTCCGCTTGCCTGTTTGACTGAATGGAATTGTGTGGTATTAATGTTAATATGTTGATTTTTCAATTTGTCTTATGGGCTGCAAAGACCATAACTTGCACAATGTGCCATAAGTTAGTGAAGCTACACACACAGTCTGTTAGTGGCTGAACCTCAAATGGCTCTGTCATTCCTACATAGTATGAAACATAAAGTTCTAGCTTCTGCACTCAAACAGTGGATTATTTGGCCATTGAGGAACGATGAACACATGGCTGAATCCCAAATTCCTATTTATATTTCGCACTGTTTGTGTGTAGGAGCCAGTATTTAATTTTCTATGCCGTGCTATATAGAGAGCAGGGAGCCATTTGTGATTCAGCCAATGTTTTTGCTCGGTACTCTGGTGCACAGCATGTTGTTTACAATAAAACTGCTTTATTGGAAACTGTCCATAGACAGCACTGTCTGTTGGGACTGTGGTTTACGTGCAGTGTGAGCACCCATGTCGCATGATAGTTGGACTGAACGTTTTTTTGCAGTGGACAGGCTTTGTCTGAACATCATGGATGATGCAAACATATAGTGTGAGCTGTCTCCAAAGAACAACAAGACAGGGGTCTAAAGTTTACTTCTTTACATTTGCTCTGGAACTATGAGACCAATGTAGCTAATAAGTAATGGAAGCCCAAATGCACATGCCAGTTAGCATCATACAGATGTGCGTAAATTGCCTCACTTACCTCAAACGGTATTGAGTTTTTGGTCATCAAATTAGAGTTTGCATGTTCTCCCCATGTCTGTGTGGTTTTCCTCCAGGTGTTCCAGTTTCCTCCTACAGTCAGCCTGATTGGAGATGATAAGTTGCTTCTAGGTGTGAGTGTGTGTTTGAATGTCTAAGTCTGTTCAAATTCAATGCTTTCCCCATGTCCATGTGTATTTCCTCTGGGTGCTCCAGTTTCCTCCCACAGTCCAAAGACATTCTGTCAGGCTGATGGGAAATATTAAATTCCCCCTAGGTGTGAGTGTGTGTTTGACTGTGTATGTCTGTGTGTCTGCCCTGTGATGGACTGCCGACCTGTCCAGGGTGTTTCCGCCCAATGAACGCTGAGATGGGCTCCAGCACCCCAGAAGGATAAAGTAGTTTAGAAGATGAATGAGTGAGAGTAATCAACTCAACAAAACAGACTTGCTTATTGGTTTCTGGCACTATATACTATATCATACCAATATCTCTATGGAAGCACAAAAATACAGCTAAAAACATTAGCAAGAATTCTGTGTGTTAATTTAGAAAGACAGTTTCAAAACCCAGTAACCTCACAGCTATAAGCTTTCATTGCTTCTTAACTACATTAGTCTTGTGCATTTAATGCCAAATCAAAGAAGCAAACTTCAGACACCAAACATGTCTAGGCTGAATACGGAATTTTGAATATGGAGAAAGTGAAATATCACTTCATAATGTTACCTGACCTTCCATGACATTTGGTTATATTAAGGGCTGCAAAGTAATTATTAATTACGTCATTCATAAGTCAGTGATGACCTGTTATTGGTGTATTAATTAACTGCTCAGTAATCATTAGCTATTACTTAGTCACTGATGACATATTTACATATTGGGAATTGAGGACATTGTTAAACAAGACTTTAGTATTATTTTAAAGCTTGATTAACTATATATTAACTGCTGCTTAGTACACTGCCAATGAAAAAAGACTGTTCTGTATAATACCAACAACCTCGACTTGCTGTTGCCCAATAGGAAAACCTTTTTGGTGCTCTATGAAACCAATAAACAACAAGTCTTTAAAGTGTGCAAATAAAGCGTTTATGTATTTAAATGGTTCTTTGACTGGTCATGTTTCTATATATCACTATTGTCTTTAATACAGAATGCTTTTGAGGGTGTATTTATGTGCAACAAAATTATACTGCACTAAATGTAAATGAGATCAGGTTGTTGCTGTTATCTCACTATTGCACTCTGAAGCTTTGATTTGCCTTGTGCCACGCTTGTGTGTGTCAGTACAATCTATGTGATTTCAGACAATAAGATGGAAACCAGGGTGTGGTTTTGCCAGGAACTGCATTTATCTTGTAATGCCATTATCAGTTTTTTGCCTATAACTGTAGAAGAAATATGAAAATGAAACAAAATACTTATGAAAAAAAGACATAATATGGTCACATAATGCCATTTCCCAATACACAGGAGGACACTAACCAGATTTAGTTGTTTTAATAATACCCCTGATAAAATGTCAGTAGACATGAGCTAATTTCATCATGGATTATTTTATTGAATTCATTTAAAAGCCATATGGGTTTCCTTGCCAGTGGTTCATACAAATACAAGTCCTTTGGAAAAAAAACAACATAACCTAATTCATATTTCCAATCGTAATGGCCTGTGCTGTGATGCTTCAGTAGAAGTCAAGCTCTCGACTGAAGGACACTGTTGAGCAGATTACTGGATATTTTAAAATGGCAACTGTAGAGGGCTGTTACCAGCAATCTACCCACTTCGGAGTGATAAGACTTCCAAATTACCATAATGCCTAATAGCTTTTATTAATAATTTATTGCCAAATTCATGTCAGACAATACTTGTTTTATATTATTATATTATATAGTCTTTAGGATATTCACTAAATATGATCTTCCTGTAAACGGCATGGACAGATTCGGTACTGAAGAATCAGAAAATTTGTGGGTAAAAAAAATTAGGCTCACTGATCAAAATACATGTTTTGTTGAATTTCTAAGTGAAAGTAAGTTAACACACTTAACAGAGAACAGACTTCTGCATATTTTAATGCACAGTTATTATTTATATTTAGCAATATTTGCTTAATTTAAAATATTGCGACTGTGCAAAAGTTATGGTACATTTTATATTGTATATTTTATTTCTCTCTGATATGATAAGCTTATATGAATAGAAATTACGCCCTAAAGTTTCCAGGAAATATGATATTTCAGCGTGTTCCTTGAAGAGGATGTGTTATCATTTGGAAAACAGGCAAAACATATAATTTAACTGGGGTCTTAGTAGTTGTTATTGCTTGATCTCATAGTGTAGTTTTTATTGCCTGATCTCTTTTCTTGAGTTCTTTCCTTCAGATATGGTTGTTATGTGCTAGGTTTCTTACACATGCTTTGTTCTTCTGTCAATACTTTGGACCAGACAGATTAATGACAACACCCATGCCATTTCATCAGAAACTGAAAAGCTCTCACAGACAAAGGCACACCCAGGAAAAACATCAACAGCATGACATTGCTTATGCTTTTGGAAATGGCCCATAACTGCATTAGTATCTACCCGGAACTGGAAATGAATCCAATGGCAGGTCTCTACGATTCTGCTTCCCTCCGGAAGATTATTGAATGTTATTCAATCCAAGCCTCCTACTCGTCCACTGTTGCACTGTACGTTTTCTCATAATCAAGTTCTTCTGTCTTCTGAAAAACAGAAACGCCTAATCCAACATCTAATACAAGTTCAGGTGCAACATGAAACTGTTCGAGGTATCTCACTAACCTTCTGTGACTTTAATAGGCTATTATTGGATGGGGTGGGAGAGAGAGAGAAAGAGAGAGAGACAGAAAGAGAGAGAGAGAGAGAGAGAGAGAGAGAGAGAGAGAGAGAGAGAAAGAGAGAGCAAAGGAAGAAGAAAGTAGAAAAAGAGAACGTATGAAAACAATTCGCTCTTGGGCTCCCACTCATTTATTTATTTATTTACTTACAGCACTTTTTTTTACACAGCAAACTTCCCATGGCAACACGCTCTATAACTTTATATTTTGCTCCTTGTACCTTTATCTGTTTATTTGTTATGAAAAAATGCTGACAATACTAAACGGTGGTGTGTTAGCGTGTGTTGCGCTGGTGTGACACAGAAGTGCTGCTGGACTTTTTACACTGTCCACTCTATGGTTGGTGGACAATTCTCAGTCCAGCAGTGACACTGAGGTGTTTAAACACTCCAGCAGCACTGCGGTGTCTGATCCACTCACACCAGCACAACACACACTAACAACTACGTTGGTGTCACTGCAGTGCTGAGAATAATCCATCACCCAAATAACACCTGCTCTGTGTTGGTCTTGTGGGGCTTCTGACCAAGAAAGAACAAGGTTCTAAAGGGGGCTAAGTTTACAGAGAAACAGATGGACTACAGTCTGTAATTATAGAACTAGAAAGTGCTTCTGGATACCCACAAAATATCTGCTCTGTGGTGGTCCTGTAGGGGTCATGACTATTAAAGAACAGGGTAAAAGGGGGATAACACAGTATACAGAGAATCAGATGGACTACGGTCTGTACTACAAAGTGCTCTTTTACAGTAAGAGGAGCGGATGAAATGGACAGTGAGTGTAGATACAAAGAGGTGACTTTAATGTTATGGTTAACTTGATCTGTCTTGTATTTTCTCCTCAACTTCACTTATAACAAACAAATCTTTTATTTTTTATGTGATAATTTTCCAGCGATATTTTCCAACCCATGTACTCGAGTACTCGAGAGTAGAGATACCCAAGGTAAGATATTCCTCCAGTAATTTCACTAAAGTATTTGCCTTCAAACTTAAGTATGGAAAGTATAGGTAGCATGATTTGTTATGGCTCTAATGTCCTGTTATCATATCTGTAACAGGACTCTTGCTTATTCAACTCAGTTCAGGTGAAGAGACTCTATTGTCACTGAAGCCTGTTCAAATGATCATAAGCACAAAACGCTGAAGGAGAACAGTTTCCATCAGCTAGAACCAAGCTCTATCCAACAAGTCAAAAGAAGCTCAAAACAAAGTAAACGCTGTACCCTGATTGGTGGCTCACTTCATGCTTCTTTCGTTTTGACATGTTACGTTTTTATGCACACATTAACCACAAGGAATGACATAATGTAGTGGAGTAAATAGTAAGATATTAGACTTTGGAATGTAGTGGAGGTAAAGTAAAAAGTCACCCAGAACAGAAACACTTAGGTAAAGATACACGGAAAAAACCTACTTAAGTACAGTAACCAATTACATTTACTTCATTACTGTCCACCACTGCCTCTTGAAAAGGGCTAAAGTATCACAGGCTAAGAATATAGATATGCTATATTTCTTTATGCTGGTTTTTGTTACTTCACAAACACAGTGAATTTAAACCTATTTTTGCATCTTAGCATCCATATGTGGGCTGTATGGTTAATGGACAACCTCACGTTTCCATGACATTAGTCCTTAATTCTTAGGACTTATGTGCAATTAAAAATGTTTAAATTACAATAAGGAAGCAAAAGGACATGACTTTTTCCATTATGTATCAGCGTATACTGAGCATCCAAATTGTTACAAACCCCATCAAATTAGCTTCTGATATTTCTACAATTCCACATTTGAATTATATTTTATACCATTACTCCAAAAGACCAGTGGTTACTTGCATATGCTCCAGATGAAATCTAATGTTCATTCCCCTGATAAACATTAACTCAGTGACTACACAGCAGGAGGTGAGTGATTACTGAAAGAAGCCTAGCTCAGGCAGTCAGGTAAGGGGCTTTTGTTAGCATGTTTTACACTGTGTGTGTTAACTGGCTTATTTGTACCATACCAGTGAAACTAATTTCTTAGGAAGAAATCCAACAGGTATATTACCCAGTACCATTGTGTTCCCATAAAATACTGGCATTACAAACTTTGCCATGAGTGTTGCATTGTACTATTTGCCAGCGTTCAATGTTGGTGTGTTCTTAAGTTCATCTACTGTCACGTGTGCAGGTGAGAAGTTAAGTACCAGTAACAGTGCACATACCCATACAGTAGAAGCCACTTTGTGGTGTTGGTCATGGTCATTGGTTTCCTCTTCACCTTTAATGATACTGAGGGGCCAGTATCGATGCATATATCCATACAGTATAAATAATAAGTATAAATATATAAATATAATAAGTACTAATAAGTATAATACTATATGTGACTGAGAAAAACAGATAAGCATTTTGATTCTTACTTTTGTCATGAACTGTGTAAAGAAATCAAAACAATTTATCTTTAAAACTTCTGACTACAAACGTGATGTAAGCATCAGAGAACACCATTAATTTATTTAATTTCCGATCAAAATGGCCATTAGGTACAAATCATTCAGTTTTCAGCAGATATTTCTGAGGAAATTAAATATAGGGTAGTGCATTTGCACAAAGTTGTTGGAAAAGGAAAATAATTGGAAACAAAAAACAGGAGTTTCCAAAACTGGAGTTCAAAGCAATGATTTAAAGGTACAGAGAGAATTAGAATCCCAGTTTTCTGTGTTCTCTGACTTTTCCATAGTGCTGTAAGTTTATGTAATTCAGTGTCAGTGAGGCACTGAGGTAACACTAGCGCAGCCAATAACTTTGCACTCTACCTTTGTTTCCTATGTTAAATAAATGTTCTCTCCAGTCACTCTCCCACACACTCTACTCTGTCTGCGCAATGGAAACATGCCCTCACTTTGAGAACGCCTTACATTATGAAGGGTGAAATAGGGCATTTGACCCATAACCATGGAAACCACTTTTTTTCTTTTTACTTGAATGAAAACTTAAACGAGACATCTTTGCCCTGAAATTAATAACATAAATATTTATACAATACATTTTCAGCTCTATGAGAGTCTATGTAATTGATTTTGACTTCTTTTTTTTCCTTCACTGTCCTATTATTATGCCAAAGACTGCTCAGTGAAGTGGCTGTAACTTTCTCCTTAGTCATTGTCAGAATGCGGCTGTGCTAATATGATAGTGATTATTATTTTATTATAATAAAACCTCACTGTTTCCAACAATATGCCAACAATGTGTTCAGTGAGGACACACCATGCATAGCAAAAGAGATCACATTTTAAAGACAAGTAAATGTAATGTTGCACTCTAACTGAGACCATGACTTCAGAAAAAAAGCGTGCAGGGAAAAAGCCCCCAATAAGCCCACCTTAACCAAACTAAACATATTTCTCATATGGATTTTCCAGCTTTTAGTTATATATCAGTTATTAGTGACATGATAAGGTTAATCTCTCTTATAGTAGAATTATAGAGGTTCAATATGATATATTTGAAACAAGTAAGTATGAAATAAGTAGCAGAAAAGTCTATAATGGGCTTAACGAGACCACTTGTACACTTTATGCCCCTGTGTCCCGGTAAACTCAGCTAGAAAACCAAAAATTGCAAAATGATTGAAATGCATAAATGTGATGCTATAAAGGGCAATGTAAACTCTATAAATGCCATTTTAGTGACAGCACAGCTTTTACTTTGAGAGGGCCATGCTAAATTGTAGCTGGACATGCTTAAAAAATTTTAAAAAGTTTTACAAATTGCACTAATTCAAGCACTATACACTGTAAATATTTTTAATTGAATTGTAAATCGTGACAATATCTTATTAAAGGCCCATTTAGAAGCACAATTTTAAAGATCTGCATGTTATCATAATGACAATAATCATGTTTTTCTCCTTGTAGCTTGCAAGGTTAAATCAGTACATCCTTTTAAGACCACCATCATAATAATTGTTAATATTACAAACAAACTGATAGTTTGTATATGGACCTTTCTAAAGTGTAGTTTAAACTACACTCCCACAGTAGAAAAAAATAAAATATTCAGACTATTCATATATATGCAAGTATTATGTTATGGTCTAGTTAAACTTAAGCCATTAATGTGATTATGATCAGTTGAATATATATGAAATAATAATTTATAGAGTGCTTTCTGTTGGGAGATGGCTGTACCAAAACCTAACACCTACATTTCAACTGTCATTTTTTTGTTTTGCATCATTTCCATTGTTTCACTATCTTTTTGAACCAATCCCTACCAAAATACAGCAAATTTTAGTATGTAGGCAGAGCCCTGTTTTAGTCAAATCTTTATATTCTAGAGCGGGAAGTGCCTCCCTATCTATCATATACACCGTTAGATGTCATTGTTTTGAAGAAAATGTGTCCCAGTGTGTAAACTTTAAGAACTATCACTACCAAAACACTACAATGCCATGGTTAAGTAAACATTTTGGCGTTTTAATGAAAAATATTATGATTTTGTATGTGTACCCCTGTTGAAAGTTGGGTTTGCTTTGTACTGGGTAGCATTTTCTGCTCAAAATTAGCCAAATTTGTCGCTTCTGAAACAGACAGTACCACAACAGTCACTACTGAAATATTTGGCATTGATATAACTGTTTTGTTAGTGAAATGATGGAATGTTTAAACATTTATGTTAATAAAATAAACACAATAGGGCCATTTTTTAGTCTAAAGTCTAATTAATTCAGTTCAGTTAAATTAATTTTGAACTCTGACTGAAAGATGCATATCATCAAGTTCTAGCTCAAAGAAGTTCTTAAAATCTTTTTTTCAGTCCAAGATTAGTTGCTTGAGTGAAGCTAAAAAAGCAAAAAGAAAAAGTACAGAACTTGATTAGACTGCACTTTTAATTCTTGGTCCACACAGTAAACCCTGTAGGGTCTTTGTTTTTGACTGTGCTGCAGTTTTTTGCTAAAGGGAGTTTGATAAGTTTAGATTCTAATGGCTCAGCAACCACTGTTACCGTTAGCTAACATAAGTTCTGTCATTTGCTTAGACAGAAGAGACCCAGAAAACACCCTGGTATACATTCAACTGAAGTAGTGATCTGTGGTGTTCACTAGAAACTATGAGCACAGTATGGATGATTGTATGGCCCTCAAAACTACTCTGGAATTACATTTTAGATTTTTTAAAACTAAGAGGAAAACTGGCTGATGTACATAATGTGTGCTCTAAAATGCAATTGATTAAACTGTAGTAAACTGACTTAACTTAGAAAAAGTCAGGAAATCAAATGCCTCAATATTTTTCAAGTTAAAAGTAGTTAATTAGTTTTAGGCTGGTTAAGCTAATAGAGGGTTATGGAATGATAATGGAACTTTGTATAGGAGGCACATGTTCCAACAGTAAACCTGAGTACTGCTGACTACTCAAATGTCAGTTATGTTAAGTGAATACTTAAAGAATAGTTGTCCTCACAAATCCATTCTCATTACCTGGAAAATATCAGGAAACTGCCTTAAAATTTCAACTGAGCTTTTATCTGATTTAGCTTAACTAAAAAAAGTTTGTAGTTTGATGGGAATCACTTCTAGATTATAATTTGTGATACAGCATAATGAAAAACGTTTATTTAAAGTTTAAGCTTGTTTTTTAGGCATGTGAGTGAAGTTGCTTCTTTAGCTACTGTGTAGGAACTAGTGTAGAAACAATAAACAGAAAAAAAAAAACTTCCTGCATATAGTTGCTGCTGAAACAAACAAAATCTCATATCTCCATTTTTGTCTTTCTTCGGTTTATAACTTAATATGAAAATGCCTGTTGTCCTTTACATATTTGTGTACATTTTATTTTAGAAGTCTGTTTTCATTTGCATTAAAGGTAAAGTAAGTTTTTTTCCTCCTCCTGTAAAGTCAATGTGGAGATATGAGGTCTCGCTCTGACAGCAGCGATATACATAAACTACATTAATAATACATACTCTTGCTTCGAACTTTTTCATTTGTGAATTTTTTTGACCTGCTAGCACAATAGTCACCACCTCAGTAAGCTCACAGCCCTAAAAACCCTTAAACGAGCTTCTAGTTGCAAGCTATACAATTAAGTCACTTCACCTGAGCAAACAGAGATGCTAATTTTGTTTCAACTACCATCATTTTTAAGCTATTTCACATCAAAAGTGCAAGTGGGGTTACAGAAGACCTGAACGTATTGTGTTTTTTTTTGCTCAAACAACATTTCAGCAGTTCTCATTAGTACAGTGTGGTTATCAGTGAGCCTACATCTGTGTGAATTCCTGCAGTTAATATGTCATATTTATGCATCTTACCGTGTGAACCCTGGTATAATAATTAGCTGTAGGATGTTTTATTTTCATCCTTTGTTTTTTAATGAGGGGCACAGGTTTGACATTGAGATTTGCAACCACAATGGACCCTCTGATCACTTTGACCACATCTGATCATTTATAATGCAATGCTGTGAAATAGTATTTATACCCTTAAATAAAAAATAGCATCCATGTGAGAGTTGCGAGATACAAATCCTTGCTGATTAAAAAGAACACAAAGGCTCATCTCACATTTGCCAAAAAACATCTAGATGACCCTCAGGACACTGGGATAATATTCTGTGGACTGATGAGTCAAAATTGGAACCCTTTGGAAGACATGAGTCCCATCCTGGCCTAGCTCTTATTGAGATGCCGAGGCAACATCTTTAACAGGCACTTCATTCTCAAAAACCGTCTAAAGTAGCCAAATTCAAACCATTCTGGAAACAATAGTGGGCCAAAATTCCTCCAAAGATACATAAAAGAATCATCGTAAGTTATCACAAACGCTTGATTACAAGTGTTACTGCCACAATCAACACAACCAGTTATTAGGTTTAGGTGGGAACTGCTTTTTCACATGGGTGATATGGGTTTTGTATAAATATTATGAATGAACTTGCAGTAAATGGAATGATCATTTGAGAGATATCTTGATCTCACATTAAAATTAGTTGGATGATCTGAAACATTTAAATGTGACAAATTAGCCAAAAATAGAAGCAATCGAGTTAGGGGGCAAACACTTTTCCACAGGACTGAACATGTACACGTATCACACACTCACAAAGTCATGTAAATGTTATGAAGGGTTTAGGTTGGGATGTGGTAACACCTTTCATAACACTTCTATATAAGTTTCACTTATACATTCTTCACCTCAAACAGAGCACCTGATGCTAAACCCACAGAATAGCTGTAAAATAAGCAATAGCTCTGTGAACTCCTGTAGAACTGAAAGAGGCGAAACAGTCAGTGGTCTTTATAGTTGCAAACAACTGGGTTTCTGTGCAGGATCAGCAAAACAATCTGCAAGCACAACACTCAACAGCGTCTGACTCAGTCCATAAAATACTGTATTTCTGACAGCGAATAGATGCAGTGCAGTCTGTAAGTAAGAGGAAAGGGAAGCTCCTTTTGTTGTTTTTTGCTCTGAGCTCCAACACTGTGCTTCTGAACCGAAACACTGACAGCAAGGTTAAAGTGCAGCTTTAATGTGAGGGTATCTATCTTCACAGTGTACACACAATGCCTCAGCCTCTCTTTAGTCTACTCTTCAGTAGAAAGTGACCAAATGTTTGGGTGGTAGGCTGGAGCAATAAAGCCCAGCCCAAGGGACCCTGAGCAATTCAGGGTGCCTGATTGGCCGATTTTTGATACTTTTGTTTAGAGTTATTTTTTCCTCCCTCTATGACCCCAATAGATTTATCCAATAGAATAGAGAACGAATATTTAAATTGGTCGAATTGTTTAAGATTTTCTATGATTTTCTGTCAAACTCCACCTCCGCCTTTTACCAGTCCCCCAATTATAATGAGCCATAAAGCCACATGATTCAGTTCGTCTGATCTTTTTGCTTGGTAAACTGCTGTTACAGTTACAACTGGCGCTTTGCCCACGACTCCACACTCTGCACACTTGGCCAGCATGTAAAATGCAGTAGTGATTCTCTTAGAATCAGTGGACACGGGTGGTTGGTGACTGAAATGATTAGCCCTACAGATGGTCAGCTCATGGTGCATAGCTGTTTTAAGGCTGCTTTTGACATTCTGAAAAGCTGAATCCAAAGCTTGTTTAATAAATGTCTCACAGAACTGCCCGGTGCACTTGTGTTCCCGGATGGAGGTGGCACAGTGTTATTGTTGGCTTCTTTGCTGAATCTCCGTTCCACCCCGACAACATCCACCTTCACAAAGATGAAGTTGGTTTCTTACTTGAATTTCTCATTCCACCTTAAATCGTGTGGCAACTACATCCTGACACCATTTTAAGGTGAGAAATTTAAAAGAAAAAACCAACTTTCATACAAAGACATACAAAGATTTAATGTTTGTTGTGTGTAACTATACCAGTAGGGCCAACATCAACATGTAGCCCTTGAGCCCACGAGCAGCTTAAAGAGCCCCCTAGTGGTGGGTAATTTTCAGCATTTTCAGCAGTGACCCTGCCCGACAGTGGCATGTATCTGTATGTTTGTATGCTGGCATGTATGCTGGTATAAGTGCATCAGGCGAAGCAACATTGTTGGAACATTTAAACACTGTGTAATGTATGTTGGATCAATCGATGCTCTTTCATACAGTCTTTTGATTTTAAGAGATTTCTAAGAGATTTCTTACTCTGACAAATGAACAAATTCAAACTGTCATGTTTAGTAGTCCTTGCAAATCATTTGCAATTCTTTCCTGAAGCCAGACATCCAGATGTTCCCAGGTGTAACTCCAGGGCTGTAATGCAACCACTCTCAGTTCTTTCAGGGGATTTTTGCATTCAGTGCTGTAAGGGTGATTGTATCGGTCTGTCAAGAAAATTCTATTTGTTGGTTCTTGAAACCTCCATAGTTGCTTTAGCAGTAGGTATTGTGCTAACTGTCCTCCTGTCAAGTGAATCCCAGCTGCAGTATTTTGTATGGATCCGAGCAGTTCACAGTTCAGTATCTACTCTGCTGCTAGCATCAGAGAGAAGTGAGAACGTTCTACTGGCTCCATTGTGCTTACTTTATTTTTCCTTATTCCCTCATTCTGCTACAGGTTAACCATAAAGTGATATGCATAGCATGGTCTCCCACTATCACATGATGCTACCAAGCTGAGAGGAACATAAGAAAGCAGCCAGGGTATAACATTTCATGTTTCTTACTGTTTACTGTGTGCAATTTGTCGATCTTTGTGGTAATACAACACAAAAATACGGTTCCAACAGCTCCTGAACACTCTTATACCACTTATACCATCCAAAATCATCTTATCACAAGATCACACATGACTAATGCTGCGTTCACATGTTTGTGGTAAATGAATGATGGCAAACTGAATCTGAAACTTGATCGTTTTCAATGGAGCTGCAAAGGAAATCGGAGCAGATTGCTCCGTCAAGAGTTCAGTTTTCCCAATTTTGCTGTCAACAACAGAGGTGGAATAAACCGTATGTTGATTTGGATGTTGATTTGCCATGGATACCAAACATTCTGTTGCTGAATTCCAGATGAACACAGAATTATATAATAGGAATGCAAGAGTACAGAGCATCATCCTGATGTTCTCTGCCTTAAATAAACCATCTACACTGCTAAAGCTCTCCTCTGAAAATCATCTATTTTTGCTGGTAATGCTGTCACCATGCTAGCATTTAATGTCAGTCGCCTACTGTTATAAGGTGTGGAATTATGTTTTTCCAATGTAAACATGTGAGCACAGCATAACATTCGGAGTTGTGAGGCTACAAAGAAGGGTTGAGAAACACATCATCTGCCTCTTACCATGTGGAATCGTGTATCTGTCTACATTTTGTGTGAAACTGACCAATGGACACTCAGGAAATCATTAAAGACTTACCCATCTTGTTGGAAACCCTTCATTCTTCATTCAGTCAACACGGAAAACACTTGTGAAATGGTGTGCAAAATGTTTACAGCAGCTGTTGTTGCTGCATCGGCTCCTCATTAGAAAGAGAGCTGAGACTGTCCTGAACATTTTGATATGAAATCATATTAAAAAGCGAATTTAAGAAGATATGCAAACATAGAAAAACTGCCCTTATACTCCAGACATAATAATACTACATCATTGGACGGCTCAACACATTTGAAAGAAGGCAAACTGCACATTTCGTTGCATCGGTTAATGGACAGGCATGTTGGCTAGCACTGGGAGTGATTGGGGAAAAGGAAGGAACATCTTACCCACTCAAAAGAAAGAACAAGGACAAATATAGTCTTTTGGACTTTCACCCATGGATATCTGTGGCCTCAACGTTGTGCCAAGGAAATTCGTAGAAGAGTGCAATGTACAGGTTCTATATTAGGGGTGTATTATGGGTCTCCAGCGTTGGGGTGGAAGGTTTTCATTCCAAATAATTAGCAGTACACCTGATTCCACTTGCCTAATCAACTGGTCTCCCACTTCAAACAACTGATCATCTGTAGTCCTGCCTTGCTGGAATGAAAACCTGCAACCAAGTAGCTCTTTACGGATAAGATTGGACACCCCTGTTTCCACTGTTCCACCAAAAGTTATTGCTTTATTAAGCTCACAACTGTGTTCTTGCATCCTAAAATTATACCAGCTGGTTGTTTTTGACACATCTAATCTAATTTCACATCTAGTCTCTGTTTGATTTCTTCTCGTTTTTAACCTCCAGATGGTCTGCTTTACTACACCTGTCAATTCTTTGATCCTTACAGAGACAGACTCTGGATGCAAATCTAGAGTCTAGAAGCAGCTCAGTATTTTGTGCATAATTAATAACTCAATGATACACAGCCGGTCAAGAAACAACTGACCAGACAACTGTGTTAATAATTATGGTCTCCTGACAGATGAAGAATATGGAGCACATGTATGAATGTTACCATTGCAAACCTTATTATGGCGTTAAAATCATTAAACCTGGCACCATTTAGTGTTTATATTACAATCAACAGCTTGGATGCTGTTTATTGTGAACTTTTGTCTCATGCATCATATGCTTTCATGGGACTTTCCTACTCAATACACAATACTCAAGCACAAATACTGGGAGGATATTATTATAATGAAACATCTCTGATTTACATAAGCTGATCGTAAATACCGACTTTATGACCAGATTACATGTGCTATTTAATGCTTGTGAAAAACGTATTGTTTGCAACAACATATCTGCCAAAGTTCTTGTTCAGAAACTCAGACTCAACAAAAGGTAAGCCTGTGTTTCTGGCAGCAGTACAACTTTTGGATTATGTGTGATCTGTCAAAAACTTCATTAATTTTTCATAATAATGTTATGATCTCAAAGTACTTATACTTACTCAAAGAGCACTCAATCATTAATTTACAATCACTAATCAAACTCAACAATTTCATTAATTTGTCTTATTAAGCCAAAATGTCAAGAAAGGACTTTATTTCAGGGTGCATACAGAAAAAAATAATTCTGAACAAACAACGGTTTTTTTTTACCACTACTTAATGGAAACCATCTTCCATAAAATGAAAATGAGCAAATTTAAATATTGTGTCTAATTAACAGTGTCTAATAAAGTGGACAGTGAGTGGGCACAGTGTTTAAAACTCCAGCAGCACTGCTGTGTCTGATCCACTCACACCAGCATAACACACACTAACACACCACCACCACATCAGTGTCATCAGGCATGACCCACCACTCAAATAATACCTGCTCTGTTCTGTGGTGGTCCTGACCATTGATGTATGAGATAAAGGAGGGGTAACAAATTATGCAGAGAAACAGATGGACTACTAATTGTAGAGCTACAAAGTGCTCCTATGTGGTAAGTGGAGTTATGAAATATGAAGTTGCACCTTTGTTCATTTGTATAAAAATTATAAAGAAATTAATAGAGGAATTTGGAACTAAATTGGCCAGCCCTACCAGCATAAATTGTCTGTAGATCAATGGTAATTAGTGCCTTGATTAGAAAATGTACCCCTATGTACACTCATCATCAAAACAATAGTTGCACCCAGAAGGAAGATAAAGGTTACCAAGAACAATAAACGACTGGTATGGGCAATGTTTATTGAGCTACACCTACAGAAGTAGTGTCTCTCTGTATGGTGTCAAGCCACCATGTTTGCTAATGCAACATGCCAGACGCCTCAGCATGGAGTTACAGAGGTTCCTTATGGTGACCTGTAGTAATCCATCTCATGCATTCTTGGACATGTGCCGCATGACAACAAACTGTTCATCAGCTGACCACGGTGCCTCCATGTACAGATTCGTCGGTTGCCTCCACCAAGACAAAAGCGGGACTAATCACTGAAGATATACCCCTGCCACTCTGAGTCACTGTATGACAGTCTGGCACAACACCACTGCAGTCTTTGGTGATGTTGGCATGGTGTTAAGGGCAGTCGTCATAATGGTCTGCGTGCATGTGTCCTGCGTTGTGCAGCCATCTGCCAATGGTGCTGGCACTAACAAGATGACTCATGGAGGGCATAACTGCTCACCGAATGTCTGCAATTGTGGCTGCTGGGTCAGCCAGGTACAGCAATAAGGCCCATTCTTGCTCACGTCTCATGCACGGCCGAGCGTGAAACTTGAATCATTTGCACGTCTCATAATGTCAAACCTACCCACCAAGTTTCATTCCTGTCAGTTGATTCATTCTGGGTGCAACTATTTGTGCAACTAATCCTTCTGTAATGAGTAGTGTATAAAAAACACTCTAAACCCAATTTAGATGTTAATCTCTGTTATTCTGCACTTGAAGCTAATTTTCATTTCAAAAACAACATGCAGGATGTCAAAAAAACTGTCCCTGTCCAGTTATTTACCAACTGCACAGTAGCTATCACAGAATGTCCTGTGCATATACATTCATTCAAAGCTTCTAAAGCCCACAGTACAACCTGCCTGTACACCCACTGCTGATCCTTTTTTTCTTGGTTTTTACAATCTCTTAAGGGAAGGACAGATGCTCTCAATCCTCTCGATTTTCCTCTTAAAACCATTCTTTAATGATGCCCGTGAATGTAGTCTGTAGTAATTAAGGAGCGCAGACTCACTGATAATAGAATGAAGCGTTACCTGAAGCATAGCCCCTGTAAAACTTGTCGGTCAAAAGATCTTATGACTCATCAGGCTAAGTTTCTTCTCCAGCATCTCCTCTAAGGACCTGCACTCCCTCTTAAACTAAGCTCAACTTCTTTTTCTGTCATTAGTAAGAGCTAGAAAGTGGAAAGTTTCATTCTTTTATTCCCTACATATTTCCAACATCCTTTATGTGATTTAGAGCAGCATCACATCAAAAGCCTAACATACTTGCGAGATATCGTACCAAATTGTCTAAACAATGGTGTTTAGGAGCACTACAGTCAGCATACATTTTTATCTGCGCAGATTATCCACAAACTCGCAGAAGTGATGCAACAGCTATTGTTTATTCTTTGTAATAGCAATGCATATTTATTGTTTTTTTAAGGAGTCATCAAAGAAAAGCATCAGGCACGAACTGATGAAATTCTTGATAAATTGTACCACAGAATGAAAAGACATTTCTTTTTTGTGTGGCTGTAGGTGTTGTTCCATCATTAAATGTCAATCTGCCAGAGCTCAAGTGAGGCAGAAGTAGTCAATATCTTCTCGTGTAGCACATGGAGTTTAAGCTCAGATTCACTGGCAGCCAGCATCAGATGAGCTGCTCCTCCAAGGAAAGCTTCATCATCCACAGCAGAGGTGCTCATGCGGAAACAACAAGCTTCCTTATTGCTTCCAAGAGAATGACATTTAAGGAGCCTCAGCATCATATGTTGGGAATCACACTGCTACACCCGTGCAATCCGCTGATTACCAGAATTAAAAGCGTAAGCATTAAACATAAAAGCGTTAGGCATCGCTGTGGCGTCTATTTGGAATTAATGCATTTTTCTGGCTTAAAATGTGTCTATACTTATCATATTACGGGTAACTAACAAGTAATAAAGTCTTCTTTGAGGACTCCCATGGGCTCTACTCAATTTGTTCCTAATTTACTTCTACTAGTGGGCCATGAATAGCCATGTGCTGCAGTGATTTTATCACATATTGTTAGAGGTCCCCTTAAACCCCCTTAACAGTGGAAAAATCACTCATGCTCAAAGACACAGCACTTAAATGGCTTTGTGTGTTCTTAATATGACAGCAAAATATAATGTGATAAAAGGTTGAATTAGCCATTGACCAATTCTAGCACAGAGAAGAATTTGACCTCCAGATTTTAACCCATCCATGCAGTGAAACACCCCCATACACATACACACTATTGGGCAGTGAGCACACTTGCCAGGAGCCGTGGGTAGCCCTATCAATGGTACTCGAGGAGCAGTACAGGGTTAGGTGTCTTGCTTAAGGGTGCCTCAGTCATGTCTTGTCGTTTCAGGGGATTGAGCCAGCACCTTTCCAGTCCCAAGGCTGGTTGCCTAACCTCCAGCCCACAACTCCAGCCTGTGACTGCCCCAGTATGCTAGTGTTTAATAAAGTCTTCACTTCAAAGCTTTACTACAAACAGTCCTTCCATCAGTGTGGCTATTAACAGTAGGCTATGTTCGCTAAGCAACGTAATGGTGACAGATGGTTTGAATGACTTAATACAGTGCATTAATACAACGTTCAGTTAATCATGTTTTCACATGAACATTATTTGGCCATTCTAGATTAAGTGTGGACTGGAACTTGAAACGTATCTGAAACTTCTCTGAAACTTGTAAAAACATTCTTTCTTTTATTTGAAGCTTGCAACAGAAACCAGGTTCATAAGGTTCACAAACACGCTTTAGCATGGCTTGACAAAGCCATTGCTTTAAGATGCCAGGTGGTTGTTGAAGCGTTGCTAGCATATCCCATGCAGTTGCTAAGATGTCGCTAGACCTTTGCTATGGCATCTCAGGTGATGTCTAGGATGTTACTATGTTATCTCAGATGGCTGCTAAGATGTTACTTGGCCATTGATCCCTTATGGTTGCTAAGTGTTCCAATGTTCCAAGGCCATAGCTATGTCATTTTGTTACAGGATTAGTTGCTAATATGCATTTATTTACTCGTTCTTGTATGTATGTGGGTTTGTATGTGAGAGCCAGCGTGTGTTACGTTTTTCTGTTCTAGCAACTGCAAAATGGTTCAAAAAAGTATGACCCCAACACATGGTACATTGTTCAATTTAATATAGGGTTCAAATAATTTGCACATAGTTGCATTCTGTTTTTATTTTATTGTATTCCCAATATCCCAACTCTTTTTGAATATGGGGTTGTAAAAACATGAAGGGCTGTTTCCACTGTCTAATTATGTTGGTGGTTAACTTGGCAGGTTAAGCCTTCAGCTCTTGAAGTGCTAAGCAGTGAGAGAGCTCACTTGGCTGTATTACAAAATGAATTCACCAGACAAAAAAATTAGTCACCTGTGACTGACACGTACCTAATAGTATGTAATACCTCCATGAGAACGAATAACAGCTGCTATTTAATTTGGCATGGACTGGATAAGTTTCTGGATGTAGGCCACATCAATGTTAAGCCACTCTCGCATCAAGCAAGAATTGTGCAGTTGGGCCAGATTTGGTGGATGCCTTCCCTGGCACAAGTCTGAGGAGAATTTACTGTAGACTGGAATTTTTGCCAGTGCTGGTAGACCTGCCATACACCTGCCAATCATTAACATCTGCTTTGTGTCACATTTTCCACACAACAAACGAGACATTCACTCTACTGTACCACCTCTTCTCAATCAACACCATCTGGAGGAGCCTGAAGTTACTACTCACCTTTTTTTGTCTGGTGAGCTTATATTATCAATTCGAGTGGTTTTCAAGCTATGGGCCACAGTCACCCACTGGGCTGTGGTGGCACTATGATTTATCATGCCAAAGTTTTTTATAATAAAGACATTTAAGCCCATTTAAATTTGAAATATAATACATGCTGTTAATTTTTTGCAAAAAAAATGCTAGCTGACTGTGATTGTAATTTCATGAGTAAACATTTAACTTTTCAATCATATGCAACATATCCTTAATGGACCAGTGGTTAAATGATCTTTCAAAAGGAAAGTTCCTGAGACTGGACCATCATAAAATCATACAAAACAATCATAAAACAATTGAGAACTGAAAACGAGTATATAATGCTCTGTGCTGTACATTTCTTTTCAAATCAAATCACATTTACACAGGTGTGAAGATGAGTAACATTCTTCGGTGCGTAAAACCCTTGCAGAGCAAATACAAAAAATGCACATTAGACAATAAATATACACAATACTATACACCATAATAATTCTGGTTATCCAAATATGCATAATATAACTGTTATATAACAGTAATATCAGTGGTGGACAGTAACTAAGTAAATGTAATTGGTTACTGCATTTCATGTATCTATACTTTACTGAAGTATTTCCATTTTGGATGACTTTTTACTTTAACTCTGCTCAAACTCAAATATCTTGCTTTATTCTCCACTACATTATACAAAATTTGTAGTTCCTTTCAGCTTATGTGTGCATAAAAATATAACATGTCTTGGCATCCATGGAAATATCAATTTGAGGCCTGGACTACATCAAGGACCACCTGGAGGATCATACTGTAGGTAAAGCAGGATGGGGTTAATGTAAACAATCACACATCAGTGTTAGTGAACAGAGTGTTAGTGAACAGATAAAACATGTTGTTTCTGACTTTGTGGGTAAATAGACCACAATATAGAAATATGTACACATGCACTTGTGTCTGGCGAGTGTTTTTTTCTGAATCTATACAAACACTATTTCCTTTTAGAGTAAATTAGTTTTGGCTAGTTTATGAACAGAGACCTACAGATGCAGTATTGTAAAGGAAAACTCATTTGTGAACTTGTGTTTAAAGTTCTAAAGTTTTTATTAAACTTAAACTTGTAACTAAGTTGCAAATAAATCATTTCTGAAACAGGACTCTTAATCAACTCGTTTTAGGTAAAGAGACTCTAGTGTCACACTCAGCCCACCAATCTCCTAATAAAATCTCATTAATTAATCTGACACTGTAGTCTATTCAAAACAAATCTTAAACTGAAACTTTGTTTGCAAAAAGTTATTTTTAATTCTAGCTAATGGAAACTGTTCTCCTTCAGTGTTTTGTGCTTATGATGATTTGAATAGACAATCAGTGTCAGACTAATTAATGACCTTCTATTCTAGTGGACTGGGAGTGACACCAGGTGAAGTCTCTTCACCTACAGTGAGTTTATTAAGAGTCTTGTTCCAGAAATGATAATAGGACATTAGAACCATAATAAATCATGCTACTTTTACTCTCCATACTTAAGTACATCTGAAGGTAAATACTTTAGTACTTTTACTGAAGTGGAGGTCCAAAGTGAGGACTTTTACTTTAAGTGGAGGAATATTTTACCTTGGGTATTTCTACTTTTACGCAAGTACATGGTTTGTGTACTTCATCCACCACTGACAAATATAGATGATGAATGTAAAGTGCAGAATTATGGTGAGAGTAAGGGTGTGGAATGTCCATGGAGATTGTGATGATGATTTAGGTGAGAGGTGTAGTGACGGTCCTATTGACCAGTGCACCAGAACTACTGGCTGTTCAGCAGCCTGATGGCACAGGGAGAAGAAACTGAATCTCGGAACCGGCTGGTCCTGGATTGGTTTTGAACCTCCTGCTAGAAAAAACAGTGTAGACCAGCATGTGATCAGGAAAGCATATGTTGTGTTTTGGATAAAACCAGCACTCGACCAGCATAAACCAGTTTACACTAGCATGGATATAACAAATATGTATGTAAGCCTATCGAATTGAGCCTGTCAGCAGCTTTCCTCTTTTCTTCTCCTCAGCCTGACATGCAGCACTCTGTAGCTGCCAAACAGGACTCTCATTAGGTCAGTTAAAGAATGATCTGATCGGTTAACTCTAGTGGGAGCTTTTTTGTGAGCTTTTGTATAAATCATGACATGAAAAACCCCATTCTATGGGTTATTTTACCTGTTTTATGTTTTATTATTTATATTATTCATTTATTATTATTAATTAGTTGCTTTAATAATATACAGATTTGTAAATAACGTTAGAGGTTTCACTGCCTGAACACACCTGATTCAGTTTGAAATAAAGAACTCACAACTGTGCAGCTGGGCATGAGGGAATTTGAACCCAAAGTATATCCTCAGTTCTGCACAGGAAGGAAATTAAAGAGTGAATAGAGTGCACCCTACTCCCTCTGAAGAGTCCAAGTCTTGGCTTAAGTAGTAGCATTATCTCTTCCACACTTTTAGTGCAGCAGAGCTGTAAGCCAGCACTAAAAATACACTGCCGGAGAATTCATAATAGCATTATGTATACCTTCCACATACAGAAATCATCACAGAGACCAGTTCCACTAGAAAAGATGATGCTTCTTCAAGGGCTATTTAGTAAAGGCAATGGGTGTATTCAGAACCATGTGTTGTATATAGAACCATACCATGCTTAAATGGTTCTTTGCATGGTGAAACGGTTTTCCGGACAGAAAGAAAAAAATACTTTATATGATTCTACATAGAACCTTTCTGGAAATGATTCTCTATAGCAGGGGTCCTCAACCTTTTCCGCCCCAAGGTCCCAAGGCCTGATAATAACAACAAAGCATAGCGGCCCACCAGAAAATTAAAATCAACTTTCATAAATACAAGAAATTGGATTAAAGAGAAATTGTGATATGTCCAAATTCAAACAGGGGAACCGTGAAAGCATCTCAAGAAAACTCTCCATCAGTGACTAGCCAGCAGCTACGTTAAGTCAAACTGAAGATGTTTAATTAGTCCGCAACAGCGATGCTTTTATTTGTGCATGTGTACATTAATGTACATATATTTATTTTAACCTACTTAAAAATAATGCCAATATGACTATATATCATGTTTCCGGCCCACTACCAGCTACTGCCTCCACTGGAGTACAGGCCCACGGACCACTAGATGGTGCTTCATTGCCCAATGGTGGTCCATGGACCACAAGTTGAGAAAGCACCAAAATCTATTAATATATAGTTACAAGCTTGACCTCGTAACATTCGCAGAGCCATTGTCAAAAAGGTTGAACCATATACACCACATTCTCCATCCTTCTAAGGAATCAATAAGCGTGAAATGGTTCTAAACAGCTGCTCTAGCCTTTTCTTACTATTATTAGTTTTATACCACAGTTTGCAGACAGCATTCACCGATATCATTTATATTAAGCTTGAGTGTATTCGGTAAAATACATTTCATGTAGTGCTCAATGAATAGGTGTGTGTTTTCTTCTTGTACATTGGATCACTTTTGAAAGGAAAGGCAACACGCACACACATGATCAAATAAAAAGGATTCATTGCCATAGCTTGTAGCTACAGTGCTCGACAAATAGGAGGAAAATCACAAGGTAAAAACTGAAACAAATTCACAATGACAGCAGTGGAAATGCCTCATGGGCCATTTGCGAGAGCACTCCGAGAATGACAAAAATATTCCTGGGTAGAATTTGGCCCGGTTAAGGTGTTTTCAATCAAAGCACTGATTTAATTAGTTAAAGCTCCATACAGTATGTGCATATTCAATTAGACTGATAAAAGTCGCAGGCAAATTATGAGGCTGCTGGTGGTGAGAATGCCGTAGGGCACCGCTGGTCCTGAAACTTCCAGTCCCTGCATAGTTGTCAGGCATAATTCCCAGCAATGAACATCACAGTGAACTTTAGGCCCCTCTGCCTCAGCTCCTCTAGGACATATTAATATAATCTCCCCACATTCGTTTAGCTAATCAGAGCATGCATGGACATTAGCTTGGCGAGCCAAATGGTGCTATTCAACTCTGACCTGCATTCCCATTGAAATTAAAGGAAGAGGAATTATTCCCCTGCAGTGAGGGGAACCAAGTATTCAGACACTTTTGGTTTTGTGTTTTTGACTGTGTTTTGCATATATTCACTTCTAAGGTACATTCATCTCTTCTGACATTGTACTTACAGTTATGAACAAAAAAGTAGGTGTTCATAAACATAAATGACAATAAAATTTAGGGGCAAAAATACTACATTAAAACATACATATACACTCATCATCAAAAGAATAGTTGCACAAATAGCTGCACCCAGAATAAATCAGCCAACAGGAGTGAAACTTTGTGGGTAGGTTTGATATTGTGAGACATGCAAATTATTCAAGTTTCACGCTCAACCGCTCGACCGCCCATGTGATGTAAGCAAGGATGGGTCATATCACTGTACCTGACCCGACAGCTGATATTCAGCAAGCAGCGATGGCCTCCATGACTTATCCTGTTAGTGCCAGCGCCATTGGCAGATGTTTGCACGACACAGGACTACATGCACACGGACCGTTATGACCACTGCCCTTAATCCCACATCAACGTCGTCGAAGACTGCAATGGTGTTGTGCCAGACTGTCATGGAGTGACTCAGAATGTCAGCAGATCATCTTCAGTGACGGGTCCTGCTTTTGTCTTGATGGAGACGACCAACGAATCCGGCACCACATTCAGTGCAAAGACTTGTTCACACATCACACGAAACCTGCAGGAACTGTGTGAGAGTATTCAAACTGTATGGGTTGCATTATCACAGGACACCATTAGAAACCTCTACAACGTCTGGCATGTTGCATTAACAAACATGGTGGCCCGATTCCATACTGAGAGACACTACTTCTGTATGTGTAGCTCAATAAATATTGCTCATATCAGTCTAAATTTATCATCATTTATTGTTCCTGGTAACTTCTATCTTCCTTAGCATTGCAATCTGACACCTCCGTCTGGTTCCAACTGCTTTTTAATGATGAGTGTATAATGTTAACATAAAAATAAATCAGGTTATAGATATTAATACTGCAAAAATGTTATCATTCCAATTCAAATACTCATGTTGTCATTATAAAATAAGTCATCATTTGTTGAGAAGTCCATTTTAGTGTACTGGATAATATGCAAGTGGAAACAACATATTAGCCACAGACAGGTTTCAAGATTTCAAGATTTCACGATAACGTCTGAGACAAATGGTAATGAAAGCACACTTAAAAAAGACTTACAAGGTGACCAAAAGAAACTAAAAAGAAAGTGCACACAAGTATTCTTCTAAAATGTATACAGAAATCTAAAGTCCTCTGGAACGTTTTGCTCAGATGAAACAAAAAGGAACTCTTTGGCAATAATTCAGCCCGTCATATTTGGAGAAAGAAGGGTTACAGTTATGATCACAACAATGCCACACCCACAGTGAAGTATGAGGGTTTCATGATATGGGAAGGCTTTTCTATAAACGCTACTATAGCTTTACACATCATCAAAGGAAGCACAAATGGAGTGAGCGATATATTAGAGGGCAATTTAAAGTCGGCAATCAGGAAAGAGCAAAAGATGGATGTTTCAGTAAGAAAATGACGGCAAACATACAGTGAAAATATCTCAAGGTTGGACTCTAAAGAAGAAAGTAAAGACCCATTGAAAGTGTGTGTTGAAATTGCAAGTCCAATAGAAGGAGCTTAACTTTGGGTGGATCACAGACAGTTTGCCATCATGTTACCATGATGCATACATAAGACATTTAGCCCTATAGAATCTGTCCTCCTTACACTGTCAAGCATGTTTATGATGTTAAGGACACCTAATGCTAGTTAAATCATTTACAAGTGCACAGTTGTCTATATGAGGGCACATATCGTCGCTGTCCAATGAAAACCATGTATCTCCAAATTATTTGATTTTTATTTTTTGGCATCATGAGCTGCTGTTTACATTGGGTGGACATTTCATGATGAATGGATCACCAGAAATATCCAATACATGCTTGGAAAATCGTCTGGTACTCACTTTATTCATGCACACAATAAACAAATGAACTGTAAGTGAGTTTCTCCAGATTATCCGACACACAGAAGGAGCTATTCTTCTACACTTCTAATAGTATATGCACCATTTTCAGCATACCATTTCAGTGTGCTAGTATACATTTTGGGACATGGCAATAATAACACAGCGGGAAATCTCAGCAGTTCATATTTCAGCTTTCATTTGTTATCAAAACAGCAGCAAATCAAATAAAACACATCACTTAAACACAAAACACCCAAAAGAACTGATAGATACTATAAAAAATAGTTTTAAACTGACGGCTCTGGAAAATAAGGCATTTTTCTGCCTTTGCTGTATCGGTCATGGCTTTGTTGTGTCATTACAAACCACCACTGCACTGCCGAATTGCCCTCCACAATGCCGGGCAACATAAGTGGGTGACGTCAACAGAATACTATAAATCCAGATCTGTGTGGAGTGTCAAGGAGGTTCTCTTGTTCAGGAGTTAGTGAGTGGAGTACAGAGCTGCAGAACTTCTTCTGTTTTCTGTATCAGGTGTCTGTGTAATTGCACGACCTGCTAATGTATTGAAATGAAGAATCAGTTTTTATGTACCAAATATCATCAACTACTGAACCACAAAATTGCACCACAATAAAGCCAAAACTGAATAACTTCTTACTGTAGATGTCTTAATTGTCTACTTAATTGGACATGCTTAACTGCACACCTGGCTACCTCAACATACTGTACTTTTCCTATATGTACACTTAACACTAAGCTGTATTTCACTCTCACGCATATGCTAACTGCTGTTTGCACCTCAGTTCTAGTATTCTAACATTCTGATGTACAGTTACTGCTCTTGTACATCTGTTTTACTGTTTATGCAAATACCGCATTGTGTCTCTGTCTTTTTGTCTTTGCACTAATACATACTTATTTAGTGTTTCATTATACTGTACATCCTGTATTGGTACAATGACAATAAAGTTGAATTGAACAGAACTGAACAGAACTGAATTGAATCTAACCTATAACGGTTAGATTAATTAATAAGTCTTTCTAGCCCATGGCTGAAGATTTTTGTTGTTTGTCCCTATACATTTTTTCATCTTGGTCTATGCTTTACAATACATACTTAAGTGCAAAGTCAAAATACAGTATGTTTGCATACAGTAGCAGTCAACTAAATAAATATGTTTCATTATCTTAAAGACTCTTAACAGAAAAAAATATCTTGTTATATCAACCTTGCAATTTAAGAAAGTTGTTTTTTTTCTCCTGTAATGTCCTATTTTGGGGGTTGTTTAAGGTGGGCTGCATTATTCCATGAGTGCTATTTTATAGTTTGATGTCTTCATTTTATTCTAAAGTAAAGAATCAAGTTAAAAATAAGGAAAGCTTCTAGGAGTAGCTGTGTCAAAACTTTTGACTGGTGCTGTATATGCACTGGACCCCTTACTGTATGTTGGTTCCCTCTTGCTCACAGAACAGTCCCTTGGATTTTACTTAATGTTAACATACTGCAAATTATGCCGTGAATTTCATTATGCCTTTTTGGCCAGTAGTAGAAACAGCTGAAGTAATGCTAACGATGTGCTGAAAGGTACAAATACCCACATTTGCTTACCTGTGTTTAGTAAATACTGGAAGCCAGTTAGTCATCACAGATGTTAACGCAGAACGTTCCGCATCTCCAGATTTAAAAGCAGCGTCTTCCTTAGTATGTTCCTATGTTGTTAACCCTACGGCTTAAAATCATTTTTTATGGCCTCTTCTTTGTCCATAGTTGACTGCTGCTGCTTCTGTCTCTCTACACACTGTAACAATTGTCTCTTATCAAGTGAGATTTGGTGGGTTTTGAGCCGGTGTTGGCAGGCATTACAAACAGTGCCTTTGCTGGACAGGCATAAATCAAACAGTGAGCCTCAGAAATATTTCAGGTGCAGCTGCTCTCCTCCTAACACGGTGCCTATGGCATTAGTGTTCACATTTTTCCCCTCCTTTCTGAGACTGTGCCAGATTTATGAGACAGCACTGATTGATCCTCACAGACAAAGCCCCACCAAATATAGCCATACACAGTGTCTGACAACATGCGGCTGATGGGCCCTCAGAGGGGACTGGATTACCTGCAACAAAGTCTGGATGCTAGAGAAATTGGAGGGTGTCCTAGAAGTATGGGAGCATCAGGTATATGGGGCTAGTGCATGGAAAGATACACTGTAAAAAGTGCAGTGTAAGAAATGACTTCTTCTTGTTACAAGCAATTGAAATTGTTTTACTGAGCTAAAAAAATTGCTCATTCATTCAAAGGACTTTTTTAGGTTGAATAATCCCAGTTCATTTGCTTGTAGCAACGTGTAGTCATTTTGTTTAAGTTGGAAAAATAAAATACTTTTTACAGTATATTCTTTCTATCAGCATTGAGAGAGTGAAGTACATGGTAATACTGTTAAAACACTAAAGGTATACTGCACTAGTTCAGGGCTGATAACATTAATGTATGGCTGTCATGATGGTTTTGTTGGGGCCATGCTTGATAAGCGGTTCACTGAAAATGAATTCTATCAGCTTGGCTCTGAGAGACTGAAAACAAAGGTTAAAAATAAGACTGTTAAAAAAGAAAGTGTGCTGTGTTACACTATATATTTGGTGTAAATGTATTTGCTTTTTTATTTGGGATTTGGTATATGCTGAAATATAGTAATATAGTCATTTTAAACTGTAGCAATATAGTAATAATTTGCATTCAGATTTTTGGGTAAATAAAATAAATAGATCTGAATTGTATTATTTAATCTAAAAAAAAAGCCAGAATAGACAAGTTAAACCAAGTCAAGGCCAGTTAAAGGCAAGTTATAAAGGCTTGTATTTTTTTTAGGGCTTTCAAACCATCATAGCAACAAATTCCAATTATGTGCATTATTTTTGCATTAGTCACTCACAATTAATTTGCCTTTTATGCTTTAATGGTAAAATTAATAAAGTTTTTATTCTCCTTTTAGAGCTGTATGAGTGGACAAAATAAGAATATGAAGGTTTCTTAGAATCAGAAAAAAATACATCCATGTCCAAAATGGTAACTTTACAGAAGATGGCAAAACTCGTTTTAATGTAAGTTCATCTAAAGAAGTTGTATTTTAAGTGATTTTGCAACATTTCTGTTAGTCCAATCACCAAATTGAGTTTTTTTTTCTTTCACAATAGATATAACAGCTGATGTGCGTGAATGGTGTAGAACAGTGGTTTTGACTTCAGAGGTACAGTAATTTTTTTATTATGACATCTAACCGAATGCTTTTTGCTTAATGATTGCTAATTATTTATGCAATTGAACATCATATTTAGGTTGACCTCATTTATTCGTTTGACAGAATGTTATGTTTACATTTTCAGTGTAAAATCATTCTGTTTTCATTGATATAAAATTCCTCCATGACTGGTAATTAGTTGGAAACTAGATTTTTCCAGGAGAATTCTATGACTGGACCTACAAGTGAAACAGCCACAATTTCTCAGACTAACCCAAGAAAACCAAGTATAAACCCAAATGAAAAAAACATAGCAGAGAGTACCAAGTATGACTGGAGGGGCTTCTTTCCATTTTGGAAAAATAAAAAGAAGCACAGCGAATTTCTACACTTTATTCAGGAGCTACACTGACAGGCTACATTGCTTATTGTATTATATTTGTTTGCACTTTAAACAATCTGGTCATAAAATCAATTTGGACTGTGAAAGCCTTTGTGGTCAGTTGTGTGGCCCACAAGTTAGAAAAGGTTGGGAACTGCTGGTCTGGAAATATAAAAATCAACAAATATGGATTTTTCATTATTATTATTTTTTATTATTTATTTATTTATTTTGGACTGTGGCCAATCATTACTTACAATATTTCATTAAGATTAATTATGATGAAATTAATTTGATTTACATGGGGTGGATGTAGATTCCAACTTTTAGCACAGATATCCAGTGAAATCAATAGTTGCTTGTTCCTCCAAACAATAAATGTATGGCACACATAAAGGAAATGATTCCAACTTCCCAATAACTATAGTCTTCTGCATCTTGTTCTCATTCATACTGGAGGGGGATGCTCAGGGCCTTCTAGACCTTCAAAGGAGTCCTAATTATTTCTGTGAAATAAAAAAAAGACTGAAATCTGAAATGTGTAGTTAATTTTTCTTTAATGTAAATATGTATTGTTGTTGTGTTTAAGCACATGAGCCCAAACCCTCTCAAAAAGAAAATGAATTTGCAGCTTTGTTAACTTTTTTTTGTTAATCAAATAAACACAACAACAGCATACAGAAATGGCATTGTTATTGGTCTTACTATGGAGATTATTACTGACCTTAAAGGCTAAAACTCTGCATGGACTGTAGTAATTTCACTGTTATACTTTGGCTGAAAACAAAAGAGTTCAGTTCTTAAACTGTCCAGTGGACAGTTTTGGATAGTCCTGGATACTCTAGTACCTTTGAATAGTCTAACCAGGTTTCAGCCAAATATCAGCTCTATGCCAATATTTTTCACTGGGTTACAGTAATAAAGCATAATTCATGCAACATTATAAGGTGGGATATGTTAATGTTACAAACTTCAGATTTTCTTTGGATTTTCTAATCTTCAAATATCCATATTTTACCTGTAATGGTCAAGAAATGTTTATGGGAATAGCTTAGTACTACCATACTACTAGAACAATATAGGGGTGCTAGTAATCTATGTTGTAAGTATGTAAATTGTAAGCACATTCTATTCAACAATCCACAGAGTATTGCCTACTGCTGTAGACATTATCGTGAGCAATGAGCATCAGATGAACAGCAGCTGATCTGAGAAAAATTCCATCCATTTTTAATGTGCTCTGTACTTGGTGTAAACCCACTTTCATTTGCTCCTATATCTGTCTGAACAATTTATTATTCTGAGCTTTACAGCCATCCATCTTGCTATTTGAAGGATAAACTTTGTCGCTTCTGTAGACCACTTTCTGCCTCCCACTATGCTTAATATTATAATGTTGGTGTTGTGCAACGGATAACACCACTACCTTCCAGTGAGCTACCATGCCATGTGGGAGACTGGGGTTCAATTCCCAATCTGGGTAACTATGCTGTGCTACTCCAATAAGAGTCCTTGGGCAAAACTCTTAACACTACATTGACCTACCTGTAGTATGATTAACTTTCTGGATAAGAGCGTCAGCTAAATGCCATGATGCACAGACACAGAATGTCCTTAAGTGCTCTGATTAAGAATGTAATCGGATACAGGTGTTTATTATATTTCTATTTAACAGACTATTAGCAGGATTACTCACCTTCCTCAAGTGGACAAACATTGTCTTTGAAATGGCCTCAATCAAGCTAGTCTATTCCGATAAAGGTGTATAAATGGAGATACTCTTGTCCAAGTGAGCTATTATCTAGTCAGATTATCATTCTGCATGTAAACTTGGCAATTATAATGTGTCTGTGTATTCTGCAGCGTATTGCGTGAATACAGAAAGAAGGACAACCTGAAATAAACTGAAGTGATTAAAAAACATGCTTATATATATAAAACTGATTTTAGATATTTCAGCAGTCACCTGTTGATAGGCCTGTTACAGGTTTGCATCGCTTCCAGCAGGCAATGTAATCCAGTTGCAGGCTAATTGCAGATGCAGGCTCAGTTATCATTTTTTCTGTTGTTCCTTTTAGCCTAATACGGCTAAGTCTATATTTGAATCGGACCATAGCCAAAGGCTCCAGGGAAATCTGTTAGTAAGAGGATATTGGTGTGCGAGTGATAACGAGATTGGAGTTACTGTGATGTTAGCTCTGTTTATTATAATCTACTTGTAAGGTTATAGCTATCTGTTGTGTCATCGCCGAATGTGATTGTAGCTGCTGCAGCGGGTTAGTAACACTGATTTGTAATAAAAGGCTGAATTTTGGCAGCTCTCACAGCAGTGATGCGGTATTATATGATACAACTAGCTGAACTGCTCAAAGATTTGGAGTTAAGCAAATACGAACGGCCTTGAGCCTGGCCTTCAGGATGACTGTGACTGCTTTATCAGCTTACAGCAGTACACTCTGTGCTAAACACTGGAGGAGACAGAGCAAACAAAGCATAAATTCTTATTATGCATGTGCTCTTTAATATCATCTCCACAGTCTCCCAAAAGAAAGTATACTGGCAGATGAGGTAAACACTGGCTGAAAGGTAACTGTGTGCTGATGCCATGCCTGCTTCCTCAGACAGATGACAGCTGGGCCACGGCAAAAAATGGAGAGGCATTTGAAATTGATTGAGGGATTGAAAATAAAAGATTCCTCTGTAATTTTCAGCGGAAAAGGCATCTTCATAAATGGAGTGATGAAATAATCCCAGATACTTTTACTTTGATCATAGGAAGCCTCTTCAAATCCACTATTTGATCCCCTTCAATCCATAGCTCTGCCCTGCAAGATGGACATGCTCAATTGTCTTTCTGCTGTCTCTCTCTCTATGTATAATAGTAATATTACTTTGCATTAGGATATTATAAATCTATCAAACTAGCCCATGCATATTATGATATTTTATCTGACTTTGAACTCCAGGTAGCAGATCCTACAAGACTGATATGCACGATTGGTTTTTGTATTGTATGTATAATATTAAAATTATTTTGAATTAGGCTACAATAGATCAGTCAAATTAGTTCTTGACTAAATTAAATCTTGACTATGAGCTGCACTTTTGAAGGCAAGATAAGAATAGAACAAATTTTGCTTGTTCCAGCAAATGGGGGGACTTTTTTATGGAAGACTAGCTATTTAACATTTATTATTAGGCATAACAATACATAATAACTGCAAATAATCTCTGGTACATACCTTGCATAGAGGTTATTGAAGTAAATACTGGCGTATGATATAAAAGCACCAGATATATCCAGCACTACTTAATGCTACAATGCATTAATTACAGATAATTTCCTGGAATTTTCCCAATTAGTAAGTATGTACTGACATAGTCACCTTGCAAAGTATGTACCAAAGACTGTATAATTATTGACTGCAATGCTGTACATATGTGGTAGCTGTCACGTAGGATCCTATGTTCTTCATTATCCAGTGCACAAAGTATATATTATAAATAGCTTCTAATTATGATATATATTAAGCCAAATAATACTATAATGCTTAGCACAGTGTGTAATGTCTTATACAAGTTCTGTAATACATCATAAACTTCCTTGGGCTAAATGGTCCTTTAAACCAAACCCAAAAAGTAGAACTCTTATGTCAGTTTCTCAATGCAATTTGGGATTAGTGTCTTATTGAAGGTTACACTGTCAGATGATAGAAGAAGGGCAAGAATATCTGAACCAGCTGCTCTCTGACAATCATATTGATTTGGACTGTGCAGTGTGGGAGGATTTGAACCTGAAGCCTCTGGGTTCTGTACATGCAGCACATCTCTATCACCCGCCAAGTTTCAGAACTGTTTTTTTCAGTGTTTAACTATTATTTATTTATGTTACAGTGCTGTGCAAAAGTCAGAGACCACCATACATTTAACTACATCCTTTTGTGATTTTCACTTTTCCCACACCTCCAAAGTTCCAGACTTAGTAGTTGGTGGCATCTGCTTGTTGTGATCCGGTATTCAGTGTGTGGTGTTGAGGTGTGGACTGGAGTGACTGGTTTGGTCTGGAATGGCCATTCCATTGATCTGGGAACACCAGCAATTCTTTGTTTCATTTGCAAATTTTCTTATAGTCTCTTTCCTTTTCTTAGTAACAGCTACTTGATAGCTACACGTCCTTTTAGTTCTGAAGCAAAACTGTAGGTACAAATGTCTGATCTACAACTTAATGGTCATTTTGACTGCTTAAATAAACATATACAGTATGTATATATATACATATATATATATATATATACATTCCCTAAAAGGAACATTTCCAAAGGTAGGTCTTTGAAGAACCACTTTTCGTATAGGGAAATGTGTGAAAACCTTTATACACTTTAAGGTCTCCACATAACGGTTCTATACCAATTACAGATTTTTCCAAAAACTGAACCATGTTAAAAGCTCTCCCAAAAAACAGATATCAGCATTGCATTACTTTTCAGAGACTATTCTGAAGGATAACTGAGATAAAGAAAAGAAAAAAAAGGAAGATAAAATGTAAAGGGTGTCTTTAAGCAAAATCTCTTCTTACCATATCAGCATATGTTCACAAGGAGGGCAAAGCCATGCCTATGTTTCGAATGGAAGAGTCCAGCTGAATGCTTAAGCAGGCAATGCTTCTTTCAGTCCATGTGCACAGAACCTGGGGAAATCTGATTTGGTCAGGTACAGAGATTGATCCTATATTTGAGTTTGCCCTCCAACAGACAGAGAGGAGATATTTGATAGGTTTTCCACTCCAGGCTATTTCCACTTCTTCAAGTCCTGGAAAATCTTGTTATTTTCAAAGCCCTTATGCTACCCTAATTGGCCCCAGTCATTGTCTTGTTAGATAGATATGGCCCAACCTGATATTTCTGGTCCTTTGAGGGCCACTCATTTTTGCTATACCTCCTTGTTTCTCACAAGATATCTACACTGCTGGGAAGTGGTCATGATCCTCTTGAGAATAATCTACAAATCCTTCCCACACTATCCGACACCACATTTCTAGACTCCAACCAAGGTATCCTCAAGGATCTTTTCTTCTTCCCTTTCTTCTAGTTTTGATCAATGCATTTTATTGTGCCTTTTAGACAACATGCAACAAAACCTCTCCTTTTCCTTGATGAGATTCAGTGTAATGGTTTCTATAGCTCCGGCCGGGACGCTGCAGAACTGCCCAGTAATGAGGGCGAGCGTGTCTCGGTCTTATCTCTCTTAATATCCTGTTAGGACAATTTTCTGTTTATTGATTGCATAATTGACATTCTAAAACGTAATATCAGGAGGTTATTGAAGTGAGCAAGCTGAGTGATATTTAATGACACAAAATCGATCAGTGGAGACACTGCATTGATGTCTCACAAGATAATGTTATCTGTAATTTCTTTAACTCTTCATGAAGCGAATTCATCAGGTGTAATCCATCTGAATCAGCAGCACATGGGTACTGGCCATTTTCAGCTTTATATCTGTATTAATGAGAACGCTGCCATTTCAAAGCCTACAGACTAGTCAAGTTTGGAGTCACTGTTTTCAATGATAGAAGATAATAAACTAATAGAATAATATAGAACCTAAATTCATCGATTTCCACTCTCTGAAATGTGTCCAGAATGATGAATAGAGCTGTAAAATATTCTATAATGTGTCATGCGTCCAGGTTTTCCCAGTTCCACTGCTCCTCCGAACTCAACTTCCCAGATGGCATCACTCAACGACGTCACACCCACACGTTCCCAGTCACCCAATCATGCCCGCTCTAGGTCTCCTGAATATTAGGCCCACCTTGTCCATTTTACTCCCTGTATATAAGCCCCACTCAAACACTTCCTCATTTCGAAGTTTTGCCAAACCCCCGTTTGCAATTCTGAGCATTCTTTCTGCTGTTTGTTTACTCTGGCTTTGACCTCCTTTGTTCTTTGACCACCGATCTCTTTCTTGTCCCCTTTGGCTTTTGTTCTCTTCTATCTTCTGGCTGTTCGATCTCCTCTCGTCCTCTGACTATTCTATCTGTCTATCCCCTGTATTCTGGTTGCCTCGCTGACTGTCTGCCCTGGTTCTGACCTGTATCCTGACTTCGATCTCACCTTCTCCTTTCATGTTTGTTCGTGCTGCTGTGTTCAACTGCCCGATTGTTTAAAAAGCTTACTTGACTTTTAGCTATGCGTGTGTCAGTCCGAGTTCTTTGTCAGTGATATAATGAAAATGTTATTGTTGCTGTCCAATGAAAAACATGCATCTTCATTTTTGTCGATTTTTGCTTTAATGCATCATTTGAACACAGCAAATGCTATTTACATTGTGTGTAATTTTCATGATGAATGGACCAACAGAAATGGCCCAAAATTGCATTGACTTACCTCTCCTGTAAAGTTGCCATTTTGGAGATTTTTCTTTGGACAGCAACAATATAATGTACCAAGAAATCACGGTAATTGCTCAACATACAGGAATGTTACAACAGTGCCCTTAGAATGTGCTTATTAAACCTTGAAGGACCAATTCTAAGATGACACAACCTATTGAATTCATGCTCCAAACAATAGGGGACATCATATCACCAGAAAGTTGTGGAGTCCACCCCTATCATAACAAGGAACAAGGAAAAGCAGAGTTCCTCCTCTTCCCTCTTCACTCCTTACAATTCTAGAAGAAATGCTGCAAATTCAGCATCAAACTTCATCCCATTACTTGCCAAGAGCATATCCAGCAGCCACTGTAACCTGCTCCAAACTGCTTGTTCAGTCACTTGCCAAGGGCTTCAGTCATCATTACGTTTACTCTTGCTTTTATTGACTACCTGTCCTCATATGATCTAACCAAGAGCAAGACCTTCAAGATGATTGATAAGATGTTAGAATTCATCCACTCATGTTGGACCGATAGCAGAATTTACACTACAGTGACTCACTATTTGAGGTATAAAGTGGCATTAGCCCCAGGGCTAGCAGGTTAGCATGCTAATTTCAGTAGATACCTCTGCAACACAACACATAGACATATTTTGGAAACTGTTAAGCTACAAATCTTATAAACTGCAACTAGTAGTTGGCCAGTAGCTGTTAATAACTGGTCACCTATCATAACATTATTAAACATTACCTATTATAAAACAGGCGTAGTAATTGACATTTACATGGTTGTGCATAGGATTTTAATGTAGCTTCTAGTACAAACTATTGGCTTGTTAAAGCTTAATAAGAGCATTACTGTGGAAAATGCTTAATTCAGTGTAGTTACCAGACAGTTAATTACTGACTATTGGCTTCTTGATACTTAATAAGCACATTGAAAGGGGATTATAATGTCTACCTGTACTGATGTGTTACTGAATTTATTATAAATCTATCTATTTTTGAATGATTATAAATAGACATAGATAAATAGATACAAATGATTATTATCATTTACTTTTAGGTACAAAACATGTACCTCATTCACAAATTCTTCTCCATACCCAACCTACTTTGTGAGAGATTGCACCTGCAACATATGTCAAACAGAGGCCACTTGGCTGAAAGGCATCAAGTGGCATTACGCTGTTTATTCATCACAGATCAGTCAAATTGCTTTTGGTTTTCTGCCCCAGAACATGGAGTCAGAATCAAAGGAACACCCTTTGTGAAGTCCCCAGGCTCAACCAGGTTCGATGGAAGTAACCCAAAACACAACAATTGCTTAGAATGCAGGTGTAATCAGTGAGAACGCTTTTGACAGGATAGTGGTATAGATACGGAGAAAAAGGCATTTCGCCCTGACGGATAATAGCCGAAAGGAGGTTTCATCTGAAGATCATTATGTGGCGCTGACCTAAATACGACTTGTATCCACAATCAGAGGCAATCATTTCACTTTGAACAGCTGCACTTAGTCTTGAAGGGTGTACATTTCCATTGCTAAGAGTATATTTGTGTTCTTCGAGGAAGGCGAAATTTTAGACGACCAAAAATTGTGAATGATTGTTTAAATGGCAAGAAAACCGAGACGTTTGTTTGCACCACAGTTCTTAACTCGGGGGCAGATGAAACTTATAACACTTTACTATCAACCAGTGTTGTGTGTCGTCCATCAAGCAATTTACGCCCATTGTCCCTGAAGTACAAAGGAAGTAACAGGAGCCCAGTCAGTAATGGGTAGAAGGCTTTCAGTAGAGAGAGACAGGTTGAACATTTCTCTGCATCTTCCAGCATATGGTAGAAATGTAATACGTTCACAATATTGGCAAGCCGGTTTAATAATTCATGGCGCAGAGTAAGAGATCTAAGAACCATTTTCTGGTGTTTCTTGCTAAGACAGCATGTTTTGAGAGGAGTCATTTATCATAAAACACTTCATCTCTGGGTTTGTCCGTGTCTGGCAATGCCCCCACACGCTAGCTGGCAGGGCCACCGATTTTGTGTTGTACTTAGTAGGAGGCAGAGAATGGTGCTGCGTGCTGCTTGTTTTTTAACGACACAACAGCCTCATGGGGTGTGTGTGCATTGGCAGCTTTCCTAGCCCCAAGAACTATGTTGATCTGGCAATAGTTGGAAGCGAACATAGGCTTTGATTTTAAACACGCGCATTTATTCATTTACCCAGCAGTCTGCAGTTCACCGTGGCGAGCACACTGATCCACTCTGCAGATCTTCGGCTTTGCCTCCTTAGCCGACGTCTTCCGCTCCTTTTGATGCATATTTGGCACAGTGCTTTGCTTGATACCAGATACAAACTCCCCTGTGTTGGTTAATAAGAAACTCATTGTGCTGAATTTTGCCATGTTTGAATACACAAACAAGCTTCAGTAGCAAGAAAAGAAGGCATCAATAGCTATTCAACTTCTGTCAACTGCTTACAGTAGGCAAACATACCATTATTTATTCTTTCTCAACTACTGGAGTTATTTTACCATCTGCTCAGATCAAAAATAAGGCACGCTAAAGTACAGACTCGCTCTCAGAGTGCCGAAAGCTGCCGGAGCTGTGCTTTCAATATGCACTCGCACAAACTGTAAAAAGAAGGGATATTCTTGGGATATAGGTTGGGATTCTTCATGAAGAGTGCCTTAATAATGAAACATGGCTCTTAAGGTAGCCAGAGACAGCCCTAATCCCCTTATAAACATTTAACTGTATGTCTGGTTATTGAGTACCACTCTTAATGCAGTGCTGAGGAATTATGTATTAAGCCGTACTCTGCACCATTGGATTCCAAAGGAGAACAAGGCTTTTAAAGATGGGAGGAACCCAATGCTATAAATAAAGTCCATTTCCAAAATGGGGCGGTCATCGCAGATTCTTGCAGATTTGATTAAGGTTCAGAGTGCAAAAAATGGGCGCTTGAAACTTTTATTTGCAGCTCACATTTCTCTTGCAGTTCGCAGTTATTAAAAATGGCCAAAGCCAAATGATTTTATTAAATACTGCATAAAAGATGATGGTTAAGACATGCATATGCTGTGATATGATGTGCTTGTTATGATTTCAGTATTATGGATGAAAAAAATGACAGAACATAACATTCTGAAGCATCTTATATCAAAGCCTTATTAGTCAGTGTTTGGAAATGTGTAAAGCAACCTCGGTTCTAGACAGATCGATAGATATTGACATAGTAAATATCTTATAAGTACAAACATACTACAATGTAATATCAAACTTTTAAACAAGAAAGCTCCTTCAAGTTCAGGTTGTTATATGACATAAATGATGGCTCAAAATACAAAGAACATTTTCTGACATACATGGTTAGAAGCCAGAAAAGGTAGTTTCCAGGTAGCAAACAAGACCCTTGTTACACGTGCACCTGTAAGTAACCAGTGCTTTTTAGCATAAATAATCACACAGTACTGTGTAATGTCTCTAATTTGCTCAGTTATTACAGCTGCTGGGCATTTCAGTGTAATTTATTTAGACTGACATGGAACATGCACCATAATTTTACCCAAAGTAACCCAAAATAATTTTACCCAAAATACATACCTAATTAGACTAATTAGAAATGGTACTTTGGTATATACCTCACACCTACCTACCTCAGCTAATACTGAGTTGAATAGAAATTGTATATTGAGTGTGTTTTAGCGGTTTAAACACAAATAGTTGTCCATGATAGATTTACTGATGCTTGGAGGGTACGGTTTGAACAATACTATGTCTGATTAGTTGAGCATTCCAGCTTTCATATAGGCTTCTGTAAATTAGCTCTTATTTTTCTTACTGCGCATCAGTTTTCTTCCTATACAGTTAATTACAGGTTAAAACATGTCATCCTAGGGGTTGTTTGGGTGCTTTTCAATTCAATGCAATTCAACTTTATTGCCATTATATCAACACAGTGTTGTACAGCCTAAAGAAACACTGTCAGGCTACTTCTTCAGTGCAGTGCTAAAAAAGAGATAAATAAACAATAGTGCAAATACAATACACAAAACACAAGACAATAGGAGCATAGACAGTAAACACAGAATATGTGCAGGAACTACAGAAGGTAGAGGTAGAATTACAAGTGCAGTATGTAGTCTTTGAGCAAAGACTGACAGCTTACAGCTTACATGGTGTATATTGTGTGTATTTAATTGAATATATACAGCATGTTTTATAGGTATATAATATATTAATGAAAGTGTTGTCACAGTGTAGCAGGTCAGTCTGTTTTATTGTAACAAAGGCAAATGATTGGTTGTGGTCAGCTTCTGATCAGACTGACACATGTAACCACAGAGCTTTCCATGTGTTCCGCTATATTGATACTAGAGCAATATTAAAAACAGATCTGTGTAACTAATCCCTAAAGTCTGTACATTCTACAAACTTCTGCCTTTAACTAACTTTAAATTTTCAGTTGCCTTAAGTTGTTCTGCTTACCTATGCAGGATTACAATGCATTATCTTCTAGTAATGCCTTACAGACATATGGAGAAAACATTCATCCGCCACATTTTAAAATTCCGTTGGTTTCAACATAAACCCATCTTGGATCAAAGTCTTGTTGTTGTAAATATGTACTGCAAAATAAGTCTTTCCTTCCAGAGAGCCGTCTGTTATAATAATGCCTCACTGGCATATGGAGAAAACCCGCCCCGGTTTATAATTCCTTTGGTCTATATGTAGCGTGAAAGTGCCAGTCTGTGGCAGCAACACAATTAGTCGTGTTTGTTGAACTACTGCGCCTTTGGGCAAGGACTTCTCAGGTCCTGTTGACTGTCAGCGGTGTGGTTGAGCGCTTTGTTTCAGCGAGGCTGGAGGAGGAAGTATAATTGAGAAATCAGCAGGCCCCTTCCCTCTCCCTCAAAGTCATTCGCTTACATACTGTGTTCCCACACCAATCACCAGCTTAAAGGCTTAGCGGTATTTGTGCTTGAAGATTGTATGGCTGGTGGCGCCTTCTTCTTATCCTGGCAGGGGCTGCCAGGAAAAGTGGCAAACTTTTGGTCTGGCACACACAGAATATTGATCTATTTATGGTATTATTCCCTCGCTGAACTTGAATGGCTAAGGATGTTGTGCCAGGGAACTCTTTTAGGGAATAATCTTGAGGAGCACACGTTCCGCCAAAAACCTCTTCTCTCTGCCGCGTCCCCCATTCAGACTAAATGACACGGCGCGCTCGTGCCCTGTGATTTGTCATGTCTCGAGTGAACGTCTCCCCAGATATTACGTCTAGTCGCCCTTTGAGAATAATGAGTATGTGCAGAATGCATTTAATGCATGCAAGTGTTTGGGCCTCAGCGCTCATTAGCATACGTCAATGGGGAAGTATTTCACTAACAAGTGCCGTGTACCCTGATAATTATGTGCTCGACACCCTAACACTGTTTTCGGAGCGCCAGTCATTCAAACAAATGACTTGAAAAGCCTAACAAGAAAAAAAAAGAATCACATGATGATGTTTTATAATCATTACTTTGACTATTACAGGGGTGTAGCCGAGAGGGTGAGTTGTGAGGGTCTAAAGAAATCATAGTTTATCTCTATTATGAGCGTATGTAGTCACTGCCATATTTTGAAGCCTAAAGAGCTTACTGATAACTCAGTTAAACTCATTATCAACAAAGTAACCAAATCATTTTAACTAATTTTCCTTGGATTCTGAAACCTGAAATTGAAGAAATCCGAAGCTGAATATTTGTTCCCAGATTTTCATTAAGTTTTCTGCATAACTGAATGTTTAAAGAGTTTAATGCCACACACACATATACACACATCGACCAGCCACTTCATTAAGTGCACCTCTTTATATATCCACTCGTTGTCCATTTTATCAGCTCCACTTACCGTATAGATGCCCTATGTAGTTCTACAATTACAGACTGTAGTCCATCTGTTTCTCTGCTTACTTTAAGGTCAGGACTGCCATGGAGCAGGTATAATTTGGGTGGTGGCTCATTCTCAGCACTGAAGTGAGCCCGACATGGTGGTGGTGGTGGGTGAGTGTGTGTTGCTATGGTATGAGTGGATCCATCTTACTGCTACACTAAGAATAGCTCACTAAGCGAAACCATTGTGACCACTGATGAAGGTCTAGAGCCCAGGTCTTTATACTGGATCTGGACCTTGAATCCCATTTCCAGTCTTGGATTTTGTTCTTCCTGGAAGTTAACGGAACAGTTAATGTAAAAGATTGGCCATGCTGTGTCATACCTATCATGGATTACAAAGTCCAGGGCTGGAAATTCAAGGTCCAGATTTGTAGACCCCCGATCGAGAGGATGACCAATGTAAATTATGCAGCCTGACTTTACATCTACAAGGTGGACCAACAAGGTAGATATGTCTAGTAGACAGTGAGTGGTCTGTCTGATCCACTTGTACCAGCGCAACACACACTAACACCCCCACCACCACCATATATATCAACTGGTGGAATTCCCGCTGTCCCACTGTTGACCCAAAATATAGTATAGAATACCATGCAAACTCTGGTGTGGGATGCTTTAGGGATGATAAAGTTGCATGAGTTTAATTCATACTTAGCATGTGTAAAATACAGTCATATACTGTATGTACTAACTGTTCATATAATCCTGTTAGTAAGATTTAATGCAGAAATCTTTTAATTCTTTGAGAATAGCTTTTGTATGCTGCCGTTTTTCAGTGACTCAATGTAATGTCTGAATATGGCAAAGCATTTCACACAATAACAGATTATTTGTCGTGAAACAATGATGTTTCAGATACCAGATGACGTATTAAATCTGAAAATTTTTTCTGTGCAAGCTGGGCTGTTTGTAAATCAGAAATACAATGAAAGTTTGCTTTGTAAACATGTTAATGCGGACATCTAAATAACTACATTTGATAGAAAGTATCTGCAGTTGTTATGTTCATTACAATGCCACACACACACGTATACACACATCGACCAACCACTTCATTAAGTGCACCTCTAAATAACTACATTTGAGAGAAAGTATCTGTAGTTGTTATGTTCATTCTGAGAGATTCTTATAGACAGAACATTGTCTTTTACGTAACTGATAATGGAAGAGCTGGACAAGGGTGGAAGGATGCAGGCCCACCTAATTTTGGAGGTTAACGATATAATAATGGCATCAAGTCAAAGGCTGACCTATGTAAGATACCCTGTGCTTGTAATTAAAGGGTCCACTTTTGGGGGAAAAAGACCACTTGTATCAGACTGGTCGCCCCCCTGTATTATCATGCGGTACTACATGCGCATAGCTCAGGATCCTAATATTGATATTGCACTCTTTGCTTTGTTCTGCATTTTCCCCATTTTCTCCCAATTTAGCTGTCACCAATAAAGCCTAGCTGAAAATAAACTTGAGCAGTTGCATAAAAGGTTTTGATTAAGTGAAGTACACATTGGAAGTTAAATCTCCGAATGACTGATTAAGTTCATTAATCTAGCAAATGAAACATACACGGCATAAACAAGCCACCCATTGCGCAAACAAAGTATTTACACAAGTTTTAATGAGACGATATTAATTTGTACTCCATTTCAATATTTCTTCTGATGAAAACAGTTTAGCACAGGCCTCCGAAAGCATAAAATGAGCGCTTGCAAGAAAATCGAAACCGTGAGTCGAACTGGTTACACTGTTGAATTGTTTTGCTTATCTTCTTGTTCTTTTCATTCCTACAATAATTCCTATTTACCAGCAACAGCAACAGAATGTCTGCAGCTGTTTTCATTGCAGAGCTCATTGCAGAGTCTCAGCACTGGGAAGGACAAAACTCCACTGTACAGAACTGAGGTGTCAGAATGATTTTATCCCTTTAATATGTGGAGAGCATATCCATGGGGGACAGAGGTAGAAGTGTTGAACTATGTGCTAAGGGCTGTAGCAAGTCTGTGGCCGTGAAAGTCACAGGGATTAAAGCCGCTTTTGTTCTCATTAGGTAGGGAAGTAGAGATAGTATTGCAGGTTTCATTTGCATCACTAAGTGATGTAACAGTAATTGTGTTAGAGTCACACATTGCTACCGGTTATAGAAGTGGTGGTGAAAGCTTTCAATATATATGCATATTTATAGCTATGACGGAGCTACACTCTGAAAAAAGGTGCCAAAATAGTTTTTATCGATCAATGCCATAGAAGAACCACTTTGGTCCCTAAAGAACCATGTGAGAGATTTGTGGAATGTATAGAAACTTTGAAAGGTTTAAAGTTCCTCCACACAGAGCCATGTGAAAGTTTTAAGTGTTTTTCTTAGACATGCTTCACTATGTGTGGGTTCCATAAAATGTTCCTCTCACTATCAAGCCTAATTGAAATAAACAAATTGCAGCCCTAAAGAAAAAACAGCTTTTCTACGGCATCCAAGGTGTGAAATACAGGTGTTTTGGCTGGATGTCCTGCAAAATAAATGTATTATTACTTACTGTATTATTAGCTGCTCCACCTGCGAGATTCAGTCCTTAATATTCTTAACCAAAGCCACAGCACTGGACTGCCTCAGGGTGTTGCTGTAGCTAATAGATACACCTAGTTGGTCTATCATATAGCCTTGCGACTGTAGCTATGCCTGGGATACCTTTAAAAAGCTTTACAATAAGCCGTAACCTATTAGGAAAGCCAGCCAATGTACCAAGACATGGTGTTGGACAGAATGCATTGTTGCTTGTTTACTAAACTGAAGATAAATAGGAGATGTGTAAGGTCTCATTTAATTTACAGAAGAGCACATTACCAAACTAGACAGGGCATTTCCAGAAGAGGAACTGTTAAAGCAAACGTTTGGTTGCCATTGAATCTAATGTCAGTGCTGCTAAGACAAGTAAGCAGCCAGTCAGGACTGGATTAGTGAGCCGACATGGGACGTCCTGAATGCCAAAGGCTATTTCTGATTTCACACTGATGACATCTTACAAATAACTCTTTTTGGGACCTTTTATTTACACCATAAAGGGTAAATGTATCACAAAGATACACTTACGGCTGATTAAAGAAAACTGCAATTTAGGTTTTCTGAAGAACCTTTCTAAAGTGTAAATGTTTTATTTACCTATAATAACCACTATATTTAGACATTCAGGGGGCCAGAACAATAAGAAACAACCATATTTTTGCTGTTGCAAGGATTGTGTCAGATGTGTCAGGATTTTTGAAATTTTTTTGGCTGCTGTGCTTTACTATTATGTAAAAAAATAGGAAGTGGGAAACCTCAGAGTCTTCTAGGCCTTCAGATAAAGCTTTACAGTTTCTGTAAATTAAAATGGTTTCATTTTTATTTAATATAATTGTCATTTTTGTTGGGTTTGAACTCTTGAGGTATGGTTTCCCGGACAAGGATTACAGCCAGTAAACAGCCATTACGTACAAATTGTCATCTTTTTCCAGAGATTTTTCAGATGAGATTAGATATTAGATGCTGTACTTATGGAAGAAACATAAAAGTCCGAGATAATGGGACTCATAACCATACAAGACCTTGTAGACCACCAAAACTCACTTTGTTACTTTTCACTTACTTTAAGCTTTTATCTTTAAGAGACAGAGAAGAAAATCAAGCTTTTACATGTGTAGCTGTCAAGAAGATGCTATACTGAGAAAATAAACTAAGAAACTGCTGGCAATAGTAGCATCATAATAAAATGATAATGTAATAGTAATTAAATAATGATGACATAAAGTAATAATAGATTATGTCAAGTTAAACTCTTTGACCAGCCAATCCAATTTAGGCCTACCCAAGACTTTTTTTTCATTGGTTTCTAGGCAGATGACGTCAAGCAAGCTTTAACTTTTGTTAGGACTTCAAGAGCTAAACTGAAGGCCTATTAAGTCCAATTAACCACATGATAAGGAACTTGTCAGTCAATCAACCATGGAATCATGGGATCAATCATGTTTTGGTTTGCATTGCTTAAAACCAATTTCAAACATCGCATCTTGAGACGTCACTGACTGTGAATACCACAGCCCAAAGTAGTAACATATTCATGGTTCTCCACTGCCAATGAGGAATCCAAAATTACTTTCATCATTTTATTACATTCAACATTCACATGTAATGCTTTTTTACAATATACAAAAGTTTTCTTATGCTACCTTTGAGAACTTCTGGTGCAGAGTCAATAAATCAGGTGAATATGCTAACGTCCCTGATTAAAAAGGGAATATTACGATGTGGTGTGACATGGGGTGAATGTGAATGACCAACATCAGGCATTTTGCATCTGATTGTACATGTTTTTATTATCTACAATCTGCAATCAGCCAGCTGCTGTGAATGCTTACACAGGCAGATCAGAAGTCCCTCCTACGTGTTAGCTGTGGCCGTTGCAGTAAAGGTAAGGGATTCTTCTTTAGGCCTGTATGGGCACAGGAAGCTGCTGAGGTTGCACAGTCTCTAATCCTCAGGCACTGGCTGCCTAATCTTCTGATCTGAACGGCGGAATAGAACAGCTTGTTTCCTGAAGTTAAAACACATTTGCTTAAGGCACTCTGAGTCAGGAATTGTTTTACTTAAAATGCACAGAGATGCACTGCAGCTCCAAAGGAGAATGGAGTACAATGTCCTGTGGGCCTATACTGCTGCGTCTCTGAATGAAAGCTTTGTTTCTACAGAAGGTCGGAGGTAAATTACACATTGTTACTAATGGTGTCATTCAGTAGTTAGTATTTTAAATGCATTAATGTATTTGTAGAATGAATAGAAAATATCCATACTCAATATTCAGCTGCCAAAAAGGGTCAAGAAAAGGATTTTCCTAAAACAGTGCGTCCAACTCAGGGAGCATTTAGGAATGTGTATGTTGTAACAAAATCCAACCAGTATTCTTCAATCAGTGATCAACCCTCGCTAAGAATCACTTATTTTTGTTCATTAATTGAGTATTTGTGCACATGAATGAGCTATGAGTTTGCGATAGATAACACCAAGATAGATAGCCAAACCAGACATGCACCCTTTTCTTCCCCTGTAGATTAACCTTGGTGCATTCTGGCATGAGCTCCAAAAGAATAATTTCACAGCAGTAAATAATCTGCCCAGCCACACATCTCGCTCTCTGAAGGGCAGTGAATTATTTAGCGTAATCTGGAAATGCATGGTTGTTTATCATATTTTAATGTGATACATCTGGGAGCAATTCCCCACCATGCTTCCCAGCATTCTACATATGGGTGCATCCACAATCCAGCAGGATTTATGACGTGTGGTGAAAAGTGGGGGTCGTGAAATGATTCTATCATTTGCACTGTGGTCATGAAATGTGCAGGTGATCAGATTTCCGATATGGTTTGCAAATTGAGCTTGTTGGATATAGACGTGCATCTGGGATGATATTGAATATTGAATCTATAGTCTACTATAGATTAACTGGAAGCATCTACAATTTGCATGTCCTAGGTACTTTTATAGGACATATCTACACATATCTGTAAGCACGACCCTGGGCCAAAGAGATTGCTATGGGCACTGTCAGAGGCCTCCCTTTATATACCAATTAGCTTCCAGTCTAAACAGCAATTACGTACAAATTGTCTTTTTTTTTTCAGGAGATATTTCTGATGAGATTAGATATTAGATGCTGTACTTATGGAAGGAATGGAAAAGTCAGAGAAAATAGGACTTGTTAACCACCAAAACTCACGTTGTTACTTTTCATTTACTTTAAGCTTTAAGAGACAGAGAAGAAAATCAAGCTTCTGGATGTGTAGCTGTCAAGAAGATGCTATACTGAGAAAAGGAAAAAATACAAAATATGAGAAAATAAAGAAACTGCTAGCAATAATAGCATAGTAATGAAATAATAATAGCATAGAAATAAAATATAATGTCAGTAATAAAGTAATAATAGGATAGTAATAAAGTAATAATAGCATAGTAATAAAATAGAAAAAGTATAATACAGAGGCACAAATGGAAAAACTCAATTGTAGTTTTGAGTACAAATAAAAACAGTGTTCTCTAACTTTCGCATGGCATGTACCTCTTTCTGACACCTAAAATTCATTTTGCAAATGCCATTAATTCAGAGTTGAATGTTCTGGCAAGAAATCCAACCTGTTTGCTCATTGCTTCTCTCATTTGTGAACATGTTCTAACCTAACTCGTTTCAGTGAATTCAATAACCTTAAAGATAGGGCAGTTATGGACACACTACCCCCTCATCATGTGTGCAAGTAGATAACATCGCAGGTTGTGTTGAAGATAGAGCTGCAAGTCATCACAATGAGGAACTGCCTTTAGGCTCATTAGAATGAACAGCTGCTCAGTTAATGAACAGGAAATGGCATGTCAAGAGGTTCCAAAAACATCCCCAGAGATGCATGTGAGGACTTTTGATAGAAGAAAAGATTAATGGTAATGCTTCATTAGCTTTTTACTCTTAAGTGGCTTTTGAACATTAGTATGGCACCAGTGTATGTGAATAAGCTGGTGTTGCCTCAGCTTGATATTTACAAGAAAGCATCCAGGCACAGCAAAAACTATATTTAGGTCCATATTACATTTGAACTTATGGCAAATGATCTTATATTTGATTTTGCACTACTGTGCTTTAAGGAACATGCCTCAGAACAGACCACTGGCCAGAACAATGGTCCAGATAATCTTATATTCTCAACACATTCCCTGTCATGTCCTTTTCTGGTAAGACAGGGCAAAGTGTAAAAAGGAGCATCAAGATAGACATTGATGGAGTAGGACAATGAATAAATAAAAGCCCTACTTTTTCCCCTTGTGGCCATTTTCACTTTTTTTTAACAGTTATTTATTCAGGGTATAGCGCATTGGAAAATCTACTTCTCTTGCCAAGCTCTTCCTAGAGTGCCCAGCCAGTGATCCTTCACTTGCTGATCTAGATTTAACTATTGAGATACAGCTACCAATGTAAATGCTCATAGAAAGTATAATAATAACAGACATGCTTTTAAAAAAGAGCTGAATACATTACGTGAAGCCTTCACACTGAAAGAAATGCAGTGAAGGGTTCTTGGATGCCATAGAAGAATGACTATTCAAGAGATTTGTGAATGGTTGAAAACAACCTTCACGTGTTGTAGATCAAGTGTGCTTCCTAGATTACGTGGAGGCTCTTTTAAGGGGAATTTCACAGATTTTATTTAAACATATCTGCATAATTCAGAGCTGAGATGAAAACAAGGGGTGTCCAGAGTGTTTCGAACTGAAATCATGCATTGCATGAAGAAATTATCAGGTCACATTTTCAGTGGTGGTCATATGAACCAGGTGGTTACAATGGTTAGAAGACAAATATGGTCATTTTATTCACTGCCCAAAAGTGAACCCACACAGTGTTTATATGTAATGTTCATAATTGTACAAAAAGGTGATAATTATGAAAAGAAAAAAGGTTCAGTTTTGCCTTATAGTTATATATATGCCTTATGGCACCCTACATCTATTGAACCCTTTAACGTCCTCACCAAGAAAAAAGAAAAAGTATTTTTTCATTGGTTTGTTTGGGTCAATAACAATAAAGCACATAGTCAACATAGTCAATTACATTAGCTTAGCATAGACACCTTTAACACATTTAACCGATTGGTAGAGATGGCACAATCAGGTTGAGCTAAGACTCTAGCAGAAAGTTGAGCAGGAAGTTAAAGGGTTAAACCATGAATGTGACTTTAAAAATACGGTTTAAGCTAACTTTTGTCTTGAAGTCACTGTAAAACAACATCTCGTGCTCTATAGAGGTATAAAAATTGCTTCAGATGTCTGGCTCATATCACTACCACTTCTGACTCTGTATATGTCTCTACAATGGTGCAACTTGCATCAAGACACTCTGAATAACTTTGTTTACTTCTTAATTTAAATTATGCAAAACTTCTGAACAAAATTAATGTAATTCTTATTTAAACTTCAAAGAGGTTCTTCACACTCTCATATCTCATTTACCAAAAAAATAAATAAAGAATAATAATAGAAATACTCTTTTGAAAAGTTCTTGAAGTAACCAAAAGTTGTTCTTCCATTGAATCATGCAAATAACCCCTCTTAGCACCTTCACTTTAAGAGCAGTGGGAAAAAAAGAAAAGGCTTCTGCTTCTGAAGTAAATCAAATGATTTTTCAGGTTATTTTATGATTGCAACATATAAACAATGATATCATTTTGGATGTTCTACTGTTCGTCTACTTTCCCCATAATCTGTAAGGGTCTTCGTGTTGAAGTTGCAAAATTAACTCGGACTTTTCCTCTTTGTAAAGAAAGTTATGTTACTCTTATGAGGGAGGACATGGTGGAGAGATTCTTAGTGCCATTTGGTCAGATGATGAAAAATCCTTCCCTCAACTCCACAGCCCTTTTCCAATTACTCCTCTTCACACACTAGAAATCTTGGCTGTCACTCAGGGTGACTGGGTCCTGACTGTAATCCCCCTGTCCAGCTTTTACTGGGGCCCTATTTGATTAGCCAATTAAACTGTAGTTTCCTAGCCTTTAAGACCACAGCTACTTATTTCTATTTTAAGTCATATCCCAGCTTCAATTCCAGCTATTTTTAAGCACAATAATCTCGGTAGGTGAATCACACATGAACTTCGAATTTCAGGAAAATAAGCCATAGCATTGTACATGAGCCATGCTTCCTGCATTCACAGCAAAGGTTTTCTAGTTAACCCCGACCTTTTAGACATGTTCAGCTTTGCATTTAATTGTCTTCGACCTCAGATGGATCTGTGTGTGTGTTGACTGAAGTGGTCACTAAAGAATCTGAGCTTGCCCCTAGACCCCTTCTTTGTGCTGATTCAGTGGGTTGTTTGAAATCTCGCAGACCAAACATGAGCAGCTTTTTCAGCTGAGCATCTCTAATGCCTGCTGTTGGCAATTCAGATGGTTTTGGTGGCTGGATGGCCTCCCATTCTCATAACTCGAACTGAACACAAGATCTGCACATCACAGTTGATTAGGCTGAGGCTAGAAATCTGCTGTCCACAACATGGCTGGTCATTTAGCTATGTCACATGCACAATATGTCCAGCAGATGCATATGCCCAAACCCTCCTCTCTGGAGTGATGGAGTGACCATCCAATACCTTTGGGATGAGTTAGAGTGGCATTTGTGATACAGAGCTAACTGTCCAACATCAGGACATGGCCTAATGCTATGGTGGCTAAATGTAATCAAATTCTTACAGTGATGTTCCAACCTTGATTCCCCATAAGAACAGTAGGGGTGGAACAAACATGTTATTGATACTTTTGATTTAAGAAGAATAATATAGATAATAATGTATCAGCAACAACAGACCTTCACTAGCCATCAAATGTTTGGTGACACCCTTGACATTGCAATTTTTATGTTCATGCTGTAACTTCCATTGATGTTTTCATGCTCTGCTCACAAACATGTTCTTATAGAGCCACAGAAGTTATGCAGCAACTTCTAAAGTTAGACTGGATGTATTTTCTGTTGTTGTTGTTTCCAAGTTTCAATTATCTAAAACAATAAAGTCCAGCTCAGTAATGTAGCATTTTTTGCTGTGACTCTAAACAAAATCTGCTAATGTTTTTCATTGAGGTCAATGCTAACATGCTGTGAAGCTTAACATTCTCCAAAGCTCCCAATCTCACAACTGGAACTATGGAAGAATGCACAGGACGGCAAAGTATGGATAGTTCAGTTAGGTGAAACTTAAAAAAAAGCTAATCATTTAAATATATTTTTCAACACTCAGCTTCATATTCATTAAAGCATCTTCATTACTATTAAGAGTAAATTGTAGAGGGAGGACAGGACTTGCTTTTCAGCATAGGAAACAAAATCATAAGTTCAAGTTAAAATCAAGTTGAACTTGAATGTCATTGGTATTGCTTGAATGCAAACAAGCTGTATTCCATACTCAAAAAAATAAATAATAATAATTGGAAAAAAAGCATGCAAAAGATGTTTGCCAAATGTGGCTGAAGCATCTGAAAGCTTTGATTGCTAATGTTCATGTGACATCACAAACAGAAGGATAAAATTCACCAAGTAAACTTCTAAATCCTCAAAATAAATTTGGTCAGACTTTAATTTGCTATCGCAAACAAAAGAGAACTTGCTTATTTGTATTAAAAGGCTGGGGGCTCCTAAACTTTTGATGGGCTGCGTATATCATTGTTTACTTGGCAGATAAAATATGAACATGACATGGCATAAACTCCAAAAAGAACCGTTAACTTTCATCCAGCACATCAGTGACATCCAGCTGTTTTCCCCATTTAGCCAGCCATGACTGGAGTGTGACAGGGTGTTAAATGTTCAGCTCTGCTGCGCTAAGTAGCTCCGGACATAGTATGCAGGGAAGCAAGGGCTCAGATATCAAGCTCAAGCTACCGTTTCACCTGGACTAAGGTCAGCCTGAAGAGTAGTGGAAGCGGAATGGTGGGAAACTAACAGATCATGGTTTACAACGGTTTACCTAAATCATTTCCATTTATTTATTTATTTGTTTGTTTATTTGTTTATCTATCTTATTTATTTCGGCTGACCACCTGGGGCAGAGACTTGGGGGTGGTTTTGGAGTCAACAGAGCCCCCTGTGATAGCTCTGAAACTGAGCATTAAGTCACAGGGGCCCTGGTTTAGACAGGAATGAATGAGTGGCTCTTGCAGAATGTTAAATCATTTCCAGTTGATGCGTGTGTTTATCATTCTTATCCGTGACGGGGTTCAGCCAGAGGTACTGGGGGCAAATGAAGGGCAGATGAGCATGTATGCAGTGGGGACTTGTCATGTTTTCATTACTTTGACAGATGACGCGTCTTGTCCAGAACAGTTTGGTAATACAAAGCAAATCACCTGTATTATTAGATTATCGGACACATTCCGTTTCGGATATTGAAGTGGTATAAAGCATCTGTGTCACAGAGTATGAGGCGCAAGGCCATTTGGGATTGAATTCCCCACACCACTAGCAACCGGGTGCACGCACTGGCATACAATTTGTGAATACGAACAGTGGCATTCTATACAGTATGATATAGTACTATAGTAATATAGACAACAAAACACAGCGTTCTTTATAAATAACTGATTTACCAAAAAAAAAAGAAAAGTGAATGGAATGTAAACATTTTGGTCAAAAAAATCCATTCAGTTAAAATCTGAAAATTCAATTTTGTTGCATCAACAATTAATTTACATTGAGAAAACAAAATAAATCAGTTATAGTGTTTAAAAAATGATGCAACTCTTAGGTATTTATTTATTTATTTATTTATTTATTTTATTTTCATGCATTTCTATACCCTATTTATGTATGTACATTACTGTGAAAAACTGAGAACACCCTTTATTTTATTTTAATGTACAAGTTATTCATTTTTTATTCATTTAGTTATTCATATCAATCAGTCAATCAGTCAATAAGTCAATTAATAAATCAATCAACCTTTTCAAACTGAAAATTACACAAATTTATACAAAGAGAACGGATTGAAAATAGTACATTTAAATGTATGACTAAAAAGTATAACAAATACCTCAATATAATATGACTTACAAATCAATAAGTGATGTTGAAGTCTGGGCTCTGGGGTGTTCAGTCCATTGTCCATTGTTCTCAGAATGCCAGCAGCTTCTTAGTTCAATTTTCTTTCTTTATATATATATATATATATATATATATATATATATATATATATATTATTATTTTCTCAATAATGGCTTCTTCAGGTGCATATCCTTTATCATAGCATAGAGCTGTCTTCTCACAGTGGAAGAATCAACTAAAACCCTTTTAGATCTTTCTGAACCAAAGCAAATTTCTGTGAGTGGTCAATACCAGGGGCACATTCAATCTCAGAACGTTGTGTGCCATTTTGCTATGGTTTCTGGGTTGAGCTACATGCTTCATTGAAACAGTGTAAAACAGTGTGCAAAGGACTTTTGATGAGTGTGTCAGATGTGTTACCCAAACAAAAGCAATGTGTATATCGTTGCTATCCAAAGAAAAACCTCCAAGTCTCCAGAATTGTAGTTTTGCAGGAGAGGGCATAAACCTCATTAATTTTGATGTAAGTCAATGGAACCAGACTTTTTTCCAAGCAGTTTTGGGGCATTTCCGTTGGTCCATTTGTCAGGGAGTTTTCACATCATGTAAACGGCAGCTGCTGTGTTCAAATGATGCATAAAAGTAATAATCGACAAAATAGAGATACATGTTTTTCTTGGGACAGTGACAATATAAACCCCACTGTATTAAAATAGGCAGCGCACACACTGGACAATGAGTGGAGCTTGATTTTCTTCTCTCTCTCAAAGATAAAAGCTAATAGTATTGTTTATCTGATGGTGACAGTTTTGGTGGTCTACCATTTTGTTACACAACTGTTAGGAGTCTCGTTTTCTCTATAAATCTAAATGATTTTGGAACCTCTGTTTTGGAAAGCCCTGTTTCTTTTCCTCAGGCAAGTTAGGATTGTCTTACATTTAATCTCCTCGGAAACATCTTCTGAATAAATTTATTTATTGCATTAATTTATTAATTAATTTAACAGCTGTTTTAACTGGAATTTAAACCACTAAAAGGGTGGTCACTGTTTTTTCCTAGTACTATATGCATGTACGTATGTTGGAGTATCCATACATGTATAGAATCATGCTCCCATTAGGAATGCCAACCCTTGATGATTTTAAATCCATTTACAAGAAATTATTTACACCATCAGCATGTATGGGGTATGCATAAACCTGTGATATGTTTGGCCAGCCTGAAGGTCTTCTAACCTCTGCCGTGCTGAAAAGACTGAGACAGCCATTGGATTTTTTCTTTTTAATCAGTAGAGACATCTTGTCAATTATAGTCCACACAGAGATGGTCACAGCACTTCCTGTAGGAAAAAGGGTCAATAGCTGAGCATAATGAGTAATTGACTCAAGGCAGAAAAGCTCCCTCTTTGTTCTGATCAAGTACCAAATGTGATTTATTTCCATATTATTTTCCCTCTCAGTCCACTGTATTACGCGAAGAAAGAAAAAAATCTTTTCTGATTCAATTACCACTGTCGTGGTCAGTCTATCAAGGCAAGGCATTACCCAAATTGACTTTCAAATAGGTGACAGGAACAGGGCTTGCTTGCTTATTTATCGAGGTGTAAATCTCTGATCAGGGAGATGTTTCTCGACCTCCAAAAGTTCAGTCTTAGAAGTTGTTAGACATTTTCTGCTTCTGAGTAATCCCAAACACGTTAAGCGATGTTGAGTTCTAGACTTTGAGGGTGGTCAGTCCATTTTTCTGAGCTCACAGGAAGCTTCTTACTTTCATTTTCTTCTTGTTTGTCTACTTTCTTGTTTTCATTAATGGCTTCTTGACGGCTATGCATCCTTTTGGACACATAGCGTTGAGTTGTCTTTTCACGGTGGAAGGATGGCCAGAACACTTGTAGATTTTTTCAGCAAGGGGCACATTCAGTCTCAAAACTTTGTGAGCAGTTTGGCTATAGTTTCTGCATTGAACATCAGGAAGGGATGGGCTCTGAGGTATGCTTTCTCTGGTTTGATGGGTGTAACTGAGGTTTTACTCACTGAGTGACATGTGTATAAATCCCACAGTATCAAAACCACAATGGACACAATGGATTCTAACAAGTGTAGCAGGTTGGTGCAAAGTTAAAGACTGTAGAAGACTTATCTACTATTTTATTGTAATTTTTGATTTTAAACCTTATGAATGAATATGAATGAGTGTTGCGAGCTCACTTCATTCTTTTTAGTTTTTGATTAATTTTGTGTTTAACTGTAACTTCTTTTGCACTGAATGTTGCCAGATTGCTGTTATATAAAATGGTATATTTGGATTAACAGAGCTATTTTGCTGTTTAGCACCTAAGATTTTGACTCACCTTCACACCTGTGTAAATGTAACATGACAATAAACGTGATTTGATTTGACATTTTGCATGTTACTATATTTATGCATGTATTTAAATGCCAGAGTCAAGGAAGGAACTAAGAGCTCTCTGCTCTATGCATGATGGAAATCAATCTGCTTGCGGCAGCTATGAGTGGAGAAAGCCGTAAGTCATAATGAATGAAGAGCACATGAGGTAAGTGCTTATAGACTGGGACATTAAGCAATATGTAATTCTGTGCAGCCTTAATTGACATTATTATGAGTGTAGCAGCTCAGAGCTTAGTTTCTCCATTAAGACTGGAGAAAGTCAAAAGTCTATTTCATAATACGACCATGAAGCATCGTGTGTCCGGGTGTATTCTGAGTAATGGACTATTGTTTGAATGCACACACAGATCCGCTCCTTGTCGATTCGTTCAGATGCAACGTGGTCAGAACTGTGCGCACAGTAAGTGGTTACTTAGCAACCTGCTCTTCTTCTTCTTTCTATCACGCTCTCAGGGATGCAAAAACAAATGGAGGACGCTTACATGTAGCCAACTATAGTAGAGCTGCCCAACACAAAGTCAGGCCAGGTTGGGTGTGCTCCAAAAGACACACACATACACACACACACACACACACACACACACCACACCACACACACATGCACATACACCCATCCTGCTCTTGTTGTGGGGTAAAAAAAAAAATATTTGGGTAGGCGAGGTCACTTTAGATATCGTTTTCAGCACTATTGTGTGCTGACGCTATTCTGCTTTGTACAGTTATGCACTTTTTAATGTCCACCAGCACCTGCTAATGTATGGACTCAGGATCAAGCTTTTTTAATGACTTCTGGGTCAGCAAATGCATATCATGGTGTGCACCGTTAGTGCCCCCATCATAAATAAATAAATAAATAAATAAATAAATAAATAAAGAGACACACTGCAGTTTGCCACTGTTCCCAGCAAAGTAGACTACTGTAGATTCCGTTGTCCTCTTAGTATCTACAAATGTTTAACAGGGTCCTACTCGTTTGACAGAGTTCATTCTACATTATATGAGGAGACCCCATGTATAATTCTCTATGAAGCGTACGGCAGAGCATTCTAAGTGCTTCTGACAGGTCCCAGCAGGTGAAAGTTTAGAGTGCTGTGGGCACGTGGATTTGAGCTGGTTTTAATGAAGAGCTAGCCCATCTCTGAGGCACTGGCAAATGCAAATGTGTCCACCCAGCACATACGCAGTGCGACGCTCAAAGCTGTGGTGTAATGTCAACTATCATTACAGAAAATCAAGAGCTTTGGTCCACAAGGATTGGGTTTATACGTTAGGAAAAAAAAGAGCCTTTTTAAGAGTTCTGGGTGTAGGCTCCTTGGTGCATAGATTGAGCTGGAGTTTATGCCAGACTGCAGCAGTAAGTACCATCATGCCTGAGTGGACTGTCATGTTTCATATTATATTTCGGCTCAAGAGGATACAGTAACTTCCCTTGCAAATTAACGGGCTATAATGCCAGACAGTGTAAGCTTCATTGCATGGTTTTATAATGTCAAACTTATAATTGGCTTACAACCAAAGTCATATTGAAATAAAAAATTCACAACTTTTCGGTTTTATAATCTAATAGCATTAAGGTCATATCCATTCTCTATGCTACTTTTGAACCTTACCCCACAGTGGTTTGTCATCAGAAAATTAGACTCAGTCTGCCTGTTTTATGGGCTGCTCACACCAGAGTGAATGCATTAAATCGCATCTAACCTGAGTAAATAGTCTGCAAAGGAGCCGAACTCTCCCTTGAAAAATTAGTGTACATATGCATGTGCACTCATCATCAAAAGAATAGTTGTACCCAGATGGAATCAACCAACAGGAATGAAACTTGGTGGGGAGGTTTGACATTGTGAGACATGCAAATGATTCAAGTTTCACACTCAGCCACACGTGATGTAAGCAAGGACGGGCCTTATCGCTGTACCTGACTGACCCAACAGCCATGATTGCAGACATTCAGAGAGCAGGGATGCACGCACACAGACCGTTATGATGAGTGCCCTTAACACCACGTCAGTGTGTATCGACTGTGTGTGTCAGACTGGTATCGTGTCGTGCCAGACTGTCATGGAGTGATTCTGAATGGCAGTGGGTCATCTTCAGACACAGCAAAAGAGTTTTAATCCATAGGTGGTGTCGCATTTTAGCCATACCCCTGCATTTTAGAATGAGAAAAGAAATGAGGCTGCATTCATGGCCACATAGTAAGATCACATTCTTTTGGAACAATTAAGAATTATCCCCACTGAAACACATATTTACTGCAAACGTCTTTTGTGTGTTTTAATGGCATTTAGTATGATTTTTATATGTGAAAGCAGTGCTTGCCAGTGATGTACTGCCTAGCAAATAATCAAATTATTTGCCAATATAGTGAGAAAATTTGGCATACTAATATCACTTAAAACAAGGAAAATGACTTAAAATAAATTAAATAATTTATACATTTTAAGATATCTTGATATTTTAAGATATAACATGATATTTTTATATACATTTTTATTTTTGTGCAGTCACTACTGAAACATTTGGTGCAGTTTTGGTAGTGATAAAATGGGATATTCATTCACTTATTTTAATGAAATAATCGTAATTATGGTGTAGAGTCATTAAAGAAAAAGTATTTTGGTACAAAGTCCAATGTGTTTTCAGCTTTGAGATTGAACCAATTCAGGTAGAATGATCCATATATACACACGGTACTGTGCAAAGCATTTATCTTGGCAGTACAAGCAGTTTGATTGTAAAAACTCTATATATGACTACAACAGATGCCAAAGAGAATCCAAAGTTTGGTTCCATATTCTCACCATAATGACCTCAAACACTTTTAATCTTACAAAATGAATGTATGAAATGAAAAACAAGAAGTTGGAAGCAACGGATCTATCACGTTTCCAAAGGTGTGCCCTATCCGCAATGCTGACGGCTCACTGCAGTGGAGCTCGGGGTCATGGGTGACCTTGTAGTTGTGCGTTATGGGGAGGCTATGGACGTGCTGCTCCTATTGACATGCTGTTCAGCTCATCTCCAACCGACACTGCACTCAGTGGCCATTACACATGACCTTACGCCAAACAAACTAGGGAAGGTTATAAACATCCAGCTTTGTTCAATCAAAGCACATTCCACCTCGTAGTGTCTATTGAAACGTACAGGAAAGCATTGTAAATCCTCTTCTGAATCACAAAATAAAACAAGGCCTGACTGAGCATATATCACAGATATCCCAGTCTTTCCACTTGACATTTTGCCAGCAGTTGTTGCTCTTTCTGCAGATTACTTCTGCTGCCAGTCATCTCGGGCCGCACGCATCAGATTGTCTCTACTGGTCAGCAGACGTCTCCCATGTAAATCCGTGCTGCTTACAAAGTCATTAACTTTTACAAAGGTGACAGAGCTGAATCTTTGCGACAGCCGGAAATTTCAGCAGAGTGGACCGCAGTGTGCAGGTCTGTTCTCACAGTTTCTGCAAATGAAAAGAGCAGGCAGCCTGCTAAATTATTCAAAATGAAATAAGAGGCTCCGCCATACTACATGACAGATGAGACAGAGGGGAAAATGGAGATGCTTTTCAGCAAAAGGCACTGCATTCTTTTTATTTAGATTTCACTTTGGCTCAAAATATATGAAATATGCAAAACATTGGATTATCAGATTCAGCCTCCTGGTATGTAAGAATATTAGTGTTGTATTGTATAGAAAATTGTTCATTGCTCATCACCAGGTTGTTTTTTTGTTTTCTGCCAGTGGGATGTTCTGATTGTGTGTGTGTGTACATGTGGCCAATTAGTAAGAATACAGCTCTAAATTGCTACAAATGCTACAAAAGGCTTACTGACAACAGCAAACAAGGCAGCAGAAAATCCAGAGTCTAAACTGACAGTCTGCCTAACCTATAGATGGAAATACAAGGAATTAACAGTTACCAAAATTGTGGTTTAGCAGAAAATTCACATGTTAATGACACACTGCATTCATATAAGACAGCTAAGTGGATGGGTAGTGTAAATGAAATAATGGCTAAATTAATGTTTCGACATGATTACTACCTCCCATCTGCCATTTATACTGACATTGCTTATCCCATACTAATCAGTCATAAACACTGCAGACGTCATTTGGTAAAACTGCATAACGGCACTTCTGGGAAAACGGTTTCCATACGAATAGCAATGTTTACTGTGATGCACACTTCCATGCACCGCTTTTTCAGTTGACTTGCTAGCTAGTCACCAGTTGCCAACAGTACCCTGCTCTGTATACTATAATAACAATGGGCCTGGATTAAAAAAGGTCTGTACAATTCATGGTATCCCTATTTCAAACCATTCTGCTGCTTGTTTCATGCAGGTTTGTTTTTGTTTTAAAGTTTTTACACAAAGCTAAAACCATACCTGGTTTCTGTTCAGTCAGATCACCTTGAAAAAGATTATCCTGTTAGGTATACTGAGGTTTGTCTTTAGCACAGAAAATATCTTTCACAGCCTTTCAACTACCAATAAGGCCAACTATAGGACATATGACTAAGCAATCTATAACTTGGTAATGTATTGACAGACATGCATTATATGAGAAGTGTTGTACCATAGTACCATAGCAAAATAAACCTAAAATCAAAGAAATATGAGTATATATATATTTAGCCTACTAAAACCATGCATTGTCCCTGACTAGACATCTTCCAGCATCACCAGCTATCAAGCAAATTAGCTGTCTTGTCAATTTACATATGCAAACTCTTCGTCTGCAATACATAGTTTTTAAATGCAATAGATTTGTATTAGAATGTGGCAGCGTAAATATATAAAACTCTCTATAGAGGATAAAATATAAATACAGGTGTTACTAAACACAGGTGTTACTTCCATCCACCGTAATGTTTCCATGAATGTTCCCTCTTTTGTAATCCACAGCAAGAGAACCTGTGATTTCACATACAATGAAACTGGAACCCAGCACACAGTGAAGCAGCCTATTGATTCTTTTGTCATTTGTTCTGTATTTTATGGTCTTGATCATCAGTAACATGCACAAAGGCAGGCACCATCTGCAACTGGTCTGGGAGCCAGTTCCTGAGCATGCAAGAGAAAGAGTAGATTAACTGCTGTTTAAAACAATGAAAGAGCTAATCCTTCAGAATCTATACTGAGCAGCTACCTTGCCAAGACTGAGATAATGGCTCTCTTGTAAAGTACGCTCTGTGGGGAACAACATTCATATGTCAATTTCAGGGCTGTTGTTGTGGCTTAATTAAGACATGCAAAGAAAAGCCTGTGTTCACAGAGCTCTGTGTAGTAGGCTATGTGCGTGTCTTTAACAGTATTGGTGGTCTTTAAACTCAGGCATGCAGGTCAGTGTTAGCTGCATACCCTGTTAATATAGAAGGATCCAAATTGGATGGACATTTTTACACTTATTTTGCAGTTTAATGAGGAATATTTGATCAATTCTCACTTGCCAGATTGCAGTAAACAATTTGCCAAATCCTGCCTAGTTGCACGAATCCCAGAATCACATGAACTATGTTTCCATTCCTCTGTGAAATGTATGTCATGAAAATATTATAAAAAATAGCAAAACATACAATTTCTTATCTGTGTTCCAAACTCTAACACTCACGTTTCAGACTGCACGCTTCCCATGTTAGACGAGTAACACATTCATTGCACTCTTTTGCAACGAGTGACAGGGAAGTACCACCCCACAATGTCATAAGAGAACCACGCTGCAAAGAACTGTGGGAAAGCTGTAGAAAGGAGTTTGTATAAGAGCTTTCCAATGGGGAGTGCAATGGCGCTGTATTAAAAATGGAATCCAATAAAATGGATTTCAAAGCGTTTGGTTGTTTATTTTGGAGATCTCATTGGCTAAAACAGCCATTCATGAAATTTCAGTGTTCATGGTTACAACTATCCTGGAAGATATTTTAGATGAATTTCTCAATGTATTGCTAAATGCTGTACTAGAAAATGATCACATTTTTTTTTACACAAAACTTTTACTTTCACAACTAAATGAGAATCCAAGCAGTTGTCCCTATAGAGGCATTGCTATTGAGCATGTATTCATAATGACACAACATGAAAGATTTTTTAAGCATGCAAAAGTGTGAACATTTAATTAGACACTACCTTGTTTGCGTGCAATATAGAATGCAAATAAAAAATCAACTGGTAAAATATTAATATTTTAATTTGCAGTAGGTAGGATTTAGAAGAGAGTGGAAATTTGACTGCAAAAGAAGGCTGCCCTGCACACTCAGGCTAGCAACCATGGCATCTGGTAAACACTTACTTTAGTGTGACATACATATCAGGATTGCCTGCACACTTCACCATTTCAGTTTTTAAATAAAGCAATGCTAACCAGTAGCTAATGTTAGCCTGACTGCAACATCATAGTAACATGAGGTACGTGCTATGAAGCATTACTGTAACCGTTGCCATCTTAGCTTTGTGGTTATTAATTTTGAAAAATTTATAGACATTCTGCTAGCCTGATGTCAAGCAGAAATAGGGGTAATTCGACTTTGGATTCGAAGACTTTCCGGTCTGGTAGCTCTCTCCACCTCTGAAAAGCTGCTCTGATGTTTAGCCTTGTTTTATCTGCTTAATTCTTTCTTTTATGTTTGCTTTTCTTCCTTTAACTTCTTCTGTTAACTTGTCTTTGTTGTGTATGCTGTTGTTGGCAAAGAAGCAATGGGCAATTTTTACTTGCAAGTTGTTTATCCAGCATTGCATGTACGTTTCCTGAAGCCGGTGCATGAGGGAGGGCTGCTGAATACAGTGCTGAATCAGATACATAGAAACACATGATTAGACTTTTAAAAGTTCTGTGAATGGGATCCTTGCCAAAAGAAATTAACGATCAGATATTTTGACTTTCAAAGCTTATGTTTGATGACCATCCTGGAACTAATGCCGAAGCCTCCTTATAATTCCAAACTATAATTCACACTTAGGACCTCACCTGAAACCCTGAAGGTGCAGACAGTCAGCAGCTGTCATTACAGTGGAGAAACTGGTGACATTCAGTAGTAATCAACATGCCTACTAACGAGTTAGTTTACCACCAATTACTGACACTCTGGATGGTGAAGAAGCTCCTGATGACTCTTTTTTGGTAGCATGATCTCTACAGAGCACAAAACTCTAATAGGGCTAATAGAGGAAATGGGTGTAGGTCATCAGAAAGACTGCATTATCACTCATGTTTGAGGTATATGGACTGACAGCCCATACAACTTTCCACACACTGGTCCTCTCTCACCTCCTCCGTGTCTGGCAGTAAGTACAGTATTTCCAAGTCATGGCTTGATCTTTCAGCTAGCCCCCTCCCTTTCAGCCAGTCAAATGCTACCATGCCTACAATATTGGAGACATGGCCTCCCTGAAGCACATAAGAATGCACGCACCAAAATCTACGCAGTTGCAGCTCTGAACATGTGCCGTTCAAAATATTGGTAGGGACACATCCCTATCGTCCATATGCAAACCTATGGCCATGATTTATTTTGATATGTGAAGAATGTACCATAGTCAAAGGTTCACAGATTTGCATTCAGTTTGTGTCAACTGTTTTCAACACATGAAAGGGTAAATAAGTTGAATGCCAATTTTTATTGTTCTAATTAGACAAAACAGGAATACTCATGAGGAGGTATTCATCTGAATGAGCATGAGCTGGAACTGAATGCAGTGGAAGCTGATCGGTAGGATCCATACATTCCTGATTGGCAGTTACATCTTGTGTTCAGCACCGCTTCTTTTCTGATGTCCCTTTTAAGTGAGCAGCTTAACCATTCGCAAAAAAAAAAAGTGGGCTCTAGTCTGCTTTGGCAGTGTTTGTGTTGGAGGAGGCGTCAGTTCCGAGGTGGGCGATGCCATTTGCATTTGAGCACTCCTCTCAGCAACTTCAACGGTGCTTCAGCTCCAAAAACAGAGGGCCGGTGCCAGATTGGTGGTGCGACGGATCTAGGCAACTACGGGTATACTGTTTCCTGGATAGTAACTCAATGCGATCAAGTGCCAGAAGTAAAAAAGCACAGCTATAGTAAGTACAAACAAATAACAAGGCTAATAGCAGCATGGCATTGCTACTTACTAGAAATTACATCTAGGAAAAAGGAAAAAAAGAAGGGAAAAATATGGCAGAACAAGGACAGTTTTATAAATGCTGTTTTTAAATGAGCCAGATTGGGCTCCGACTGGAACACTTACACAGTAGACTGCCTACACCTCCTGGATACACTGAGAGGCTGTTGATGTGGACCGACATGCTCTGCTTGTCTTTACTCTGTGTTTATACACTCCCATGAATATGGATGTCACCCATTTCCCCCTCTTTCAAGACAAAAGGGATATTTGTAAAAAGCAGAAGCAATCATCTTGAACATGCCTCTGATTGCATCCCTGTCAATTGCACTGAATGTACCACGCAGATAACAGACTTTCAGTTGATGCCACAGGGGCCTTACCTAAGCAATCATCAGAAGCCCAGCAAGCCCGGGACAAACGCAGACGTGACGGCCATCACAAACAAAAAGCGGATCCACTGATATGAATGCCGAGGCTTTTCTACCACTGAGTGAGAATTTCAAACGCCTCGCTTCCGGACCGTTTATATAGGGACGCTTAATCTACATCTTTATTAAGTTTACATTAATCTCACTTTCTTCAAAAAAGTGCTTTGATAGGCTTAATGAAGTAGCATCCCATTAGTGCACATTAAAAGCACAACGGCGTCTAGCAGCACACTGCCGAAATAAGATCTGTAAAATGAAATTCGCCTCGGCAGGTGGCTCCCGCACCACTGGAACATGCTGCCCTGAGAGCCCAATGTGCTATCCTACAGAGTTTTGCTTTTTGCTAAAGCAGACTTGACTTTGCGTAATGCAAATACGCATGTGGCGGCGGTGGAGGGAAGAGCAATGAAATCAATAAATTAAAACTGCTCTAAGAGCTTCAGGGGTGGAGACATCTCCGCACTCCGAAGTAACATGCAAATACACTTTGAAGCCCATAATGCTGCCGCTGCAGCCGCCGCTGCCGCCATGCTCGGCCGTGAAAGGAGATTATCTTTCGACTTTTGCGTGTCATTTGTGGCGAGATCCAACAGGATGCAGGAGCACGCTCCTGCCTCTGCCTCAGCAGAGCCATCAGAGTTCATATCAGTAAAGGCTCATTAATGCTGCTATCCAACTGGAGAGGGGGGATTTTTGCAACATTAATTTTAACACTGCCAATCCAGTAAATAATATTCTAGTTACAGCCTTGATTGCCTGCGAAAAAGGGGCCATTTAGTCTAAATGGCATTTTGCTCCGAGGCTGCCTTTGAAAATTGTGGCCTAAATGAGAGGAGATGTAAAGTGCTCTGTTGCTGAAATGGCACACTGAGACATTACCATTAGACTCTAGCCATGTTCTGGAAAGTATTAGCATGCACGGTCGCCTACGTTCACCCCCAACGCCCCCAAGCCCCCCACCCGCTATGTCTTAAAATGTGGCATGTGACTCTCTTTGTATCCGGCACTGCAGTCAATGTGAAAAGAAATGAAGAGGGCAAAGGACTGCAGTAATATAGCTACCGTAGCCCAAGTAATGCTTGATTAAGCTTTTGTCCTCTGTGTAAAAGCGTTTAAGTACATACTTTGTACAAACTTTGTTTTAGTGTAACCACGAGTGGACTCCCAGCCATGGCATGCGATTAGCTCCCATAGCCCGTGTTTACATCCACCCTGTCAGTTGATATCTGCATCATCGGGATGAGGAAATTGCTAAAAGAGCACTTGTGAGGACACAAACAACTGGCTAGCTCCCAATTTTAATCAAACTTTCCCTCTCCCCGAATAAATCAATGCCATAATTAATGCATTTCAAAGTGTCATAAGTTCCGAATTAGAGCAAGGTCAATTCTATTCCTAATGAGTTTTCTGTTTCAACCATGAACGCATTCCGACTTCTGTCTCAGCATTATTTTCGTCCCGTCTGAATCGATAGCAAGAAGGCAACCATGTATATTATTCACAGATATCGCAGAGTTAGTAATTAAATACATGGTTTGCAGCCTCTGAAAACCCATCGAAACATTCCCAGACATCAACACTGCAGCAATAGCCACACCGGACTGCACCCTGGAAATGGGAAAGCATCTCCAAAAGAGACTTTCTCAAGTGCGCCCACTTTGTGCTGAGTTTGCAGAGATGGAGTTAACTAGGATAAGTGGGCCACACCGGACCTAAGGAGTTCAATGAGGAAAGACAGAGCAGATGTTAATGATTATAGATTTCAAAGGATGGACTTGCATGTATAATAAGGTGCCCCTAATCATACAATGCCAATACTAAACCTAACACTGTCTTTTATATGGGCGGTCTAGTGGCAAGCTGTAAGTACAAGTGGACATCATTCAGCACTGTGCCTACTTTGAGACGATCCACATGTAAAAAACAAAAGTGAACTGTTTTTGTGGATTAGTGTCAAGGAAATATGGATATGGTAAGATGAATGAAACACGACAAATTAGCATCATTCGTCCAGCTCTAAAATGGTGCAGTTTACTTGAACTAAAATGTTTATCTCCAAGCTCAGCTCTTGATGCAGACTACTGATGTACTAAAAAAAACAAGGATGCAAGCTAAGGATGCATATTTAAACACCAAGATAGATCTACCTGACTTAGATGAAAATGCCCACCATCTGGCGCGTTAAAGCTTCTCATTGGCAGAAGCTTCAGCAATCCATTAATCTCAAATAGACCACAGTCAACACAGATGCAGGGGGCTCCCAAATGAACCAACAAACTAAGATGGTTATGCCCCACGCTCCCGTCCCGAGAATATCAGGTGCAAGATTCTGGGCACCACTTGGTGGGAAACCAAATTTTCCTAACGACTGACTGTAAATTTTACGCCTAGCTAATGTAGCTGGTGTAAACCTGCTTGCGACAGTGGACTGGGAGCCATGACTCCCACTCTGCATTGTGTGTGAGAAAACTGCACAGTAGTCTGAATTGTTGCCTTGTTTGTTTATTGCTCTGTGTTGTAAAGGATAAAACAGTTTGCTGTCATTGAGAAGGCACAATGTATTAACCCTTCTCTGTGCTTACAAAATAAAGTCAGAGAGTTATATGAATATTACTGTGATCAAAAAGTGATGATGTATCATTTATTTTGATGTAACTGAACGATTTATGAGACCCAACTGTTCATCTGCTAATGTTTAAAGCTGTGGTTAGGTTCAGGGTTGAGTTAACATGGAGGGGGTCATGTACACCAAACTGATGGTCTTGCCTGAACAATGATGGCAATGAGAAGACTGTTCTACTGTGTGCTGTCGTGGTTAGTTTCAGGGTGAGTTGATATGGAGGGGGTCATGTACACCGAACTGCATTTTTTGGATAGCCTTGGCTCAACAATGATGGCAATGAGAAGACTGTTCTACTGTGTGCTGTCGTGGTTAGTTTCAGGGGTGAGTTGATATGGAGGGGGTCATGTACACCAAACTACATTTTTTGGATGGTCTTGGCTCAACAATGATGGCAATGAAAAGACTGTTCTATTGTGTGCTGTCCTGGTTAGTTTCAGGGGTGAGTTGATATGGAGGGGGTCATGTACACCAAACTGCATTTTTCGGATAGTCTTGGCTCAACAATGATGGCAATGAAAAGACTGTTCTACTGTGTGCTGCCCTGGTTAGTTTCAGGGGTGAGTTGATATGGAGGGGGTCATGTACACCAAACTGCATTTTTTGGATGGTCTTAGCTCAACAATGATGGCAATGAAAAGACTGTTCTACTGTGTGCTGTCCTGGTTAGTTTCAGGGGTGAGTTGATATGGAGGGGGTCATGTACACCAAACTGCATTTTTCGGATGGTCTTGTTGAGAAGATTGTTCTACTGTGCGCTGTCCTCCCTGAACTCTTCATAGTCATTTTTTCAGCTTAACCTGTTCATGCGGCTTTAAACGACTACATAACTGAATTTTCTATGGCATTACATTTCTCCTTTTTTGGTTTTGGGAGCATAAATGGACAAATAAGCTATAATCAGTGTGAATTGGAGTGATTCTTGCCCACTACTGCCCACAAAGCCTAACACCATGTTTGCCCGTACTTGCCCACTTCAACCATATGTCATGCACCTCATTGTACCTTGATGCACCCAGACAAAATGTGTCAAAATAAAAGTGAAAATTTTGTTGTGTTGTGATTAAACAAAGCCGGGTGAACTTGACACCAAACAATAGGTATCACTGTTGACAGACGAGCAGGCAGCACCACAGCCAAGCAAGAGAAATACATCACTAATAACATTAGTTTTATCTGTATCAGCATAATACTATTAGCTAATTATTCTACAAGATGTCTACAAGTCAGTTGAAATTAAATTAAAGCGAAAATATACTCTGATCAAAGCGGGGCACAAGTTACAAAGTCAAGACAACTGTTGTGCAAAAACTCTGGGTTTTTTTTTTTTTTTCATTTATTGGACGTTATGTAGTTTCATGTGTTTTGCTGCTCTGCCTGCAGCTCATTTGTTGCTTGCCTGTTTGGCTCTACAAGCAGCCAATAATGGCCTGCACAGCCCACCATAATACACACCTGCACAAGCCTGCTACCTGATTGCAATTTACATATAATGACTGAAGTGCCTCAAAATGGATCTGTTCTGCAAATAATTTTGTACCGATCTTTATAATGCATCAGAATCCAATAGGTGCCTTCTACAATACATTGTAATGTTGTTGCTAGTATGTTTGGTTTTGAATGATACTTTGGAGAGAGCTCCCACAGACATGCCCAAATGTACCACCAGAAAATGATGTTTGACCAGTTACAATGTGCAAATAGGCATTCAGAAGAAAAGTCTTTTTATGTCTTGGTCACGTGATAATTTCCCAACTTGAGTTGGTGGGTACATACCCCATAAGTAGGCAAAAGTCCAAAAACAAACAAAACAAACAGACAAACCATAAAATGCAATGCCTTATTAATATTGACTCAATGCAATGAAGAATGTGAGAAATGCTACCACACTGGTAAAATGAAAAAAGTAAAATAAAATGGTCTAAAAAGTATTAACATTTCTAGCTGAATGGATTCTTTGGTGAGCACTGCACCCTACTTGACTCTATTTTTTGTGCCCACCGACCCTGCATTTCAGCATTTGAAAGTAAGTTGACACTAAGCTCTTTAACACATCAGACTCAGGCAAATCTGTGTGTATGTGCTGCCACAGAGAAAGAGAGAGAGAGAGAGAGAGAGAGTAACAGAGAAACAGAGAGAGAGCTCATCATGCTTGTGTGGGGTCTAAATAATTATTGGTGTTTGAAACATAGCCTTTTGTAGCAGTTGAAACAGCAATTACAGACATTAATTGTGAAACTGTATCAGTTCCAGCACCTTGACTCATATTAATTTCTCCCCTGGTTGCCTTTATGTGCCTTAACTACACCCCCAGACATGCCTCCCCCCTCTCCAATCCTGACCACTAAATCTGCATTCAACTTATACAATTTTAGTGCTTTTCTCATAGCAACTGAACCAGCCACACTCAAAGGACAGTCAGTTCTACATTTGTAAAGGAGAGTAAAACAGCAGTCAGTGTCTTTTTCTGTTGGTGGCAAACACCTTAGCATTCACGAGCGTATCCTGTATTTGTCATAATAAACCTAATCCTAATGGTTTAAACTTTGGTTGGTAAATTAGAATCATGTCTCAGCACATGTTTGTTTTATAGGTGTGATTGTATGTGTGAGCAATTTGCAAATGAACCCCAGTAGAATAGAAAGCCCTTGCTATTCACTTCTAAGAAGCTTGGTGAGTCAATTATAGAAGGGTTTTGGCACCAAAAGAAGGCAGCATGTTTTGCTCATTTGTCAAGGATTTATTTTTGCTTTCCAAAATGCAAGGCGCAACGTAGAGGGTGGTAATATACACTCGCTCGCCTGAGGTGGAATAAAGCATTGCTATTTCATTGTTTATTCTGTTTTCTTGGTTTTGTTCGCATGTGTCTGGGATCGATTTAGAAACCATTGTCTGGGCAATGCTGTTCTTTTCTCAGTAAAAAAAAGAAAAAAAAGACTATATCTGGGCAACCAAAGCCAAACTGAGAATGGGAGGGGCATGAGAACTCGTCTTTCTCGCCTCAAGAATTTCATTAAATATCAAAACAGGTCATTTATTTTACAACTTTGCTCAGAGATTTTTTTCTAAATAGGGTAAAACTGCATTTTGCTACTCCCTGTGAAAGTACTCAGAACAGTATTAGAGATATCCCCTATCCATTTATAGCACTGTGCACAAGCTGGAGACCACCTTTAATTTATTGTATTCCCAGTCAAAATGGCCATTAATAATGAGTTGTTCATTTTGCAGGGGATATTCCTGAGGAGATTAGCTGTAAAATAATCCTCTTGCCTAATGAAGGGAAAAGTCAAAAGGCAATTAGTTAGGAGGAAAACAGGATTCCCCAAAACTGGAGCTCCAGAAATATAAAACACAGAGAAAATAGGACCCTTAACAACCATGCAAGACCTGGTAGACCATCAAATCTGTCATCAGATGATAAACAGTACCTAAAGCATGTCTCCGAGACGGTTGAAGAGAAAATCAAGCTCAACTCTTACTCCAGATCTGACAAACTCTATAGGTATTTCTGTCTACCCTCCCACTGTGAGAAGAACCCTCAAGGCTGTGGGTCTGAAAGGATGCATAGCTGTCAGGAAAAGGTTATGGGGGAAAAAAAAAAAAAAAAAATATATATATATATAAAAATTCAGATTAAACAAAGAAGCTGCTGGTGTTCACAGCTCAATGGACTGCTCAGAACTGGTCATCCCAGTTCAGACCTCAATATCACTGAACGTATTTGGGATTGCTTGACAAAGCAATGCAACCAACTTCTAAGACTGAACTTTGGAGGTGTGGAAAAAAATGATGTTTTCTGCATTTCTTCCTTACTGGAAATTCAATAGCTTATTATTTTCAGCATTCAGAATGAAGTATGAAGTTTGTGGCATCGATGTATGCGCAGGTTCCTGCGGAACACTCCATAGGTCTTTTTTTCCGAGATTGGTGCACATGGAATAATTATACATAAACGGAATACTTCTCACTCTAAATGAGTGTGAAATGTAGTTTTGCCCAAAAGAATATTCAGCTCCCAGTGCTCAGGCAGCAGCTAGACTCCATCTGTATTCAGCAGACAGTTAGCTCCTCTACAATGCTGTCAGCTGTGCCTCTCTCTTAAAAATGTGAGGGGAAAGATGGGGAATCACTTTGTATTATTATGGAGCATCGTCTGTAAAGTATAGCATGCATTATTTGCATTAACCTGCTTATTACAGGATGATTAACTGACTGGCTGTTGTTTTAGGTTTCAGACCCAGAATATCGGCATGCTAGTTGTTTTAGTAGCATCAGTGTCCAACTGCAGGGCTAAAGCATGGTCCTGGGTTTTGAGGCATTTGGTTGGATGTGAGCAGTTTAAATGCTTCTATGCACCTCACCATGTTGCTAATGGCACTCACATCATCATCAATAAATATAACTGAGCCAGCTCCACTGGTAGCCTTATATGCTCATGCCTCACTTTCACAGATATTGTTGCTTCCTTTTTTGTCATGTACAGGTTATTTAGTCCAGAGCACCCCAGAAACCCATATAGTAAGCTGTCCTTTCTGTTCTTTAAGCTTAGCAGTCTGGTAAATGTGGTAAACCATCCGATGTTACCGTAGGGCATTCTTCTCTTTACGGAATGGTTTTGTGAAAAGTCTATTTTCCCACTTACTCTGGATGTAGTCAATCAGCCAAAACATGTTTGGTGTCCAAATTTTGATTTATTGGTTTAGCATTCAAGTCACAAGGCTTCTCTATTCACAAATCTTTATTATTGAGCAACAGACATCAATAACCACCCAAATCCTCTTTGTAAATACATCTTCAAAACATCTCTCAACCTGCTCAAACTGCATCCAAGATTTTCTTAAGGATAAGCAGACTTATGACTCACTGGGCATATGGATGCTAGCATATATTGGTGATTTCTTTCCATTCAAAAAAGAAGCAATAGTGAGTTATGCCATCATGCAATCCCAGAAAAAAGTACTAAACTGTTGCTGGGGTGGTACCCCTCTTGTCATTGAAGTTGTACTTCCAAGGCTATGTCTTCAGTAGTTAGGAAACTTAATTGGTATGGTTGGTATAGCGTATCAGGTAACACATCCACCTCCTCTTACTGTAGACAATCCCCTACCTGGGCAGGCACCCTACACTATGCCAATGAGAATCAAGACTCCTAACTCTACCTGTGTAAGAAATGGTTCAAATGAATAAGAGCATCTGCCAAAGACCATGAATGTAAATTCTATATGAGTATTCTACATTTATCTTTTAGAATTAAAAATCTTCAATTCTCATGGCTCCACACAAACTGTCTTGGCTCTGGGGTGTTTATTTTATAGTTCTAGTTTAAAACTTAGATCATGACAAAAATGCAGTATTCCCCCAATGAAAAATTTAATTAAGGTGCCCAGTTAAACCTCAAAACCATTGTTGTACCTTTGAGGGTGCATTTATATTGTTTGTACTCTGATAAGCAAATTTTTTACCTGTGCAGTAGCTTTTTTTTGACAGTATGGAAAGAATCAATTAGATCCTCAACAGGCAGTGAACAGACTGTTTAGAGAAAGAACTGTTTGTTATGTTTGAAGGCTTTGTTGATATTCAATAATAACTGAAAAGCTGTACTCCAAATGGCGAGGCTGCACTTGACTGGCCTCCAGAACAGTTCCTGAGTCCATTTTCTCTTTTGAGAGAAGACAAGACTGAATTTAAATGATGTTAAGAATGAGACAACACCAGAAGCAAATTTGTGGTATTGAGACCAAATTCGAAACTCCCAAACAGGAGTCAGGATTTGGCTGACTTATTGTCCATAATGGCTCCCTGCTGCATTCAGCTACATGGGTGTTCATTTTCATAGCTCAGAGTAAGTCATACCATGTCCTAAACTAGAGGTCTGTACAGGACTGATTTTTTTTATTCCCACTCCCACTAGAAGTTGTCCTGCTTCTGCCCACTCCCACCAACAATTGGCAACACTTGTCACACCCCCCACCTGCAATGTAGACATTCCCACCCACAGCCCATTACAAGGGTAAATACAAACTGTGGTGCATAACTTGGCACTTCATTTTAAATAAATGAAGAGGATTTGCCTCTACAGGCACGTCTAGGAGAGTTCTATCGTATCATTTCAGCCTTAGAGGCTCCGCTGCTTCTGTAGCACAATAATGCAATTTATTTCGTTGTTCACGTGATTGGTTCCTGTGCTATTTATTTCATTACTTTCTTATTGATTATGTAGCTGTTTACCTCTTGTGGTAATTAAAGATTATATATGTATTGTATATTATCCTTTTATATAGAATAAATATATAATGATATATATTATCATTTTCTATAGGCTATTCAGTAATTTGCAGAATTTTTCTGCATGTAAATGTTGTCCCGCTCCTGCGCTTACTGGATTGGTTAACTGTCTGCTCTTGCACATAACATTTAATTATGATACTGAGGTGAGGTTTTACTGCAGGCCCCTATCCTAAACAACATTGTCAGGTCCAGCCTAAAAGAAGACATATGTCAGCATGGAGAGGTTTTGGTGATAATTAGAGAAAAGCGTATTTATAGAAAAGATTAAGGTGACTGTTGAGTTCTAGTGTTCTTCACAACACTAGCCTCTGAAGCTCTTGTATCCTCAAGGCTATGTCTTCAGAAGTTCGGGAACGTAACTGGTATAGCTGGCATGGTGTAATGGGTAACACATCTGCCCACACTATACCAATAAGAGTCCAAGGGCAAGATTAAATTTGGACACCAAATGCTTCTCAGCAGACTGACCATATCTGGGGTAATTGGAAAATTGTATACATTTGAATTTCTGCCATTCTCCTAATGGTAAACACCTATGGGATCTTTTGATCAGTTTTCAAATCAAATATTTGATTTGAGTGATTTATTCAAAAATTTCAACCTCTTTATGGCAAGCTAAACCACATGCCTTAGATGCGAATGTCCTATTTTGAATCTCTTGTGAACTAATGATTCAACCGGCCAAGAAACAACTGATCAGCCAATTACCTATGGTGCTTTGTCATGTTTAACTTTGACTGGGAATCACAGTACAATACAGATGTACACACTTGAATCGAGCTGACAGTCTGAACTTATACAACAGCTGGTTAATCCGGTGCGGTTTATGACAAACACATTTGTTGCTGTTCAATTACTTATGGACTGCACTGTAGCTAACTCAAACTGTAGTCTTGAGAGAACCCACATGATTTGTAATTTCAGTGCATACATATGTATACAGTACCTTCCATACTAGCAATATATATGTAAATACCCCAGACTCACAGTCATTGTTTCATTTCAGGCCCATTGTGTTGGATGCATACATGCACTCTAGAGACTGAGCTCTGTATGTACATTCAGCTGGGTGACTATGTGGCTGTGTCTGGATGCCTTCAGAATTTCTTTACAAAACATTTCGCACAAGATCGACACGCAAGATTCGCCAGTGGCAAAAGGCTAATTAAGCGTAACTACGAAGGTCAATTTTAACAACCTTATAATTAACTTTCCATTGGGCGTGTCAGACTCCACTGATTGGAATAAACAATGATTCTTTCAGGCCTGAGATGGGTTTTCAAGAACTATACTAAAGGCCTTGGTGTCATTTCTGTTGATGCAGTTCATTCACTTTCACAATATGTTTCTCGGTTAGAAGATATATATAACAAACATTCATATAACTTCCATTTTTATCTTTTGAGGAAATCAAGACTAGCACAGTTGTATCTTTTTAAATGCCCATTTCATTCATTTCTGAGGTTTTGAATAATATCTACAAACTTGCACTGCAGCTTTGGCCAAATTGAAAATTCCAAGCTCCTCCAAAAACTTTTTTTTTGTTTTATGCAGTCACCAAGTGAACCCTGCATGAGCCTTGTTAGTATATCATTTTTTTCTGCAGTCCTGTCAAAATATGACTATGTGTGTAACAGACCCCCAGATAAGTTCGAAAAGCGTGACCAATTTATAGGTCACCACTCAGAATAGGCCGGTGGTAAGTATGTATTTTGAATTGGATATGGCCATAAGCTAAAACCACAATGTCTGAAACAAAAGAGAACAAATGTGTGGAATGAATTAGAGATTTAAGGAGGACCTATTTTGCAAAGTTATAAAGCCCAAAGTACACGCCAGAGGGAGAGACAATTTCCCACAGAATCCACTTTCCCTAGCAGCCTGAACTATGTTGATAGAACAGAGGCAGCAAACTGACCAATCAGAGCATGCAAGTTCATTGGGAGGTGGGGCTTAAAGAAACAGAAGCTCAAAGAGAGCATTTCAGACGGAGGGTGAATACAGACGTACAATATGAAAAAAATACAGAGGTTTTGGAACACTAAAGCATGTAATCTATTTTAGTAGACTCCAGAAAAATGAAATGAGTAATGTGAAATGTGAAAATGTCACACTTAAAATAAAACTCAACTCAAACAAAAGTAAAACTCAAACAAAAGTAAAACTAGTGGAGAGCAGGGCACCCAATGTAACATATGCAACTGGCTTGGTAAACAGATTCAAATAGAACATACTTTTGGTCTTCTTCTTGTATTCCCACAGAGTCACCATCTGGGAATATACCTAGAAATCAGACATATCTTTAGATTTTCACACTCAGTTTTTTGGAGCCATGAAAGTGGATTTTTGATTACAGAAGGTTTGTGAATAAAGTATATATTAATGACTCAACTTGTATGACTCAAAATGTAAGCATATGTGATATGTACATATATATATATATTTAAAATTATAATTTATTATCATACTTTGGATGAACATCTAACAGAACACACTTTTATTCTTTTATTAATAATAAAATCCGGATTTTCTGTTTTGCTAAAATCAGTCCCATGTGATCTAATTACTGAAGGTAATAAATATACAGTGCTGTGAAGTAAAAAGTATTTGCCTCTTCCCAGTCTCATCTGTTTTTGCATATTAGTCACACTTGAATGTGTCACATCATCAAACTACTTTTATTATTAGACAAAGCACCCAAGTAAAAACAAAATGCTGTTTTTAAATGATGACTTTATTTGTTGAAGGGAAAATGCCCTATCTGCCCTGTGTGAAAAAGTAATTGCACCCTTAACTACCAAATTCACCAGTTGACCAAATTCAGTTGAATTTTGTATTCAGTTTCACAGCCGCACTTAAGCATGATTACTGCCAGACCTGCTGAATCTAAACATCACAATGGCAATGTGGAGCAGCCTAGAAGGTCTTAAAAAGCCAAGACTCTGGGATGCCAGCGAGCCACAGTGACAGTCATTATCCACAAATGAAAAAAACTTGTAACAGTTGTGAACCTTCCTAGGAGTGGCTGACCTACCAAAATTTCACCAAGGACCTGGATGACCTGTCATAACTGATGGAACCATGAATTCTGCTCTCTTTTATCTAAATTAATTAGAAGATCTGATGCATTTAAATGTGACAAATTAGCTTAAATCGACAAAATTAGCACTATAAATTTCAGCCATATAGTTTAATCAATTTGAAAAATACAATCTTCAAAATTGAGCTAAGGAAAGCTCAGAGAACATATGGACCAAATGGACCATTAATTAACTAATATCCTTTGCTTAATAAATCCCAAATTAAATGCTTCTAGATGATTTATTCACTATACAGTTCGTATTATATTCAATGGCATGTATTAGTGTATAACTGAATGTCTGTTATGTGACTATTATATCACTACAGTAGCATTATTACCTTTAACAATGAACAGCACACACTTTGTTAAGGCCTTGTTCAGCAAATTGTTGAGCAGGAATTGTCATCTAAATTTAATTACCAGCCTTTGATTCTTATATGTTCTAGCTAGAGTTTATTGCTTAATTTAAGTTTATTAACTAAGAGCCAATGAAAGAAATAAGCCACTGTCTTATGTTCCATATGTTTCATATTTTAAAGTAAAGTATTAGTAACTACGCTCTTGCATTATGACACGAGTGACACACATTATATGTTGTAACTAACCAAAATACCATAATTATTTCAGTTACATATTCAATGAAAGGATTTTAGTCTCTTGTGATGCTGAAATCTGCTCTTTAGAATATGGAACATATCTTGAAGCATTAGTGAGTTATTACATTCTTATTAGCTGCAAAGTAATAACCAGCAGAATAATATTTCCAGTTTGCATAACAGTTGCTGTTCAAATCCGACTTCAGCCTCAAAGCTGCTTGGGGGTCAGGAGGTATGATGTCTGTAGTAATAACCTTGATAGGTCATATCATTTGGCACTAGCTGCAGAGAAAGTCTCCTCCACAGACTGCTGTCACTGCAGATGCTGCAAGATGATGCATTCTACCTTGAAAGAGTCCTTTAAATGAGATGCACCAAATGTCTTAACAAATTGTTTATTGTGCTTTATTACATCTAGTAATTTTAGCAGACTAACAAAGGACATCACAAATAAAGTTTAATACATGGTGAATAAACTATTTAGAGGTACCTAATACAGGCTTAGTGCAGATCAAAGAACAAGATCCTAATAAAGCCTCATTATGTGCTGATTAAAATAAAGTCTTACCCAGAATTGTATTACTATTGATTTAACAGAGCTACAAAAAGCCCCTCTGTTTGTCACATCTGGGTGAAGTTGTAACATTGCACTCCACTTCCCACTGAATTATTCATACAGTCGGCGCTGGAAACAAAGTTTACATGTTTATATGTAGCAGAGATTTGTAGGATGTCTGTAGAAAGTATATATTAATCTTGTTCACATTTAAAGTTATTTAGCATAAAAATGTATTCCATTGTGTCCCGAGTAAAAGAACAAAAGTACTTAGTCAGAAAACTACAGAATTTCTTATAGAACTGCACTGGAACTTCTAAACATCCAGCATCCACTGGCAAAGGATCTGAAGTTTACTGGGTGGTCTTCTTCTCTTTTTAGTTTTAAATAGTCTACAAACCAATCATAAAGCGGTACAGCTGATTTCACCTATGTAATGTACTGAAATGTAAGGAATTAGTACCTCAATATTCATTATTAATGTTTGAAATATAACTAAAACAAAGTAAAAAGTATGTTATTTTCCTCACAAATATACTTTACTATATATCTATATATCTATATATCTATATCTATCTCTATCTCTCTCTCTCTCTCTCTCTCTCTCTCTCTCTCTATATATATATATATATATATATATGAGAAACTTAATTAAAACAGTTCTTAAATGTATGTAACTTATGTAAGTGCTTATACCCATCTCTGGTGTTAGAACACTACAACTAAAAAAGTTATACTAACTTCAATCTAAGAACAAAAAAACAATGACAAGAAACTACATTACATCCGAGCAAATCTGAGGAGGGGAAGGAAGCAACAACAGCAGAATCGCTACGGAACAAAGCCTGGTACGTCCGCTGTGACTGTTCAGTGACTGTTCATTATCCTTTGTCAATTACTTGAATTTGTGGCCGGGCTTGATGTGCGGTGCTGCTGTCCGCTGGGATTAGGTGGCTGGCTGGTTGTTGCCAGTGGCCATGCTGGCGTGATCTGAGTGGCGCAGTAGTTATTCACTGTAGCTGTGTGATAGCATCTAAATGTTTGTCAGATCCGAAGCCCTTTTTGGTGTTGCCATTACTTTATTTATTTATTTATTTTATTATTTTTTTTACTGTCAGAAATGTCACGTCGGATCTGGGACCATGTCAAGCAAGTGTTGTCCCCTAGAGCAAAATGAATGCAGGAGGTTGATCCTCCCGGAAACTGTGTTCTACATGCGCGGTTCCCACTGTTTAGTGCGGTCATTTCCCCCCTCCTTCTTTTTAGGTCAAGAACAGTTGCAGTCTATTCTCCAGTGAATGGAAAAGGTTGCGTTTAAATTAAGGCTAATTTACATTTATGTTGTCATTTTGTTGTTCTCGCCATGCACACAGGCTCTACACATTGTTTTTCAGAATGTTGTCCTTTTATCTGCTCTTGCACATTTGCATGTAAAGATCCTGCTGTCATTAGTCTTTGAAAGCCAATAATTAAAATTGAAGTATTTGGCAAGTTTTAATTAAGTGTTGATGGATGATTATTTCAATCAATAAATGCGCAGCGGTGGGCCTATTTGTAACTGCATTGCCATGATTGCACAAAGAAGAGAGATCCTACTTGACTATACAGACATTTTCAATCTACCATCTAGTGCAGACTTTTTAGGCATGTTTTCTGCTCTACTATCTAGTGCCCAGGTTTGTGTCGAAATAATATAACACAAATGTAAAGCTCTGTGCAAACCATTTTATTTTTACATTTTTTGACGATTTTTAATGTCTTTTAACACTTCCATAAGGAAGACATAATCTAATCCTGTGGCAGAGGAAAGACGAAAGTAAAAGGATAATAAACAAAAAAGAAAGGAGCTTCTGCAGTGAAGTTAAAAAAATTAAAATATTAGAGAAACTGGAACTCCTAACAACCATGCAGAGCCTGGTAGCCCATCAAAACTGTTATCATCAAATACATAGCACTTAAAGCTTTCATCTTGGAGAAAGAGGAGAAAATCAAGCTCCGCTCTTGCTTTGGATCTGAGAAAGCTCCATGGGTCTGAAAGGCTATGTAGCTGTCAAGAAGCTGTTACTGAGAAAAAGAAACAGAAGACAAAAGAAGTCCAGACAGATTCCAGATTTTTAAGCGAATCAGTGAATGTCTTTAAGATTCCTTGGATTCTGAGAAACCGAGCCAACTTTCAGAAACTGAACTTTGGAGGTGTGGAAAAATGTATGCTTTTTTCATCAACTACTACAACTGAATGCAAGTGTCCTGTAAAAGATTGAAATCTGTAATAAAGGTGATTAAATAAAAGTGTGGTCACAATAAATAGTAAAATATATATAAAAGCTTACCAGACAAAACATTAGCCACCTGGCTGTAGAAGGAACGTGTAAGGTGGTAGTAACTTCAGGGTTCTGCAAATGGAATTGCACAAAATTAATAGGACTATAAATATATGCAGGGTGTGCGACTGGAATCATAGATTGGGAAGAGGTGGTACAGTGCAGTGAATGTCTTATTCAATGTGTGGAAAATGGGTTGCAAAGCAGATGTTAAGGGTTGGTAAAAAAGAGTGTTTGTATTTGTACGTGCCAAAGGCCATAGTGTGAAGGATGTAGCAGAATTTGCAGGTGTATGGAAGTGTACAGTCATACAGGTCTACCAGCAGTGGCTAAAATCCCAGTCTAAAGGAATTCTCCTCAGAACTGTAGCAGGGAAGGCATCTACCAAATCTGGCCCAACTGTGCACTTCATTGATGCAAGAGTGGCTGAACACTGATGTAATCTACATTCATAAATTTGTCCATATATAGACATATCGAATCCAACTGTTATTTGTGCTCACGTATATATATATATATGCACTTTTGATTGAAAAATAAGTAAAGCGCAGTCACTTTTCCACATTACTACATAAAATATATTGTTGACTTGAATTTAGGTCACATCACATTTAGCCCTCGAGTCTCAAGGCTTAAGTTTGTTTGGAGCTGATATATTATTAGCGGAGGCTAAGTATAACCGTATTAGCAGAACTGTTACTGTGGACCTGAGATCAGGAGTTCGGTGACAAAGCTTTTAGAGGCAAACCCGAGTCCGGCTTCTTGTACTTAACTGATTCAACTGTCAAAAAACTAATCCTGCCCTGAAAATACCTTAGGGCAGAGGTTTCCAATCCACTCCTCAAGGACACGCTGCTAGTCCACGGTTTTGATGCAGTTCGGCTCCCGAAGCAGCCAAGCATATAGAGGTATATCCTACTTTGTACATTTATTACATGATAAAGGAGCTTTAGAGACTGGATCGGAAATGTCGATTAGAATGGAAACCTGTGCCTTAGGCTGTGACCTTTAGTTAGCAGTGCGATATTTTAAATACTTTAATTTTAATTTCCCTTTCAGTTCAGGGATCTCTCTAAAGTGAAAAGCGGTTAATATGGTCACAAATACATAGGGGATTACCACAGTATTTATGTGTACATCCTTTAATGGAAGCAGTTAAGTTGATATGAGAGCGCAGGCGAATGAGGAGCCGGTGGCCGGGCTGGAGTTGGCAGGGGAAGGGATCCTTAATTAACTCATGACCTCCTTTCATCTCTAATGGTTTAGGTTCAGAATGATGGGGCAAAATAGGTTAAAAGCTCTCAGCATTCCAGGATGTCATCTGTCTTTCTGGAACTTTTATTCATAACTCGACCTGACTCGCTTCCCCACCTCCCCCACCCGATCTTTACTTAATAATTGGGGGAGCCTTTTATATTATAAATTAACCCTATATTGCCTTGATTCCGGATACGTTTCCATAATGTACAGCACTGCAGCTAAATGGTGCATATACAGGGAACATCCCATTCTACAAACGGGAGATGGGAAGTTTACCGCCTCTTGTAGGAGCTAGCTGAAGCTAAATATACAAGTGATTTCCATATATCAGTGGTGGGAATTACAGGTTCTGCTTCTCCTAGTTGTTTCTCTCATTATAAAGGAATGAATAAACTGCAGTTATATACAGTCCCTTTAACATACTCACCGTCACTCACAGCCTCTTAGCTCTGATGTGCCATATTTTCTTTAACCTCTGTATTCTTATTCTAGTCAGTATGTTGTTTGTTGTATGAGCTTTTTGTGCTTTGCTGTAATCAAGGGGAGTTCTCCCACCATCCTGACGCAAGTTTGTTTAGGCTGCAACCATGACAATGGAGCTCTGATTGGTCAGCCTGATTTTAACGCATCCATACAATGCAACAGATAGCACAGGCTCTGATAAGAACATGCACACAGCACACAGTCTGTAGTTTCTGACTCTGTTTTAAGGTCCTTTTTCAAAAGTTGATTTGTATTTTTTTTACAGTCCAAGTCTTGATGTGATTGATCTTTACAGTGACAGGTGAACACAAAGAGACAAAACACAATATGATAAAAACATTAAATTAACTCTGACTGGCATTATATTCAATACCATTGCAAAGTACACTGTATTATTTGACTTATTAAAATATAGCTGCAATCCATTACAAATGGTCTCTGAGCAGTACTGCCATATTCCCCACAAACTTCAGCGCAGGACATTGTTTAAGGGAACAGCAGTTGATAAATACAGTCATTCAGCATCATAATCACAGATATCTTCAAGAGACATGCAGTGTCTGATGGGTAAAATTCCCTGCAGCTTCTTGCAAAGTGATTATCATTTGTTCACGACTCCCTGTGCATTTTGAAGCTCCTTTCCAATGGAACTTTTTTCCACTATAAGCTTTGGAATCACCCTTAAAATGTCTGAATACCCCATGCAGTCCACTTTACAGGCAAATTCAAGGGTGATCTGAATGCACCAATGGTGTTTATGGAATATTGTTAATGAATTACAAGCCTCAGTTCCACAAAAGTTGGGGAAGATGTGAAATACACTGGATTTCTAAATCTCCAAAAACAATACAAAGACAATATACAATATACGTTTGACCTTATCAACACTGTTTTTTGTTAATGCACACTTGTTCTGAAATTGATGCCTGCAACACGTTCCAGAAAAACAGGGACGGAGTCGATTACTTGAGACAATGAATGGTGTGAAATGTTCAAAAGACATCTTTATAAGACGCAGTGCAAACATTCTTGGAAAGAACATTCAGTTAAAGCCAGTCCTTTGACTGCAAGAATGGGACAAGGCCTGCTATAGTCCCAAAAAGCATGAATAATCCAGCAGTTTAAGAACAATGCTCCATAATGAGTGAGTGCAGGGGTTATAGGTATTTAACCCTCTATGGTGCATAATATCATCAAAGGATTCTGGGAATCCATTTCAGTACATGAAGGGCAAGGATTAAAACCACAATTAAATTCCCGAGATCTTTAGTCTGGCGGCAGAAGCACTATGATAACGGCCAACTGACTTCCTTGATCTCATTCCCATCTGAAATAAACTGATGCCCAGTGAAAATGTATTGTGGTCTGAAGAGTTAACTTTTCAAATTGTTTTTGAAAACAATAGCTGTAATGTTCTTCAGGCCATAAAGGCCATTCAGGCCATATAAGAAAAAGACTATCTATATTTTACCAGCATCAAGTTTAAAGCCAGTGTCTTAGTATTTTAGTGTGTTAATTCATATTGGATTAATTAGTGTGCATGGCATCCCGCAACACCCACAAAGATACCAGTACCACCAAAAGCAGTATTTACATTTTCACACAGTTGTAACCATAACATTTTTTAAACATGTTGCAGGCATTAAAATTTAATATTTGGAATAAAATGAAATTAAAACAAGTAAATTTAAATAGAGTTTACTTTCACTTTGATTTGCATTTCTCTTTGGAAACTGACGTTTGCATATTACTTGGTGGAAGGAATGTTTATTGCAATAACTATTAGCAAGATATTATTTATTGAATATTGATATATTACATCACTTTGTGTGTTGTGACTGACATCACTGTAATGCATAACATCTTCTGGCCAAAATAAATATGTCTTCTGTGGCTTGGCACATGAATGATTTGATTCATGTGTGCAGTCATGTGTGCGGGCATATGTTCTTGCGCTGAATATTTTACAACAGCTCGGTGGCTTAGCAAATCAGGCTTTAGGCACAGAGCTGTCCATTTTATAATCAAAGATCTATTTATGAAAAAAAGGGTGTCAAAGCAAAACCCTGCCCAATCACCTCCATCTTTTATGGTACATTTCCTTTGCCAGGACATTGGGTGGTCAGAAGGGACCACCGAACAGCTACCCCTCACCCACTGAGGCCTCAGGACTGATGTGCAGTGACAGGGCTATGCCAGGCTGTTGACACAATAAACGTCTCCTGAGCTCTGGGGTAGGATGCCTTTAGGCCCGGGTATTTACAGGCCTGCGTGCCTCCAAATGCTCTACGAGAATGCCTGGATTCCTCCCTTTGCAAGCTCCTAATTGGATCAGAGGTATCATTTATTAATGGCAGAGTGTAACCAGTTCAGTTTGCCACATGATTATTAATGGGTGGTGCATTAGAGAGGCACAAAAGCTGGCTGAAATGTGTGGGAGGGATGTGCAGAGGGACGCTGCTAAAACGGCCTGTTATTTGGAGGTGAGAGTAAATAGCAGTGGGGAATGGGAGTGTTTAGCAAAATGCCATGCAGTATTCTCTCCTCATCTCTCAGCGTGAAACTTCTTCAGTTTGACATGTTGAAAATACCCAGGCTCCTTCGAAGGAAGCTCTAAGCTCAGCTCTGAATTGCTTCTTTAAAGTTTCACATCATGGGGGTGATGATTCCGGTTTTAAATGGAGCTGGAAATTATAACTGATTTAGAAGGTCATGCACAAAGCTAGTCTTCGTGTTCTCCTTAAATAAACACAGTAAGCAAGAACACTTTAAGGAAAGGAACCACGAATTTATGCAGCATGGGGCTGCACAATTAACTAAAGATCACTGTAGTGGCAAAAGTGAAAATTTTCCCCATTCTTTTTACTTCACATCCTCCTCTGAGAGAAAGATCTGGACTGTTGAAACGAGGGGGGGTGTCTAGATGGTGTGTTCTAAAATGCTTATGCATTAGTGGTGCCTTCACAAGGGTGTCAGTTACCCACACTATGGACACCTACCCACTACCATGCCATGACACCTGCTTGAACTTTTTGGATTGGTAACAATCAGGATAGTCCTTTTCTCCTTTAGCCTGGAGAACGTGACATCCATTATTTCCAAAGCCAATTTGAAAGGTGGACTCATCAGACCCCAGCACCAGCACGCTATGTTTTAGTTCATCCCAGATGAGCTTTAGCCCAGAGAAGTCGGCGGCGCTTTTTGGATCTTGTTGATAAATGGCTATGGCATAACTTGCAATTGAAGATGCATCGTTTACTGGGTTTGCTGAAGTGTTTTTGGAGCTCAAGTGTTTATATTCATTGCAGTGCTGTCAGAAGGATTGAAGGTCATATGCATGAACAAAATTGGTTTTCAACCTTGCTCTTTATTCATTCCATGAACTCTCATTCCTAGTCCAACATTTCTGGAATGTAGTGCAGGCCAAATTTGCAAGTAGAGTATATTTGCAAAAAAACAATAAAGTTAATATATTAAATGTCAATGAAACACTTTCTGAAACTGCTTTCTTTATTTTTAAGGGTGTAGTTTTTTACATACAAATGATGCTATATAAGGAGGTAAACAATAAATTATAGAACCCTCCTGAGATGTTTCCTAAGAGGAAAGAGCATGCTTAAATAATTAAAGGCTTAGGCCCACACTTAGACAGAGCCCAGCCGCCCAAAAGCACCACTTTTTCCACGAGCCGATAAAAAGATTGAGGGAAAAAAAAGGTCGACGAAAGTTCTACTGACAGAGATTCACTGATAAAGCCTCACTTTAGAAGCACGGTTGGTGAAGGATCAAGAGGTGACTTCAGATACTGTGTTTTAAGCTACATGTTGCAGGCCAGACACTGCTGCTCTCTGTACCCAAATGAGACATGACATTCTCTTGACAGGCTGGCATACTTGTTCAGATTAATTATTTATAACCGGCACACACAAAGTGTGTCAGTCTGAACCGCGATCGTTGGAGGCTCATTAGGTTGAAGGGCACTTGCTTGTCACTCATCTCTACAAAATTGTGTATGAATCTCTCCCAGAATGTCAATAATGCCATATGTTTTTTTTTTTTGCATATTTTTGAATCGGTGGAATTTCAAGTAGGCCCCCTTCTTCTTTTGTACCGGTTAGACCATTAACAGTCAATATGTACACCTTTAGGTAGATGGGGGGCGGGGATCAATGAAGTTGGTGGAAGTGGAGGAAGCATTAAGAAGAAGAAGAAGGGAAAAATAGATTTTTTTAGATTAGTTCTGTTTTTTTCCTGAACAGGCCTACACTCTTACCCGAGATTAGCTTGCTCAGCACAGATTTCTCCTGCTTTCTGCTTCCTAGCAGCCACGCTGTGTTCTTTCCTCACAATCCAGAGTGATTGAATTTACCCCAAAACAAGCGCAAGCTGTGAGTATATGCAGTGTGCTGTTGCATTTCTTCAAGAAGCTCAATTTCGTGAGATGAAGCTGTGCCTGTTGTGTTGTTTCACGCTCTTATACTCTGAAAAATAAAGGTGCTTTTTGGAGCGAGCGCAGAGAAGAAATACTTTTGGCTCCCCAAAGAACTTTTCAGTGGTTCAGTCTTTAAAGAAACGTTTTTTTGCAAACAAGATGTGTGAGTGATGCTGCCTGTCTCAGATTTAAAACTCTCATGCTTGCCTACAAAGCCATGAATGCACCAGCCCCTCCCTACCTTATGGCAATGGATAGGTGTGGATCTGTACCTCGAGCCCTTCAAGCTTCAAGTACAGCTCAGCTTGACCCGCCATCCCTCAAAATGCATGGAAGACAAGCGTCCAGACTCTCCTCTGTCCTGGCACCCAGATGGTGGAACGATGGTGTACTCTCTCGTGGTCTTCAAACGCAGACTAAAGACCCATCTCTTTGTAAAGCACTTAAGTGAGTAAATACTATTAGATATATATCTATTACTTTTTATGTTGTTGCACTTATACTAAGCTTATCATTTCTTCTCTCTAGGTATGAGCAATGGCTTGGTATTGCTGGGTAGTGCACTTCTGCTGTATTTAACTCTGTATTCTTCTTTCTAGGCATTAGCACAGGTCCTTGTTCGGGCAGCGTCTGAGTTCACAGTGAGATTTAGACTCTAACCTTCCTGTACTAAGAAACATTCCTTGATGGAACCCTAAGCACGGTTGTAAGTCACTTTGGATAAGAGAGTCTGCTAAGTGCCTTAAATGTCAATATAAATGAGTGTGAAAAAGCTTATTAAGTTAAATTAAAGGTTTTTCCTGTAAACTGTACAGCCAAGCCAAGAACCATTTTGGAACCTTTATTTTCAATTCCAGGAATTCCAATGGCCAATTCCAGGATTTTTCAAAATTAAATTAAACCATTCTTCACTGTAGAGAAACTTGAACTCAATGAAAAGGTCATTTTTTATTTATTATTGTTTTTTTTTTTTTTTACAGTGGTGGTGATAGAAACCAAGTCAAGGCTTAATGTGAATAAGCAGGTAAAATAGTGTTAAGTCTGAAAAAATAAGGACAGCCTGCATGTGCCTTTCCTCCATGACTGTAATGAAAAAAACAATGCTAAACACAATGTCTCAAGCATCGCCATTTCATGAAAATAATGTTCTGTGATGTAGCTTTCAGTGGTATTAAACTCTCCAAACGTCTGGTTCCTATCACCACCACTGTGAACATTTCCAGTTTCTCCGGAACGGAACAATTCACACCAAACCATGACTTTGTTTACATATTGTTTAATTATGCAAACTGTCCCCCTTTCAGAGTGTCGCTGCTGAGGTTTGGATGTGCTGTTTGTATCTGCAAAGAATTGTCTCAAATGTCATGTGTCAACACAGACGAGACCGACCGCTCCAGGCTACGCTCTATCCCTATTAGTTAGTGTGACGACGGCTTTGAGACAGTGCCACGAGTTTGTTTAGAATGCCATTAAAGATCATAATAGTTCACATCAAACTGTGTGCCCGGAAGCCCATTGTGAACTAATACAAGCATACTCATGTTAAAGGCATTGTTTAGTCTCACTGCATATGCACTGACGGTTTCCATTTACTACAACAATGCATATCATCGCTGTCTACACTAAACCCTGAGTATTCAGAATGGTAGCTTTATAGTAAAAAGAAAGACTGTTATTAATTATGAATCTAAACTAATATAATATGAGGTTTTTGCTAAGTTGTTGATATTATGAAAAGTTGATGCTGATGCTTTCAAACAAGGAAAAAAAATGATGCAACAGTCATATGCAACAGTTTGGGCTCTCCTGCTCATGACATATTTAGGTTTTAGATTTTGTTGAAGTAAGTGAACACATCTTCTACTTTTCCAAATTGTAGTGCACAATTACTGTTTATTCGCTTATCTTCTAAACCGCTTTTTCCTTCTGGGATGCAGGAATGCTGCAGCCTAACCCAGCATTCAGTGGGCAGAAGACAGGAAACACCCTGGACAAGCCACCAGCCCATCACAGGGCAGACAAACAGAAATATACACATTCACTCACATACTCACAGCTTGGGGGACAATTTGGCATCTCCAGTTCACCTGACTGCATGTCTTTGGACTGTGGGAGGAAACCCACACACATATGGAGAGAACATGCAAAGTCCACACAGACAGGACCCTGGACACCCTGACACCCAGGAATTGAATCCTTCTTGCCGTGAAGCGACATAGCTATACGCTGCGCCACTGTGCCATCCTTTGCTGAATTCAACATAGCAGAAAATAAATGAACACTAAACATTTTAGGCACATATTTTTCTTTTGCATATGACTGTTTTTACACTTATCATGCTCCTATTATAGCATTAGCTACTGACTTGTTAAACCAGGACTGGTCATTTAGACACAATCTGAATGATTTGCCACGCACAATCAAAAATCCCAATACAATAACAACATGTTTAATAATGCTTACTTCAGAATTTAATCAAGCTGGTGTTTGTATTCATCTATTTAATTGAATTTAATTTGGTTTTATTAATTTACTTGCTGGTTTTAAGAGAATCAGCAGAGCTGCATAATGTATTACTGGGTAATGCTGTATGGCAAGGATAAGGAGAACACTGCAAATACGAGATAATTAAAAGCAAATAAGTAATATATTGCCAAAATGGAGCTTGACCAAGTTTGTTGTCAGTGTGGTGTGACAGATGCTGGAATCAGAGCGATTGGCGCAGTAATATGAGGTATCTGGATGACATTTCCGTCATGCTGGCATTAAGGATGACTCATAACACAGATGAGCCCAGTGGTGTAGCCAAAGGTACGTGCAAATATATGCTGAGTATATGCAGTGTGCACATCTCCTAAGGGGATTATGATGCACGCACACACACACACACACACGCACACACACGCACACACACACACACACACACACACACACAAAAACTAAGAAAACACACCTCTGGCCTTTAGTCACTGATTCAATCATGCAATCTCATAACATCTTCATTGTGCATGTCTCCCAAGAGATTATGATATGCATGCACACACACATACACAAAAACACACATTATGAGAAAAATTCACTCATCACTTTTAGTCACTGATTCAACTGTGTATACTTACAATATCTTTATTTCTAATTGGTGTCAGAAAAATTCTTAGAATTAATAAAGCAAAAATGCTCTGCTAATATTACATATATAAAGCTTATGTTATTAATTGCACCATAAAGTAATTTAAAAACAAACAACAACTAAATAATCATAATAAGCTATAGAATAAGCTATAGAACTCGGAGGTTCATTCTGTAGTTACCCATCATGCCCATAATTCCAGGTCTAAGATGGTTATGAGAAAAATGAAAGCCTCAGTGCAGCTATGACATTCTGAGGTAAACCAAAATTGTCCAAAACTGGTACATTTTTGCCATATGGAAATTGTACCTTTCTGAAAGTCATTAACTAGCTAAAATAAGAGTATTGATACACACAAGCTAACAAGACTACATACTGAACTGACATCAGAAGACTAGCAACCTCAACAAAATCCTCCTAGCAGACCAGCAAGCTTTGTCAAATGTGGTAGGAGTCTACAATCTGAGCAACTGGTGTTGGTTCATACCAGTGTAGATGTTTTGCAGTATGTTTACTTTCAAGTGATGCAATTTCAGTGTGTAGCAATGTTAGCTTGCTTTTAACATGTACGTCTGCTAAATGGCTTTGTGATTCAGAGGATCCAGTGACACTTGGTTTGTATCAAGTTTGGAGCATTTTTATATGCCATAAGACATGATACTGGTGCTTTTCAAAATGCCATCAATTTTTTTTCATAGAGGAAACAAGGGCATTAATATGAGCAGAATATTGACTATTGACTATATAATATTGCATCACTTCAGAGGCCTGTATTTAGACTGCTTTAGACTTTTTCATGGTGTTAAATACCATTTTCAGTGACCAGCTGTAATCAGCTAGGAATATAAACAGCAAACTCAGCAAAGCAATCTTACTATGACAACATAGGAACATTAGGGAGAACGCACTGATTTTCTGAAATATTTGCATAAATAAATCATAAAGATGTAAACAAAATCATTTAGAATGGTTTGTTGAGAGATATGCTCTTGTAGAGAAAGAGCTGTTGATAGTGGTTGTGGTAGGAACAGATGTCCAAAGTTTAATGTCACTGAAAAATAGAAAATGATTAATAAATCATTACAAAAATCCTGCCTGATGTATGATACATTATTTCACAAAAGCTTTGAGAGAAGGTCTTGTTCTAAAATTTTTCTTTTTTTAATAAGAAGGGACCGGCAGGGTGCTGTAAGATTATATAACCATACAAAGCTTTTTCCTCTGTTTCAGATTTATGCGTATTTTATCATTATCAACATTACATAGAACATAACTGCAGTATGTTGGACTAGAGTTCTCTAGCTGCACTGCTTGTTTGAAATACTTTGCAACTCCTGGTTCTTATCACCACCAGGGTAAAGAATATTTGCCCCATTTCACACCAAACCACTCTGATCGACACTATTTCTGAGAAACTGGTAGCATTGGTATTTATTTGTATCCAAAACAAAAAGAATGGGGGGATTGCAGCTTTATATGGGGAATGATTTTTGGTGGCATCCATTTGCCTTTCCCCTCAAATCGAGCCCTGCCCATTTATCTCCACAGCTCCAGCAGTCTGAGCCACATATTGATGAACTCCGCTGTTATCTGTGTTGTTGAGAAGTTGGTGGAAATGATCAGTCAGTAGTATCTACCAGGCATTGACGTGTTTGGTTTCCTTTTTTTTACTGACGAAGTAAGAAGCCACACACATACCATTCGTACTCTGTATTTTTTAATAAGTGAGACATTATTCAAGACAACAAGGCAATAAGGAACTGTATAGATCAGATTCTGATGGTGACTGATTGTGCCTGGGTTGGATTAGGCTGTGGAACTCAGGAGGTGGTGAAAATGGCCTTGATAGTATAAGTTACACACTAAACAAGGACATGCAACAACTGTCGGTGAACACTACTTCATGATAAGCTTTGCACTGCCAAAAAAAAAATATATATATATATATGGGCCCACCAGGGGCATAAAAATATATTACAATGCTGCGCTGATCTGAAGGTAGACTTTTTGTATTTTGAATTCATTCATTTAGTTATGGTACAACTTGAGGTCTCATGATTAGTCAAGTGGCTTGCTAAAGAATAATAATCAAACCAGACTGCTGTGAGGTCAGACATTGACACCCGTAGAGTTTGTGGTTCAAGTTGTTTCAAAATCTCAACAAACACCTGGTCAAATTACATGATTGGTTGGTTTTCTAAGTAAAAATAGGTTTATGCATCCTCTACAGTGAAACCTGTTTACATATGGCATTAGCTAATGTAACTGCTAATGTAAACTTTTGCATACAACTGTACAAAAAAAATGCATTGAATTTACTTGATATATTCATGATTTCTACACACTACATATACACAAATGCATATGGGATGTGGAGCAGTGGTGTTGTGATGGAGCACCAACATATAGCTTTGGGAGGAATTAGAATGATATTTGTGATCCAGAACCAATCATCTAACATCAGTACCTGACCTCTGTAATGCTCTTGTAGCTGAATACAATCAAATCCTCACAACATCTAGTGTAGCCTTCTTAGAAGAGTAGAAGCTGTTACTACAGCAAAGGGGGGCACCATCTACCTACTGATACCCTTCATCTCAGAAGAAATGTTGGAGGAGCCTTCAAACTTTTGGACATATTGTATAGTCGCTGGAAAAAAATGTTCTACCTGAAATCTTACAAGAATCTCCCAGAAATCTGTTGCAGCAACTTATGCTGTCTCCCTTACCAGTACAGCTTAACACATGGGGTGTTTTCCTGTGGCACTGTCAGGAAAAATCTTGGCAAAATTAGAGTATACCCACCTCTCCAGGTATCACTCCACTGGATTCTCGCTTAAATTGGCCACCTATGTGGAAGATGACATTGTTCTGTGTACAGCGTAGCAATGCTAAGGCCTGACAGAGCTCCTCTAAAAAAAAGTCACACATTTAAGATTGCTGTGGATATAAAAAAATGACTGTATGAAAAGGTTACTCTTATTGTTGGCCTGAACAGAAAATCTAGCATCGTTCTTTGTAGGAAAATGTTTTGTACTGCAGTTTTCCACAGAGCGCCTGTGACTACATTACATTCTGATGGAGATGTTTTTGTTTGCTTGTTTTTGTTTTGTTCCAAATAAAGAAATGAATGGTTTGATCAGTTCATTCATTCTTTTTGTTGAACATGAACCTGATTTGAGGGGATTGGGAGATGTATTATTACAAAGGGGAAATGCCAATGGGAACTGACATTTGGAACTTGCTATTAAGCCCACCAATAATTCATATTTTGTTTGCTAGTGCTTTTGTTGAATAAGCGAAGGTTCTAATTAAGACAGTAAGCTGCCACAACTTGATTGCCACTTAATTCATACCGCAATTTGGCAACATTCCAGCCGTGCGTCTTTTTAAAAGCATGCGTTTCCACCAAGCACTTGGCTGGTTGACAAAATCGCACACCAGAGAAGATAATGCGAACTCATAAATGTAATGACAGTGCCCATGGATATATGAAATATGGCCACTTGCCCATTTTTAACTTGATTCAGTACATGCAGAAATGATGTTGTGTCACACGCAATATTTCCTGCAGTGTTTCTTGCTTGGATTCCATGTGTGCTGGGAAAGCAGAAGAAGCGGCGACTGTAAATTTTGCATATGTCATTAAGATAAATTTGATGGTTTAATGTTTTGCTGCCTGTAACCTAAAAGACAATTCAGTGGAGTATTTAGTAACATGAGTAGACTGTAGTATAAAGAGCCACATAACAGGGTCAAAAGGGTTCTTTGGAGTGATGCTATGGAACATTGATTGTAAATCCTGGTTGTGGAGTACAGACAATCCATAACAGAAAGTCTCTATACCAATTTTTTTTTCAAGTTTTTTCCTAGATCTGTACATGCAGTCCACAGCAGTACTAGGCTTATAGGCTCCATCCCATATAAACACTACAAACAAGTAATAAAAATAATTTGTCCAAAAAAACATGGCTGCAAAAATTGTTGCACCCAGAAGGAATCAACCGACCGGAATGAAACTTGGTGGGTAGGTCTGACATCATGAGTCACGCAAATGATTCAAGTTTCATGCTCAGCTACACATGTGACGTAAGCAATGATGGGCCTTATTACTGTACCTGAACAAACACAATTACGACAGTGAGCAGTGATGCCTTCCATGAGTCATCCAGTTAGTGCCGGCGCCATTGGTTGACAGCTGCACGACGCAGTGACTTCTTCAGTGACGAGTCCTGCTTTTGTCTTGGTGGAGACAAGCAACAGATCCGTGTGTGGAGGCACCATGGTCAACGCCAAGATGAACGGTTTGTTGTAACTTGTCACATGTCCGGAAGGCCTGAAGCCACTCCGCCTCCACCCCTACCACAAAATCTGCAGGAGCTGTGTGAGAATATTCAAGCTGCAGGTGATTATCACAGCACACCGTTAGGAACTTCAACAACTTCATGATGAGATGTCTGGCATGTTACGTTACTAAAATTCTGTATGTGTAGCTCAATTAATATAGCCCATATCAGTCTTAATTTAATTTAATTTATCATCATTTATTGTAACCTTTATCTTCCTTCCCAATAGCACTGCAATCTAAGACTTTCTTCTGGGTGCAACTATTCTTTTGACGATTAGTGCACATCACTCGTTTACTTGCTATTTTTATGTTTGAAACAATGTGATGCGATACTTAAGGCATGCCTCTCCACTAGTATCTAATGTCAACTGAAATATTTATGTTAGATTATCCATATAAGATTTTAAAGTCATAAATTATGAACGTTATGTTGCAGGTCGTGAAGGAAAACATTTAGCATGAATGAGATGTATTATGCATAAGAGAGGGATGAACAGACGTCAGAGCTAGTGTTCAAGTGATTGACTGGTGAGATACATACTGTGCGTTATGTGCATTAAGTTATTCATTATTCATCTTGAAGGAAAAAACAGAAACATACATTTAGCAGAAAATTACACAGTAGCCATTAATTACTGTTTAAAACATTTATTTTTTCTGTCCACACATTGCCTTTATTACAGCTGTTGTTCTTTTTCCACACCTCCAGCGTTCACCCTTAGTGACTGCCACACACCGGATGCATCACATATGCATCACAGTGGCAGAGCCTTACTGGCTGATAAACATCAGGTTCAAGTTCCTTTTAGCATTCTAAATAAAGCTTTCAGTGTACAGTAACTTATTATGCTTGGTATCTACCTACCTCTTCACAAACTGGCTGTTTTCAAGCTGAAAGATATGAGCTGTGAAAGGCTAGGTTACTAGCATTAGCCAATTTGGAATTAGCAGTTGCCTGTTTATCTCTATGTACATTTCAACCCACACGTGATCTGCCATGGCTTTCTGTGGTCTCAATACCGGCTTAATTTAAAATAGTAATGGCAAAATGCAGAGTGGCGCACTGTGACACGCTGAGAAACTGAGGAGTGCTTGGAACCGTCACTGGTGCATGTGGGCACCACCCTCATTAAAGACAGTGGATGTTGTGTGGTGTGTGGTGTCCTTTAGGCATTGGCTGCATGTTCAAGTAATTCCAAACACATTCACTGATGTTGAGGTCTAGGCACTGCAGTGGTCAGCCCATGTTGTTGAGAACACCAGCAGCTTCTTTCTTTGAGTTGTAGATTTCTTCGTATTTGTCCTTTTCCAGTGACAGCTTGCTTGGCAGCTACACATCCTTTCAGACACATGGCGTTGAGACATCGTTTCACAATGGAGGGATGAACAGGGATATCCTTTAACAATGACAGCTATCATAGAGGTTGGACTCTATCAAGGTCCTCCAGAACTCGCTTGCTATGGGTTTAATTTTAATTTCAAATGCATTATGAGTGTATATTACGGCCATGTCAAAGAACATTTCCCACTGTCCCTTCTTATGCACATGGCCTTTTGCACAACCAAATTTATTGTGTGGGGGCCTTTTGACATCGACTGCTTGTTCTGCTTCTCATGATTCAAGTAATTCCAGACACATTCAGTGTTCTGCAGCTTCCTTTGATTAAGTTGCAGATTTTTTTCTGTTTTGTCCTTTTCCCAGTAACAGCTTCTTGACAGCTACACATCCTTTCAGATCCATAGTGTTGAGAAATCTTTCCACAGTGGAGGGATGGATACAAACATCTTCGGAATATGTGGAAACTTGTGGAAACACTGTGGAAAGTGTGTTGTTGTCAGAAGTCCAGTTTTCTCTGTATCTTTTTATCATTTTATGAACCCCAGTTCTGAATATGCATGTGTTTACTCAGTTTCTCAGTCCTTATAGTGCGTTATGTTATTTTTAATCTCTTCAGAAATATCTCCTGAAATGTCGTCCTTAAAGGCTTCATATGAAAAAACCCAACAGTGGTCTCTGACTATTGCACAGTACTGCATGTTGTAAGGAAATATATATTGACAAATGTTGTTTCCATCTTGTTTTTCAACTTTGACTGTGACTAAGCTATCATAAGTGTTTTTGTCATCTGTTTGAGCACATTAGCTATTTATTTACTTTAAAAAGCAGCGTTGCTGTATTCACACATCCATGTCAGATGCCAAACATTAATATATGCTGAAGGTCTGTTTTCGTGGCCTGATGTGCTAAGAAGTTCAAATGTAGTGTTTAGCACAACCTTGTCAATCAAGCCTTTGGCTTTTCAGCTTCTGACAGCGCGGTTGTCTGTTCCTCAAAGCGACATGAGCACTTTTCCCTCATTTCATGTGTGTTTCAGCCAGATGCTTTTTTCCCCCCTCCCTAAACGCGCAGACTCAGTCGCGCACACACATATCTCTGCCCCTAGGCTGTATCTAGATACAAACCGGAAACAGCTAGAAAAGACATAGAAAAGTACTTGGCACTTGCAAAAGCAACCAGGGCCTTTGTGTTTAAGGATTTAAACTCATTTAATAGTTGCTGAATTAAATGTCCAGTTCCCATGATTATAGCCTTGAAGCAACAATGACCAATCACAGCATCTAGTTACAGAATGGTGTTTTTTCTTTCTCGCTCTCTCTCTATTTCCACCCCCTCGCATGCATTCATGAAACATTGCTTTGCTGTAAAATAGGCTGCTGTTTCTAAAGGATGTCTCGGCAAACTGGCTTCAAACTGTAACTTGTGCTTTTGAACATGGGTGTATTTAAATAATGAGGTCCGGATAAGCTGGACCTCTTGCGCCAGGATTTAGGTGCAAATAAGATGCATTCTTTTAGAAAACAGCATGGAAAACTGGTGTTCAGGCCTAACTGTGTTCTGCTCACTAAAACTTTACTAAACCAAACCAAATTTACTCCAAGTAAATCAAAATGAACAAATACTTAAAGTACTATGCAAAATGTATTTCATTATTTTCCAGAAGATATTTCTGAAGAGAATAGTTGCATATGAAAGGGAAAATAAAGGTGAAAAGATTCAACTTTTAAGATAATATTTAAGCTAATTTTTCATATTGAGGTAAAAAGAAGAAAGAAAGATATGGTTAGCAGAAAATTACATTGAATTAGCCATTGGATATTGTGTATAGCATTTATTGTCCTTTCAAAATTTAGTGTGTCCACACTTTCCCCTTATTACAGCTGTTGTACTTTTTCCACACCTCCACACCCTTAGTGACTGCATCACATGCACATCACAGATTGGTACTAGCAGATAAAGGATTCAAGTACCTTTCTGAACTAAAGCTTTCAATATACAGTAACTTATCATGCTTGGTATCAGTTCACTACCTCTTCACAAACTTTGTGTTTTGGAGCTGAAAGATATGAGCTGTAATTAGCTAAGCTAGCTAGCTTTAGCCAGGATAATTTATCATTAGCATTCACTGGTTTATCTCTGTGTACCTTCCATCTACTGTGGCTTTCTATGTTCTCAATATGGGTTTAATTTAATGTAGTAATAGCAAAATGTAGAGTGGTGGACTGTGACTTGCTTTAACAATGATATCAGTTATAGAGGCTGGAATAACACTATTACAGTGCTCCGGAACTCACCTACTGAGCGCTATAGGCTTGACGCCCCCTGTTGTTCTTGTTTTATTCTGTTACATATATATATTTAAAATGCATAAGCACATACTACAGCCGTGTCAAAGTACATTTTCCACTGTCCCTCCTTATGCACATCACCTGACCCTTTGCACAACCAAATTTTGCACAGCTGTCAGCATCAGATAAGCTAATAAATACCTATGTTAAAATCTTATATTCAAATATATAGCTGTTGAAGCTTCTAATAATTTTATCTGTTAAACATGTAATTGATGTCCTAAGGAGAACAAGTATCTCCAAAATGGAGAGTTTACAGAAGAGAGCAAAAACAAGGTTTTATTTTAAGCAGTATTAAAGCATTTCTGTTGGCTCTATTGGTCTCATGAAATTTTCGCTCAATGTTAAGAGCAGCTGCTGAGCTCAAAAGAGCACAAAAATATGGACATAGGTGTGTTTTCTTTAGACAGGAATCCAAATTTCATTGGTGTCCAGATTAATAATTGAATTATTTAAAGATAATATTTTTTGTCCAAGTTTCTTTCAACATTGTGTGAATAGAAATTATTTTAAAATGACGACACACCCAACTAAATTGATGTTGTTGCTGATCTTAAAGACTCTACAGGCTTACACTTAACAGCTCCAACTGATGAGATGTCTGAAACAATACATATCCTGATATACCACATATACTCTCGATGTGTCACAGTATTCTTTTTTTCCCATATTGCCACCTCTAAAATATATTTTGTTACACAATTTTTTTTCATGATGGACAGACCAATAGAATTGGCCCAAAATTGCTTAGAAAAAAATCTTATATCAACCTCCATTCCAGTTAAGAAAGTTGTTTTATCCTTTTTGCTATTTTGGAGGTTTTTAAGGTGGACTGCATAATTCCATGAGTGCTATACATTAAGCTAAGGAAACCTTGTAGGAGTAGTTGTGTCTAAACTTTTGACTGGTGATGTATGTTAAAAGTACAGAATATTTTTTCTTTCTTTTCTTTTCTTTTTCTTTTTTTTTGGACAGTGATCAACTGTTTTCTGTGTTTTACCTGATGCTGAATACCAGAAAATAAATAACATGTACCTAAAGACCAGAATTAAATAAATACATGAAGAAAGATCTCTGACTTTTGCACAGTACTGCCATTGTTGTTCTGGTCAAATCAATGTGAATCTAAGCTTCCTCTGCTACTGTCTACCAACCACCTTTTTTCAAAAATAGCATGTGAAACCCCACCATCACCCCAACCCCCCGGAAAGCACTTAGTTTTCCCAGGCAGCCCTGCAGCGAGAAAAGCACTACCTGAATTGAGCTGATTGTATACAAGTTACCACTTTGAGAAATACATTCTTGACAGCTGAAGAACAATGGTTCAGATGAAGTCAAATGATCCAAATGAAACCATCGGAGTGGACTGGTACAGGGGAATATGTGAACAAAATGGTGATGGATAACCTTGACTTTTGTACTGAATCATCATTTCTGTTAGAGCCTGATGCTGACAGAATCTCAGCTGTAGCCTGTACCAATGGATTATAACCTGTGTCGAGGGGCCTGAAAGATAAAAGGCTGAGAACTAACACTCCAGAGGAAGCGGAGGCAGATTACTGTCTGGCTCTTCTACTTGATATCATAAAATTTCTTTTTTATGTTCAATCAAAACTATAAAGCCATTTAGAATCAGTTATTACTGAATATTAGATTGATTTACTGGAGACACCTTATTTTGAGTGGACTCTCTGTAACATATCAATAAGCAGCATAGTATCTGTATACACTCAGTAGATTATCGAGACACTTAACATATCTGTGTAAATAAAATTTGCTCATAATCTGCTGAATTCAGGTGTTTTTCTACTTCATTTGGAGTGCCCACATATATATCTGTAGAGGTTAACCTGAGAAGGTGTATAATACAGGTGTTCTGAACATCCTCAAACAAGCTAAACTGCTATAAACATGCTGCTGACATTCTGTAACTGGCATCTAACTAGATTAGGTTTTGGTTAAGGTAAGGATCAGAATTAGGGTCAGGGTGAGGGTTAGGATTAGGTTTCCATGAGGTTTCGGGTTGAAGTTAAGATCAAGGTCAGGATTGGTGCCAGGTTGAGGGTTAGTTTGTGGGTTGAGGTTAACGTTAGGGCCAGGCTTAGGTTTCTGGTTAGGTTGGGGAAGGTTAGATTTTGGGTTGAGATTAAGATTAGGTTTAGCATTAGATTTGGGGTAAGATAAATTTTGATCTGAGGTTAAGATTAGGTTTATGGTTAGGTTCTGGGTAAGGTTAATTTTTAACTGAGATTAAGATTAGGTTTAATGTTAGGTTTTGTGTAAGGTTAATTTTGGGTTAAGGTTAAGATTAAAGTTTAGGGTCAGGTTTAGGGTGAGGTTAATTTGGGTTGAGGTTAAGCTTATGTTTAGGGTTAGCTTTGTGTTAGGGTTAAGATTAAGTTTAGGGTTAGGTTTTGGGGAAGGTTAATTTTGGATTGAGTGTAAGACAAGGTTTAGGGTTAGGTTTTGGGTAAGCATAACTTTGGGTTCTTTGGGTTAAGGGTTTAAGGATAGGTTTGGGTAAGGTTAATTTTAGGTAGAGGTTACGTTTAGATTTAGGGTTAGGTTTTGGGTTGAAATTTAGATTATTGTTAGGGTTAGGTTTTGGGTAAGGTTAACTTTGAGTTGAGGTTAAGATTAAGTTTAGGGTTAGGTTTTAGGGAAGGTTAATTTTGAGTTGAGGTTAAGATTAAGTTTAGGGTTAGGTTTTGGGGAAGGTTAATTTTGGATTGAGTGTAAGACTAGGTTTAGGGTTACATTTTGTGTTTATTATTCATCTACAAAAGACCACTGAACATAAAGTGTTACTTATTGACTAAATGCCATTAATCTCAGACACAACAGATCAGGTACTTTCGGTGACTCTATTTGAGTCAGCTTAAACAAAGAAAAGCTACACCTGTGCATACTTCTGCCAGCCATGGTTACAAAGGTGACTGGAGTTTTATTGTAGAGTGACTAACTTTGACTTGTCAGGTTCCTGCAACCTGCCATTATTTCAAATGTATCTACAGGGTCTCCCCTGCTACCTGTTAAAAAGCAGACTGAAGTCCTGTATAATTTTCCCATCTTCGCCGCTCCCTGTGTGCTAAATTGCATTGGAAGATGGATTTTTGGCATCTGAGGCTGTCAGGTGTCCACCAGGGAAGACTTTATGCACTGGTACACCCGCTATGAAAGTGAATTCTGCTGGGATGAAGAGGAATCAAAGTGTTGAGTCAAGTGCTGCCACTCCAGTAAGGCACTGGTCATTTTTCTTTGTCAGATTGTTATATTCCTTACAAGAATGCGGTTCCAATGCATTGGGTATTTCCTTGTCTTCCGGTTATGTAAATGCATCTTGGCTATTCTCCAACGAGATTGGCCCAATCATTAGATTAGGGACGTACAAACAGAAGCAGCTCTTGCCTCCATATGAACCAGAGCTCTAGTAATGCATATTAAATGAGATTTCTCCAGAGAATACATTCTGGATCTGAGTAAAACATTGGTGGCCCGGGAGAGCCTATAAAATAGTACAGAGAAGATTTGATAAAAGCTATTTCAGTTGTTGTACTGGATACTGATATCCATTTGTATGATCTACTTCTGAGTCAGTAAATTGTGTTCATACGAGATTAATCGGAGAGGAATAAGATGTGCGAGTTCGGTTCTGAATGAAGGGAAATAATCTCTCAGCACGGTTAATTACATTACACAATTAGATATAGACATTGTGCCTTTATTTCACCAATAGTCTTGTTATACATCAGTTTCTTCTTTGGTTTATCTTTATAATCAAAGCCACCTCAGATTGAAATGCATGTAAATCTGAGCAACAGCCTAAAATTTCCTGAATTTGCAGTTAAAACTGAACAAAAAGTAGAATTATTGAGTATGGAGAAGAAAGAACACCCTCAAATATGGTAAGCATGCTTAAGTGCTGCAAATCACCCTAAAAACCCTGATGTAGTTATTTAATAGTCAGAGGTACTGGAATGAATTTGGTGGGAGTTTTTAGGGCCATGTTAAATGCATTTACGTATTATCGTCAAACATACAGACTCAAAAACAAGGTTCTCAATATTTAGGTATTAAATGATCTCAAAATCAACATTACCACTGATGAATATCAAGTTTTCACCAAGTTTGACTTTCAGTGCTCACAAAAGTCTTGCTTGTGGGGGTCTCAAGCATAACTGGCATTAGACAGTGTTCTTCTACATGTGGCATGCAATTAGATTTTTCCACTAGAGAGGTCTCCAAATCCTACATAGTGTCATTTTAATATCAATAAAATCAGCCATAACGGTAAAATCAGAATAGAACATAATAGTGATAATACTAATAACTCTGCAGACAGCAATTCTTTTACATGTGCATAAATATGTGCATACAGACTATACATGCCATTTGCTCTTCACTGCTTATATAGTAAAAAACTGACAGGATATCACTCAGGATAGTAAAAGCTGCACTCATTTCTATATTCTGTTGTTGAATAACGGCCAGTGTCTATTTAAGTTATATACTTCCATATATGCATTATCTATACAAATCATAGTTTATGTTTAAAATTAAGGTCTGGGAGATACAGTGGTGGCTTACTTTATACCACATTTCACTACTCCAGCTATAACGAAATAGATTATTATTAAAATTTGAATTTAATAAAATCTGAAAATTTTAATTTGTCCCTCATCGCTATTAAAAAGAGTTTAAAAAAAAAAAGGATTTTAAGCTTTCAATCAATGCAAAAAGCAAAAAGGATCATTTATACAGTATAGAAAAGTGCCAAGAATAACTCTAGACTTATATGAATTAAACAATAGGCAGTATATAGACATATGCCATCCATGCTACGATAAGCTGCAGCAAATTCATTGCTCATTAATAAATTCTGTAGTCGACCAAACAGCAAATATTCAGCATGACTATGCGCTCTGGCTGGACCACAGCTTCTGAAGGTCGTGCATGGGGTGAAGTTTCCATCTTAAGGCTGTATCTGCAATGAGCAGGGTGTACATCTGCCAACATGTCAGGTGGACACAGCTTGGGGAGGAGCTCAGCAGAGGGAAAAGACTGGCCAATCGATCTTTCTGCCTCCAGATGCACATGATTGCCTCACAAGCCTCCCTAAGTGGAGCGTGTGACGTGATTGAACAATCAGCCACATTACCCCTGAGAAATATGACTAACCCCCCCCACTCACACATGGACTGAGCCATGCTTACTAGGTGCCCTTGTCAAAAAAGACTTCTATGGCAAGATTCCATAGAAGAACCAGTGGATGGCTAACAGCAACAATTCTCCTTTCAACACAGAGAAACAAATAAATAATCACAGAAGACATTCAGTGTTGAATTTATCATTATGGAGTTTTTTAAGTCTCCAAAAACACAGTGAAGTTCTGGATTACGGAGGTTCTGAAAGGGATGCGATTACCTCAAAGCCCTCATTGGAAAAGTAAACATAAATCCATAGCATGCCGTGAACTACATCTTTTGATGTCATATGCAACATATTCAGCCCAATAGGATTAAAAATTTGATTACAAATTACAAATGATTAAAAATGATTATTGTATAAAAAGATAGCTGATTAAAAATTCCTGTGCTCTTTTAGCAGTCCATGGTTGGTTCGCAACAAGAGTGTCTTCTAAACAAACTACATAGCTTAGTGGATTACTTGTTTATGTAGTTTATTGTTAAAGTTTATACTCATTTATTTATTGACTAATTGAAAATTTGTGTGTTTTATTATACTTTAAGTTGTTTGCCATTTTATAAAACCTATATGCTGCTTGAGGCTGCGCATTACAGTGACTATTACAGGTAAAGGGCATAATAACTCTTAAAATAAGAGTCTGATTGCTCATTTTCAGTGACATTGCTGTAGAACAGCCACCATCTGTTTTTAACTAGAGCATGAAAATTAGGCAGCCTACGTTTCTCTGTTGTTTGGCAATACGGCCTTTTTCTGCTTTAATCTAGCATTAATAGAATAACTACAAACTGGACAAAGATTATATACTTTACAGATCGTGAAATATGATGTCTCAAAGACCTCTGTTCCTAGAAGCCTGAGAACCTTTTACGACCCTTTGTTTTTAGGTTTGCTCTTCTCCATGTGAAAATCTCCACAGATGACTTGTGGTAACTTCCAAGCTTAAAGGTTCCAAAGGGAAGAAGTAGCATCAGCCATGAAGAAAACGGTCACTGCACCAAGACAATAAAGGCAGAGACTAAAATATTCCAAGTGCTAAGTGCTTAGGTGCCGCTTAAGGGAACTTAAAAAATGTGGAACATATTTTCCCATGTGTGAATTCCCAAGATTTTAAATCTAGCTAAGCATAGATGCCCTAACACTTTAAGACTAATATCCCAGCCCTTAATTAATTTCTACAGGTGTATTCCACCTAGAATAAACCAAGCAGTTCACTCAGCCATAAACATCAAGCGCTCGAGCTGGAGAACACTCTTTAAAAAGGTAGGGGTTTTTTTGTAGGTATGAAAAGTGATTACACTACATTATTGTTCTATTAATTACTTTAATTGATGATAGAATTCTAGAGTCAGCAGGAATCACTATGGGTTCTCAAATCTAATTAGAGCTTCTTTGATTGCTCACTGTTGATATGTTGTTTAGCAACACAGTTTTCTATTAAGCACCAGGTCTGTGCGGTGTCCACGTCGTTGTGCCAATGGCTGGGCAACAAACTTTACATTTCAGATTTACATCAGATGTGTATTATTAATTATTTTTTTGAAATACTGATGTACAATCGGTTGTTCATATGTGCTCTGATAAGCAGCAAATGCATTCTGACCAAATGGTGTGCTTTAATAAGTAGACATGTGGTTTACTTTGCCACCATAAGACTTCAGAAATTATTCGGAAGGAAATAACTTTCGCTTCTAGACTTAGTAACATCTGCACCTAATTAAGCACACAAGGTTGTAGTAATTAAGCAAGCCACTGGAGATAGAATTGATAACATTATTTATAGGTCCATCACTACTGCTGAGCTGCCCGCCCACCTTGCTGGCTGGTGAAAGCCATCTTTCACCAGCAAATGCGGAGGAAAAGAAAAAAAAGAAGAAAAAAAAAAGCAGCAGACAAAACAGAAGCTGAACGTTTTCTAAAGAAGATTATTATTCATCTTGGCGTATTTCAGCCTTGAAAACATAACAAAAGTGACATCATCTGAAAGGACGACACGGTAAGCCTCTATTCGCTCGGTCAAGTTGTTTTCCTTTTCTTTTCATCTTTGAAAGGAAGCCTGTATTAATGAGAGTAATGTCTTAATTATTTAGCTAATGACCTTGAGCTAGTGGCTAATTTGGTATTAATGATGCACTGTTATAAATCACGATGATGATAATGGTCAAACGCAGTCAGCGGCTTCAAAAGCGAATGTCAAGACCGCGTGCGTCTCTCATTAAGTATTTATCCTGAAAAGCAGGGGGACACACTTAACATTTGTTTGGCCTTCAGTCTAAGCCGCTGCCAGTGCATCTATCTAAAGGGAAATTCACCTCTGGTGCCAAGCATGTTCACCTGGCGGCAAGCTCAGGGCGGAAGACTGTGGAAGAATTACCAAAAACAATTTCAGGCACCCTGAAAAACAATCAGTCTCCGATTAACAAACCAAAAGCTTGTAGAAACATAGCCTACGGATGAGCTTAATTTTGCAGACCAAATGTTCATTTACATATATGCACAGGGGTTGTTGTTGTTTTGCTCAGCTCTAGTAGCGAAAACAGAAGCTTTAATGTCAAGGAAAGGAAAGATTCTGACAAGTGATGACGCCTGGGCAGTGGCGTTCTCGAATTTACAATTGTGATGAGCTATGGAGAGCAGGCGAGCGTCGGGAGCTTCTCAGGTTTGCAGGTTTATTTACCGTACCGATGGAAAGCAGCATCTTGTCATTTTTAAGAAGCCCTGAACAATAGGCCAGACAGATCGGATATGGATCCTCCGATTCTCTGCTCTCTGGAACTCTTAGGTGCATGGAGTCATAATTAGACTAAACACAGTGACACCGATGCCAGGTTTTAAGCAGAGTCCCGCCGGGCATGGCTTCGCCTTCTTGCAACGTAGCAGCAACACTTCTCTTCACAGGATTAAACAAGGTGAAAGACGTTACGTGCAGAGCTTAAGTATTATGGTGATTTAAAAAAAAAAGCAAAAGTTTTGGAGTGATGAGAGTTCTTCTTCCAGGTGGTCAAGAAAGCCGTGTGCATCCCTGCAATTGTCTCGCTGATGGACATGCGACTTGACACTTAAGAGTAGACTTCCTTTTCTTTCTCCATATTGACTGGCAGTGTGAAATCAACCTGGGTGGGATGCTACTCCTGAGCTTATCTATTTGTTTTCACTCATTTTCATGAGGCAGGACTAAAAAGAAAGTGACAGCACTAAAGGAGCAGTGCTGTCTCACAAGCCCTTCACATAGTTCTTTCAGAGTGATGGGTGAAACCAGCATGCCAAGGCTCTGACAAGCAAGAAATGATCTTTCACATGGAATTCGGTGTCGGAGTGAGATTGAACGCATATTGTGATAGATTTACAGCATCCCGGAGGTGTTATAACTGGGTAAAATTGAAAACGTCTGATAATAATTTAGAAAGAAGTTTACCTGCAGTAAACTGATTCCCTAATGTTGTTTGAGCCGTCGCCTGCTCTAAGCTGTGGAGGCATTGTTGAGGTTTGGAAGCCACTTTTAAGGGATTTGTAAAGTAGGCTTTTTGTTTGCATTAGGCTTTGTGAGCATTACATCACAACGTGCGGTTGGAGGAGTGAGAGAATTCAAATAATAGTAATTTTATAGTGGTAATGGTTTGAAGCAGTTTTCTGCTACCCTGGTTGAATGGGAACAGCTCAGGCGCAGAACGGTGGGGGGGCAAAAGGTTGTATTATGAAAATGAAATCTTGTATTTTCTCAAACTGATACATAGAGGCACTGTTAGTAGATATTACGTTGGATTCCAGCACACAAATGTTTCACATATCTGCTTCTGCCATTTGGTGTTTATTTGGAAGGTGGAGTCACTAGCATATATGTTTACTAGCATATCTAGAATTACACTCATCAACAAAAAAAAAAATGGACACAGAAGGAATCAATCGACAGGAATGAAACTCGGTGGGTAGGTCTGACATTATGAGACACGCAAATGATTTAAGTTTCCTGACCTAACAGCCACAGTTGTGGACATTCAGTGAGCAGCAATGCCCTCCATAAGTCATCATGTTAGAGCCAGCACCATTGGCAGACCGCTGCACGATGCAGGACTACATGCACACAGACGTTACAACGACTGCCCTTAACACCACATCAACAGATCAATAAATATTGCCCATGTTCCTGGTAATCTCTATCTTCTTTCTAAATAGAATTGCAGTCTGACACTTCCTTCAGCGTGCAATTATTCTTTTAACAGTGGGTGTAGAATTTTAATTTAGAACCATTTGCCAATTGTGCTTGCGCAATTCATGAAATGAAACACCCACATACACACATTAGTGAGCACACACTCTAGGAGGAAGTGAGCCCAGAGTTCAGTTGGGTAACCCAATGCACAGCATCTGGGGAGCAGTTGGGGGTTAGGTGCCTTGTTCAAGGTCACTTCATTCGTGTCCTGGTGGTTCAGGGAATCAAACCAGCACCCTCCAGTCATAAGACTTGTTCCCTAACCTCCAGCTCGTGACTGCCCTCTAGTCATTGTGGCTCATGCACTTAGGGCATTCATAGGGGACAATATCTTGATAATCTATAGGTAAGGGTGGAAATGGCCAGTTATGGGAATAAAACGGGAATAAAAGAGAAAGGATGGAATGGCATTCCTGCTATTTTTGAAATTCCTGCTATTATTTCTGCTATTTTTTTATTTCTTTCCAAATTTGAAATTGTTTTCTGATGTCTACATAAAAGGTATGTGACATTCTTTTACAGTCCTATGATTTGGCCCTAGAATTTCCCTTTTTTTAGTGAGCTCATGAATAAATTAATGAGCTCTGCTCTGGTTTGCTGGTTTACAGTGAGGCACCACAATGATAACCCAGAAGCGATGATATCCATCAAAGATAATCTAAAAATGGACACAGGCAGAAATATAAAATGTACATTTGTAAAAATGTGTTGTAAAATACACAAAAGAAAAGTTGATATTTACTATGAAACTTTCAGTTTAAGTGTTTTAGGCAAAAAGCGGATGAAATCACACAGCATAGCTGCTGCTTACAGGTTGCTATTGGGGCTGTAATGCTAACAAAGGTGGTTCTGCTCCACTCTTCAGTCTCTTCAGTCAAACAGTGAGTGAACCTGTTTGATACTGCCCAAGGTTGGAGAAAATGTCCAGAGCGAAACATGCAGAGCAGTATAACAACCTTGAATTAAAGCATCTCTAAGATGTTGTTAAAGATGTGGGAGCTGAAATCAGCTTCTTATTTGCCTGCTTGATTCGTGAATTTTTCATTCCAGCTTAAATGGTGCCATAGTTACATTCTACCACCTCGAAAAGCTGTAGAATTTAAGGTAGAACAGAGCAGTCAAGTTCAACCTTATTTAAAGACGAACCTCAGTCATGCCTGATGACAATTTGCTTCCCCAGGAAGGGTTTGAAAAGTGCCAACATCGCTCTCTCCCAGTGTGAAAGGGTACATTTCTGCAGGCATAGTCTGCCATTGCTGCTGACATTGTTTCCTGCTGGGCTGGAACGTAAGGTATATGTACATTTTGGGGGCATCAGGTTTGGGTGGACTCAAGGGTGTTAAGCAGCAGTCTAGGACTTTTAGAACTGGTTGATTTTACTCTCCTCTTTTGCAAATGTGAAATTTGAATTTGAAGGAGTAGTGTTTGAGGTTTACGGTACATCAGTTATATGTACCAAACTCTCCTTGTTCAACTATGCCAAGTACAGTTTTCCATTTAATGGGAGCTTTAAGGAAGATATAGTTAGTGTGCATGAATCAAAGTGTTTGTTGATCAGCATCCACCGTCCATTCAGCCAATAGGATATCATTGCACAAATTGTTGCCCACAGAAGGAATCAACCAACAGGAATGAAACTTGGTGGGTAGGTTTGACGACATGCGAATTGTTCAATTTTCACACTCGGCTGCACATGTGAAGTAAGGAAGGACGGGTCTTATCACTGTACCTGACTGACCCAACTGCCATGATTACGGACATTTAGAGTGCAGTGACGCCCTCCATGAGTCATCCTGTTAGTGCCAGCACCACTGGCAGAAGGCTGCACAATGCAGGACTACATGCACGCAGACCATTACAATGACTGCTCTTAACACCACGTCAACATCGCCAAAACTGCAATGGTGTCGTGACAGACTGTCATGGAGTTATTTAGAATGGCAGTGGGTCATCTTCAGTGACGAGTCCTGCTTTTGTCATGGTGGAGACGAAGAACAAATCCTTGTGTGGAGGCACCGTGATCAGCACCAAGATGAACGGTTTGTTGTCACGCATCACACAACCAGAAGGCTTGGTGTCTCCACCTCCACCCCTACCGCAAAATCTGCAGGAACTGTGTAAGAATATTCAAGCTGTATGGGATGGATTATCACAGGACACCATTAAGAATTTCTACATCTCTATGCCGAGACAACTAGCATGTGGCGTTAGTAAACGTGGCGGCCCAACACCATACTGAGAGACACTACTTCTGTATGTGTAGCCCAATAAATATTGCCCATATCAGTCTACCTTCCCTTCCGAAAAAAAAAGCATTCAGACTCTTCCTTCTGGGTGCAACTATTTTTTGATGATGAGCGTAAACACAAACAGCCATTAACTTTGGTGCTGTTAGTTTAATTTCCAGAAAAAACTCTTCAGAGCAATTCAAAGATGCATTTAAATATTTAAAGACAAGATTGTATTCTCTTTCCTGCTGCTCTTTTCCTGCTGTCTATAGAAATAATATCATAAGAAAAATAAATAGGTTTAAGGACTGAGGTTTAAGGGTCAATTAAACTGTTTTGAATGGGCCAACATAATAAGGACTGTAATGAAAAGTCTATTCTAGACTGAATAGAGACCTAAATTTATTTACACCAGTCAGTCAAAAACACTGTTGTTGGCGACATACAGAATTTGAGTGTTTTGTTCTTTAAGCTTTAACCAAAACGGATAGTGACCCTGAAGTGGGATAGTAACATAAAGCATCTAAGAAAGAATATTCAAGCTTTCAGCTCTTGAAATATCCTGGTATTTTTTTATAATGTAGGAAATGCAGTCAATTAGTAGTAAAAGCAAACTGGAGTTCCCCAGTCTATATATAAGGGGCTGTTAAAATTAAGTGTGACCAATTCAGCAACATATACTGTAAAAAGTTCAAAAGCTTTAAAATTATGAGTTAAATCAAACTGGAGTTACCATTTACTTCAACCCGTGACTTTATGTTTAGTTTTGCTTTGAATTCCTAACTGCGAGGTGATTTGACTATATAGTGCTTGGTGTATCAACTTAGCAATGCATGTTTAAAATACCGATGACATGAGTAACATGAGTATTTATCACTTGTTTCAATGATTGGCTTCAACTTCCTTGTTTACCTTTATTGACAGATTATGTTTTCCCATTGGCTCCTGGCAACATCTATTTGCATATTGTTTTTCTTAACCTCTTTGTGTTGTCTCCCAAAGTTCTCTTTTGTGATGTTAACTTGTATTTACAGCTAATAGCAATGTGACTCAGCCGTTAACCATGGAATAGAAGTAAGATACGCACTGTGGAAGGTAGGCCAAGTAGGAAGACGACACAAAGAGTGTGCATAAAACAAAATGCAATAGCCAATGGAAAGTAATAATCTGTCAATATTTCTTTTAACTTAAGTAAGTTAGTTGAAGCCAATGATTGAGGCAAGTTTCAAAAACTCATGTTAATAAGTCAGCTATACTGTAAACTTACATTGCTAAGTACTTTCAGTGTCAAGTTCATTTGACTCCTTCAAATTTCCAGTTCGTTAAAGCAATTTAAAAACTCAAGTCGAAAGACCGAAAACTCATAAAATTTTGAAATCGCAAAATGTAATTTGATAAGTGAAGGTAGATTGAAAAGACAGTTATCATGGTTTATTGCTCAAATAATTTTTGCAATGTAGTACCAGACTATCAAGACCTGAGAAAAACTATAAAAGTTACTTTTATGGCTGGTTGTTTTTGACTGTATAATTCAGTTTCGTGGTGGCCTGCATCCCCATTGATCTCCAAATTGGATCTGAAAATGTGCTGGTGTATGATAGCGGCCTTGTGGAAACATGTAAAAATGCATGAACAATGTTCTTTGTTGTTTATCAGCTTGATCGTACACTGGAAATTTGAAAGAACCATAACCTTTCAGGGAGTTAAAATGATTCAACAATAAATAAATAAATAAACAAACAAACATTTTTCTCAATAAAACATGTATCACAAGGACTGTGACCTTTGTATTTAGTACTTCTTGCACTTTCTCTTTGTCAGTCTCTTTGAATTTTCTTATAGAATGCTGGGTGAGATAGAAGAACACATATAAAAGGCTTATAAGAAATTCCTTTACCACTACATCTTTGTGAACTCTCCTCTTCAGGTCAGTCCAGACCTATTCAAATAGGTGTAGGGTCAGGGAATGGCCACTGTGAAAAGCTTGACTCTGTGGTTTGTGTGGATTTGGAGGTATATACGTTGGACAAGTTGCAACCTCATGTTGGCAGAGGCAACTAGACTAAAATCTGTTATATGCTGCCAGTATATCTATTTTTGTCTTTAGAACCCAGTTCCAGTCAGGGATCGAGTGTTTTTGACTTGATGGGAACACAGGTTCTTCTGGCAAGTCTCCCAAATAATCTGAGAAGAAGATGTTGACGTAGCATCTATTTGCAATGTCAGAAACTTAGTGACCCCAAGGAAGCAAGTAACTTTTGCAATTGTCCAGCAGTGAAAGAAAATCCTTGAAGAGAAATCCTTGAAGAAAGTACTGCCGGTGCCTGTAATTCTACAAGTGCTTGACTTGAATGTGCTCAGAGTTTTCATATCTCAAGTTATGTAGCTTGTTTTCTTGTAGTTTTGTAAGTTATGGAACTGTTGGTTTAGTCACTGTATTTGTTGAGCTATAGTGTAGATGTTTTAGATGCAATGCAATGTCTTGTTCAGGCCATTGAAGAAGCTGTGCACACTGACCATTCATTATAGAGTATGTTAAAGCAAAAGAAGTACGCGTCATCAGTGTTTTATAATGCACTTCCTTGAAGGAGGAAAGTTTATGTTTTGCACTACATTTTGTCCTAGAAATGGATATTTGGTGGCATATGGTTGATAACTTTTTGGGTTTGTCCGATGATCATGGTTTCACTTCGGACTGGAATGAATAGACAGAAGTCATGTGGTATAGGTTAATTTGGCTGTCAATTCTTGAGATGCTGCTGAAGCTTGCACATGGTTGTTCATGCGTGGTCTATGGGATCACAAATTAAAGCTAAGCGCATCACCTTCAAAGGGGTCTCATTTTTGTCAGAACGCTGGGTCTGTCAGAACGTATGTGTAAATCAAATGTTGCTGACTCTTCTTAAATGCTAATTGCAATCATTAAAATACAATTAAAAGTGCTGATCACAAACATTTGGGTTTAAGATACTTAGAATTTAATGACGTAAAATAAATATATTCTACTAGCGATGTTTTGGGTTTGTTGTGTAAGATGGTGAACTTTGGCGTTCTTGCAGACATACTAATCCTAAAGAACTACTGAATATAAATGATCAAATCCTTATATAACCGTTCTCATCACTAACGAGGCCCCTGTCTGCCTTATGATGCTGCTACCAACTTCATTTCTTTTTGTGAAATTTTAAGCACGATAAAGCTGATGTGCCACAAAGTCACATAGATTTGTCAACAGCCATAACCCATTGTCAGATCTTTCTACGAACAAAAGATTCAATTACTCACCACTTCAAAGGCCTGTTATACATTCATTAACTCAAGATTGTCATTGATTGACAAGGTGGGTGCAGAACTAGCTCCGTCGGGACTGCCGTTCTGCTATTGCTGAACTGTAGCTACAGTTGACACTGCACTTGCTGATTGATGAGAAATATTACTGCCAGGAGGAAAAGCAAAGTGGAAGATAAATGGGTTTAATGCCGCAGCTATCGTCACGTCTAAGCACCACATCTATTTATTAATATTTGATTTGCCTCAGCGGCGATCCATCTTTATTTATATAATACGTGTAGGATTGGATCTGTCATTTCAGTTATTTACCAGCATTTGTCTCACCATTCTCCTGTTTGTCCCCAATGGTCCTGGGCAAAGCACCTCTGAGATAACTTCCTTCTAGGTCATGAAATGGTTTTGTAACATCAACTGCATCGAACAGACTGACATGTCAAAATGTTCCCCAGAAAGTGGTTACTAGATCAAGAGCACTGCAAGCCTAGGAAAGGTTTAGAGCTTTCAAATGAGCTTTTGTTATATTTTGAGACATGTAAACGAGATCTAATTAGTCATGGTATTTGAGAGGCCCCCCAAATCTACTTCGCTAATTGCTAAGACGGCTGGGCAAAGGTCAAGTGTTGACAAACATGAGATGCTCAAAAAACTATTTGTATGAGAAGCATGGCTTTGATTTGCCTGTCAAGGGAATTGGACAGATCTTTGCTAATATTCAGTCTTGAGAATCTTAGAGAGCCTCGTTTTTGATTAAGCTCCCTAGAGCCGGAAAAGCCAGTTAACATGTAAATGCAATTGTGCACCTACGAAACCCACATTGAGCCTGACAAGACTGCATGGTTCATGGTTCAATAGAACATCACTATTCACTGCGCTGAATCATGGAACATCAGGGAGAAATAATACAGGCCAACCAATTTGCAACTTTTCACGAGTTGTTCATATTTGCAATCAACTAAGCATTATGCATACTTCACAACAAATAATATTTGTTATTTAATTAATGTAATTGCATTCCAGAGGATCCGTTGTCAAAGATTGACAAAGGCAGAGGTTGTAAGTAGGCTAACTATTCCAGCTGTTGTTAACTAGAACCAAAACAATCTAACATGCTGGCACACAATCTGCTGAGGAAAAAAAGAAATTGCTTGTATTAAAGCCCTCAAGTTATTGAGCAATGCATGTTAGATAGTAGTTTTAGCAGTATCTCATAAGCTCATCTGAGGAAGCAACCTCTGTTACTCAATACCTCTGTTACACAAATCCTATGGTGAGCAAAGGTTTTCTTTGGCTTTATGTAAATAATAAAACATATTTTCAAATATATACATCCTTATCTTAGCCCAAAGCACCGCACCCATTTATAAATATCGCAGATATTTGAATATATAAATTTGTCAGAATGCAAATGCAGTGTTAAAGGCCTGAGCTTCCCAAAGAGTCCAAAGCTAGCTTAGAAAACTGATTTGTTTTAGTCTAAAAGCTTCAAAGCTGTAAAATATACAGTGTTATTACAATGATGCTTGACTGCCCATATGGACCATGGAGTATATTGATGAATTTAGAACCTGGTTCTGTTGTACCAGTGGTTTGCCATTTTATTTTCTTAACTTTAAGTTAAAAATTAAGTTCATCAGCTAGCTAACAGGCTAATAGATATCTTTATCTTAAACAACTGCTCTATTAATATCATATGCTTTGAATTAAAGTACCCACAAGATCCTACTGTAAAACTGTATGGTAAAGAACATGTCACTTGAAAGTCGCACACACTTTAAATGCCTGGATTTTAGTCAAATAAAAACCTCTTGGAGCACCTCTTGGAGCTTATTGTTTTAATTTAAGCTTGCTTGAGCTTATAAGCAGAGAAGGCAATTAACAAACAAATTGCATATTTTATTAGGCTCGTTTGAAATCCCCTATTCTCACACTACAAAAACTAAATAAACTGTCTGTTTATGTATAATTTTCTCTCCCACACTCTCTCTTTTTTATAGACACATCGTCCTGATGAATACGAGATTTAACCTATTCAAAAGGTTAAGTGCCTGGGTCATTGACAGCTAGACCATTATTGATAGGCTCATTTGTAAAAGATTGATCATATGTCGACTTAACTGGACACTGGCTTGTTACGGCATATTGAGCAAGCATGGGTTGTCATTATGCCAGTCAGATCATGTTACCCTGATGATGTATTTAATTAAAATCTGAGCAATATTTTTTACCTCTGTATGTGGTTTGAAAAAAGCATTTTCTTACAAACCTCACATACAGTAGTTTTCCCCAGTGTCCCATATTTTACCACAGTGTGCCATAAATATATGTTGCAAATATATGTGTCCAGCTTTTTTTTCCCACTAATGCTTGTGTTTAACTTGTACACAATAGCTGTTTTGACTGCAGAAAGGAGGATGGTCTCTGACTTTTGCACCACACTCTATAGACATTAACTCTGCAAATGAATCTTAAGGGACAGTATGCTAAATACGGCATTGTGTTCATCACATGGCATTTTGTTGCTAGATGATTAAATGTCTGCTAAATCTCATAGCTATCTTAAAAACACCGCTGTGTTGCTTGTATCAGCATGTATATAATCTTGTCATCTCCTGAGACATATGGAGAAAAATAGCAAGTCACCGGTTGGTTGTGCAGCCTAATAAGCATGACGACTGAGATAGACTGATGATGGAACTAACAAGTGTGTCAGATTACATATCCGGGATCATTAAAATACGCAGAACAACATTCAAAACCAGAAACAACCACCGGGCTCGAAAACTTCAGATAATGGTGCTGAAGAAGCATGACAGCGTGGATGCAGTCTTTATGAACTTGCTGTGAAGACCACTTAAATGTATCATTCGAGAAATCCTTAAACTTGGCAAAATGATCTCCCAAAGGAACCAACAAGATTGCTTCAAGGATCTTATTTTCAAACTCTTTTTTACTCTTCAGAACAGCAACGTTGCCATGCTAAAATAATGATGGGAGAAACAATAGCTTGGGCTACGTACAGCTGCAGAAAACCCCGAGGTATTTTGGCACTGTCAAATTTTGAATTATATTATTGGACCTTTCAGGGACTAGCTATACAAGTCTAGATGAATGATGAATCTTTGCCCCCCTGTAAAAAAATGAGACAGCATTAGTTAAACTGCTTCAGGATATCCCCTTTCGAGCCAATAAATCTAAACCCTCCTCCATTAAATTCTACATCACTCTGAATCACTCTCTTGCAACATTGCTCATGATCCTACAAAAACATACTGAGGTTCTTGCATGCACTTCATCACCTCTCACATAGCACTGAGGTACTCATTCCATGGTCTAAAGGCAACTCTTTTCACTCATTCCAAAACACCTTCCCATGGAAAAATAAACGGCTTAGGCACATGGTCTCAAAATTTCCAGGGCCATGGCATTGTCACCCAACATTGGTTAACAAATTACCCAATTAGCTAACACATTCCAACATTCTACTGCATTTATACTGTTCCAGGATAAAAACTGAGAAGTCAAATGATCCATTGTGAATAGAGAGGAACCATCTCGAGTAGGGAGAGCTCCTGTATTCTTTCAGGAAGCAGTGATTCACAAATACACTTGAGGCTGTAATTGAATTCAACTTCAAAAGACAAGATAATGTTTTCTCTCATTCATTTCTTTGGGGTCTTTTTACAGTAAAGACTCATTCTGAAATTGATGTCTGGAATACAATCTATAAAAGCTGGGACAGGGAGAATTTATGGCTACAAATGTTGTGAAATGTTCACAAAACATTTTACATGAACAACAGAATCATGACTGGATATATAAGGAGTATCCAGGAAAGGCTGAGTCCTTTATAAGCAAGGGATTGTTTGCGAGTCACCATATCGCTGCATGGCTCGGGTTTGTTTTCATTAAGCATCGTCTGTTGGTACATGAACAAATGCAAGTTAAGACTGTACTACGCACAGTAGAAGTCATATATCAATAGTGTTCCAGCACTGGTGATCTCTCTGGGCTCGAGCTCTTCTGAAATGGACTGGTGCCCAGTGGAAATGTGTCTGACAACTCAACCTTTCATACTGCTTTTGGAAATACTGGATATGGTGTTCTCCATGCCAAAGAAGAAAAGGACCAGCCAAATTGTTAGCAGAAGGTTAAAAAGCAAGTGTCTCTCATGGTGTGTGAGGTTTTATAAGCTCACTGGACAAAAATTAGTCACCTGTGACTGAAACGTACCTAATAGCGTGTAATCCCTCCACAGACACAAGTACAAGCTGTGATTTGATTTGGGATGGACTGGACAAGTTTCTGAATGTAGGCCACATCAATGTTCAGCCACTCTTGCCTCAAATAATTGTCCAGTTCAGCCAGATTTGGTGGATGCCTTCCCTGGTACAATTCTGAGGAGAATTTTCTGTAGAATGGGATTTTTGCCACTGCTGGTAGACCCGTATGACTGTATGCTGCCATAAACACTCAATGTCAGCAACTTCCTTCACACTATGGCCTTTGGCACGCACAAATGCAGTCACTCGTTTTTGACAATCATCATCTGCTTTGTGAGCCATTTTCCACACATTGAACGAGACATTCACTGCACTACACCACCTGTTCTCAATCTATGAATCCCATCACACACCCCACAGGTATTTACACACACAGGTATTTATAGCCTGAACACCCTTGTGCAAAGCCATCTGTAGGAGCCTAAAGTTACTACCACCTTAAACATGCAAGGTGATGGATTTTTTTTTTTTAACCTTATATTATGTGTAATATGGACTTGTAGAACAGAAAAATAGCAAAAAATAATTGTTTATAGTCCCCAGAAATTATTAACTGCTGTTAAAAGGAAAGGTGATATAACACAGTAGTTGGAATTAGTATGTTCATAAAAACAAAACAGAAGTTCATAAAATAAAACAAAGTATTCTGTATTGTACCATTTTAACTTAAATACAGGTCTCAGACATATCTGGCATAGTTTCACATACGGTTCTATCTCCATATTCCATTATAATGCTACAAGTTTTTGCAGTTTTGTAGGATGAAGAAATGTTGGGTGTGTCCAAAATGAGCTGTAGATGATCCCATAATAATGGAGAAAGCTGTATAGCATTGGGAATGAAACATCCAGATGCCTTGTATTTGAAATGTAGCGATCAAATCTCACGATGCACAACTTATCAAAAAATAGTCATAGCAATAGTAAAAGAAACAGTATTTATTATTTATTAACTTCCCACTGTTTTAGTCTACACCGTACATGTTATTACTTAATAAAATAACAGCAGCTATTAACATGTCATTATAGACCTTCGAACGACTGTGTACATATGTCCGCACAATAACCCCACAGCAATTTAGCACGGCCACTGAAATGTTTCAGCAGTCTGTGCTTTTTGAAAGGAACACAATAAAGAGCAGTCAATCAGAACAGCAATAACTGACATATACACGTCTTAAAGGCACAGTAACAAAACAGCCTGTTTGCATCTAATGTTAAATATATTCAAAACATAACAGATGCCTTTAGACATTGCAGATGTATCTAATGAGCCATTATGTCATGTAGATCTCATGTAGAGTCTGTGAGTAAAAACCACAGTTGTAATTGTATATTAGTTTGCTGACTGTTGAGTATCAATCAGACTCCAGTGGTCTCATTCAAGAACAATGATTGTTCTGTGTGGTGATCTATTAGGCACAACCACAAGTCACTAAAGCCATTAAAAATGCTTATAGTGTTTAGTACACTTTGACTGTTTTGAGGGTGCTATGCTATCCCTAAGCTCTAGTCACACATTGCAGTAGTGGTTTAATCACACATTTAATCATATATTTAATCACAGATTGATTTCTGAGGCGAAATCTCTGACTCACAGCATAGGGGTGTAGCTATAGTGTTGCACATAGCGTGTCAAGAAAGCAAACCCTTGGTTCTGAATGCTAATCCTCTTCTTATTTATCCCTCTGGATAAAAGGGCATTCCTTCATGCATAAAATCATATATTTCTTCTCCACTGCCAACAAGGGAATCATTAACTTGTGTTCAGCTGATTACAAACAGCTTCTCATCAAACTGTAGTTGCTCTTTTTCAACAGCTGAATTGAAAATTCATTTGTATGTGTAAACATTCCACAGAATGCATTGTGCTCTTTCGAATGAAATAACTACAAAAAGAGATATGCAAGCTATTGTATGGGCCACATACCACACAATAAGCCTGAGAATACCGTAAATACTGCAGATGGCAATAAAGAAAGGCTGCTTAGAATTGCCTAAAAAGTATTAAGTTTAAAGGTTTAAAGGGTCTGTATCATGGAAACTCTCTTGCTTTTTGAACTAAATATAGACACTGTTAGATTCTCCTTATTTCCAATACCATTATATCCTCACACTTCACTTTCCAGAAAGGTGCAATTGTCAAAATGAAGTGTCAGTTTTGAATTTGTAATTTTGTGAAGACACAAAAACCAGGACATTTACATATTCCCAGTTATTCGGCAGACATTCAAGTCAAGTTAAACCCATCCATTTCTACTGAAGTTATAAAAAATGTTTGTTATATCAAAGGGCTAAAGAAACATTTGAATTTGTCATGCAAATGTGAATTATAACTGTGTTATAAGCGGAAATATTCTAAAAGTTCTATATATTTTACTGGTACTTCAGTAGCCTTCTCGCCTGATTTGATTCATTTCACAAAATATAAGGAAATAGTTCACAATCTAGTAGTATGATCCAGAACCAGATTAGCCATAGACTGAAACGGATCAGATATTATAGGTTATTGCATTCAGAACCATCAGTTTCATTATAAAGCTTTGGTTGTTTGTATATGGTGAACGGTGCAGTGTGTTTGGACATCGGTAAGAAGTGAACGTTTGAGCAACGACTTGGAGAAAGTGAGAGTAAGTTGCTGTAGAGCCCAAAGAAGGTGAGAAACATCACTTTCTTATTGCAACAGTAGTGGTGTCAAATGTGTGATGTCAGATGAGATGGTTTGAGAATTTCTATAACTGCTGATCTTCTGGGATTTTCACATGTCTAAAGTGTATTCAGAATCATGCAAAAAACATTCAGTGAGCTGCAGATCCGAAAAAAGTGCCTTGTTGATGACGGGTCAACGGAGAAAAGCCAGACTGGTTCATGTTGGCAGAAAGGCGTGTAAAACTGGGCAGAGAAGAAAATCATCTCAGAATGCACAATACGTCAAACCTTGAGGCGGATGGGTTACAGCAGCAGAACACCACTTTGGGTTCCACTTCTGTCAGCCAAGGACATAACAGTGGGTAGAAACTCACCAAAACTGGAATAACAGATGAATCTTGATTTCTGCTTAGGCACACACATGGCAGGGTCAGAATTTGGCACCAACAGACCGAAGCTACCATGTTTCAACTGTCCAGGCAGGTAGAGGTGGTATAATGGAACGCTTTGGGCCCATTAATACCAATTACTTGTCTGCCAGTTTATTTGAATGATGTTGCTGACCATGTGAATCTTTCATAGCCACAATTTGCCCATCTTCTAATGGCTACTTCCCACATGATAATGAACATGACAATGAGTTCAATGGGGTTCATGACCTTCCTAGTCACTGGATCTGAATTCAGTGAAACACCTTTGGGAAGTGGGAGAACAGGAGATTCGCAGCATGAAAGTGCACCTGAAAAATCTACAGGAATTGGATGATGCAATCATGTCAACATGAACCAGAATCTCAAATGAATTCTTCTTGTGGAATCCATGCACAAAGAATTGAGGCTGTTTTGACAGCAAAGGGCACTTACATGATACTGGCACATATTTCTTAAGACACAAAAATATTTTTTTATGGAATTCTAGGTTTAGTGTTTAAAGGACTTTGTTAATTAATTAAATACGCTTAAATAGATGTTAACAAGCAAGCCACAACCCCCCCATAATAAATCAGAGTCCCATCAAAATTATTTGGAAGTTGTTATTTAAGTGTAAAATCAGAACATTATGTCAGTTTAAAATTCACAGCAAATTCATCTCAACAATGTGATGACAAGATTGATAAAGCAGACCCCAGCCCACCCACTACACACACACACACACACACACACACACACACACTTTCTACATATCTCTCCTCTTATAATGCATTTTATGGATTCTCTAAAAGTTCATACTGTTTTGAATGATGGCATACATTCATTTGGAGTCACTAAAGCACTCACAGGAATTATCCTATTAATTTATACCGCAGTTAAGAGCTTTTCTGCTCCATGGCTCATTCATTAAGGTAATTTAGGTTACCTTTTTTTTTTTTTTACCTCTGGCATACGATTTGCAGTGACATTGCATTTCAAAAATGCCCTAAAGATTAAGGCGACTTCAATATTACTCTGTTGACAACTTGGGAAGATACACGGTCAGCTAGTATTGATTTGAACAAGGGATCAATTCATATTGTTAATGAACAGATGACCTTGACAATACAGCAGTACAGGACGGAAAGGAGAAGATGTGAAAGCTGCTTCAGGATTCAGATTCTGGCTAAAGAGGAAAAAAAAGAACATCTAATTCAGAAAGGAGACTTTAAACTGAAAATTAAAAGGATTAAAGATTTAACAATGGAGATAAATGACCAGGGCGACTAACGGTGCAATCCCTGAGAGCAAGAGATGGGTATAATTAAAAATGCATTGGTCTTGGTGCGGATACAGGATGCTCTGGTTCCTCAGCAGGAGGTCTCAATGCACTCTTCCATAGAGTCCCCATTGTACTGTATAACAATGAATTTTGAAGACTTAAAAGGAATAGGTCTCGTCCTCTCTGCTGTGGATATGACAGAATTATCTTTCGACCCTGGGGTCTGCTTTATCAATCTTGTCATCACATCGTTGAGATGTATTTGTTGTGCATATGCACTGTCCGTTATTAACCAGTAATTAGCTAAAACGGTATACGGACACTCCTAAAAACAGCAGTTTCCATTCTTTACAAGGTTCTTCATACTGTACATCAAAAAGCATCTTCTACTGAAAGGTTCTTTAAAGTAACATAATGTACTGATTTTACCCTTAAATAACAACTTCCAAATGATTTTGATGGGACTCTGATTTAATATAGGAAAAATGACATCTCTGTCATTGCCACTCCAGCAGCGGTGCACGAAGTACACAAACCATGTACCTGAGCAAATCAGAGATACCCCAGGTGAAATATTGCTCCAGTAAAAGTAGAAGTGTTTGCCTTCAAATGTACTTAAGCGTGGAAAATAACAGTAGCATGATTTATTATGGCTCTAATATCCTATTATCATTTCTGGAACAGCACACTTAATCAACTCATTGTAGGTGAAGAGATTCTAGTGTCACTCTCAGTCCACCAATCTTTTAATAGAAGGTCATTAATTAGTCAATGTCTATTAACTGCTGTCTATTACAATGATCATAAGCACAGAACACTGAAGGAGAACAGTTTCCATTAGCTAGAACCAAGCTCTGTCCAACGGGTCAAAACAAGCTCAAAACAAAGTGAGCGCTGTACCCTGATTGGTGGGCTTGCTTATGTCGTTTGGACATGCTACGTTTTTATGCACACCTAAGCCAAAAGGAAGGACATAATGTAGTGGAGTAAAAAGTAAGATATTAGACTCTGAAATGTAGTGGAGTAAAAAGAGTAAAAAGTCACCCAGAATGTAAATACTCCAGTACAGATACACAAAACAACTACTTAAGTACAGTAACCAATTACACTTACTGAGTTACTGTATACCACCACACTCCACTTTAAGAGGAGCATGCAGAACTCATCGCCAACTATGGATCTTTCGCTAGCGATACGAAGAAGCTAGCTCAGTATTCCCACCATAGCCATAAAGGTACGCCTAAGAAGATTCTGTCAGAGGAAGCAGGGAGGAGAAAAAGAGAGAGTGACCAAGCAAGAAACTGGACAAAAGTAAATCTCACACTGGCTTTTAATCTTTGCCAAAAGCTAAAAGAGATAAAAGGTTGCAAGACAGTCTCACAGCTAATGAGAAAACAATGCAATGCAAAGCAATATATTTATCTCACGCCAACAGTGGTTGGTCAGTCGTTTTCCATTTCATGCCAAATAAGCCTTGAAAGTTTGCAACCTCCTGGAATAAGATCCTGTAATATTACTTCACCTTGTCAGTTTACTTGGTGTTTTTTCATGACTCAGTCATATGGATGCCACAGATTAAATACACTTGCAAGTTTGGTTGCTAATAGAGCTGTAGGGTCCATATGCCTGTGTGATGCTTGTGCACATGAAGGGGAGTGGGATTCTGTGTCCTTCAGCTCGTCAGTTATTTTAAAAATCTTTGCAAAAGACTGGAAACTACTGCATGACTGGAATATTGAGGCGTAAATGATGGATGAAGAAGATTGGATAGAGAAAAACTCCAGGTCATTGCCTGCACAGCCTCTACACTCCAACATATACCTTCCACCTAATTTATTTTTTTGCTCAACTGCAGGTTTTTTTGTAATGAACTTGTGGATCCATGAAAATTCATATCATTGTTGTTTAGCAGATGGATGCATGCTGTAAGCTAAAGAAAGAAATAAAATAAAATAAATAAATAAAATGTTGAGCTTGATCACATTTTGAATGTTTACATTAAAAAAGTTTTAATGAAACATTAACTATAACATGCAACACATTATGAATGTTTTAAACAGAAGTGTGGGCAGAACCCTTTATGACCCTTTGAGTGCCTAAAAACATGCAGCAAAAGTGTTCAGTGGCCTTCATGACATCTTTACAATGTGCACAACCTCAACCTTGCCTGTTAAGCAAAGAGCTTTTAATTGTTACTGTCCTGAATAGCCAGTATGTACTGTTAATGAATTATGTTCAGTACTGTTAAATTAAAGCTTTAACATTGTGGTTGGCCTAATGGCATGATGCTCTGACTTAGCTTTTGTTGGTTAAGGTCAGCTTTCTAATTTTCTAGCTAATACTAAAGCTTAATCAATGGCCCTGCCATCTGTGGCCAGTCCAACACAGCATAAGTTAGGTTGACCATACATCATTTTTCCTTAATTTATCTTCTATTTGGAACCTAAAACATGTGTATGACAAGGATTTCTAAATTGCCTGAAATGTCCAGGATTTGACTGTGTTTTCAGGTTCACACTTGCTTTCTATAGTCAGCGTCATGCTGCTTTGTTGCTAGCGTCCTCTTTAATGCCAGCCCAGGTGGATGTCTGTTATGGCAGGATCAGACTACACAAATTCAACCCGATGTCACAGCTGACAGCAGTGTCTGGCCCAAATATACATTTTTGGGACTGTCTACCATGGCAGATTTGAATGTGTTTTTATGCCTAGGTTGACCCATCCTACGACATAGACCAATAAGATGAGTGCTACAAACACATTAGCAAAATTAGCAAGTTACACCAAAGGAACAGCTCCACATTTGTTTTTCCTTTCTTTTCTTTTTCTTTTCGGAATGGAACGCCGCCAGCATCACACAGAGTTTCTGTAGCTATGACTGACAGTTTCTTGACCCCTCTCCAGACAACCTATTAGCTTATGCAAGGATGTAAAAGATGATTGGTTGGCATCGAATGTGTAAGAGGCAGCAAGAATGTATGGCACTATGACTACTTAATCTGACATAGCGAAGATCATGAAAGAAAAAAATAACATTTATGCTGATTCTGGCATTAGCTGATGTAACAGAAACGGTAGTTAGTGTTCTCCTCCAAGCGTGTTGAGCTGTTCAAAAAGATACAGCGGTGCTTTGTGCATCTCAGAGAAAGAACATGCTGGTCTTCACCATCCCAGCCTAATAGCAGTGTGCTATGGGAGAGATTCAGCAAATCACAATGAAATTTGGGTTACTCAAATTACTTAAATAACGAAATAAATATTTAATATGTAAATATTAATACTTTAATAATACATAATACATTTTTTTTTTTACCAGATTCTGCATGTATGACAAGCATGGGCGTCCTAATGCTGACTCCCATAATGTGCTATCCTTTGCTTTGTCATACTAATGGTTCTGCTCTACAATAGGGAAGGCTAATGTGACAGAAAGCTCAGATTAAAGTGAAGAGTCCCTGGAATTTCTATGGTATTTGGAGGACGTGATGGTTTTGGACAGCTATTTACTGCTAACCTTTTGCTCTGTCTGCTTTGCAGATTTGTTTGGAGGAAAATATCAACATGCCCTCAGTATCCATTAAACAGTATTTAAATAAATAACTAAGTTGGTGACACCTGGAACTTTTAGTTTAACAAGTTTAATAAGCTGTTAGAGGATGTGGGGGTTTTGCAGGCTTTTGCAAAAACACCTTTTTTTTCCAGCACTCAGTGTCTGATAGCTTGGTATGATTTTCCTAGGGAAGCAGTCATGCACTAAAAAGTATAGTACGAATTTGTGCCTCTTGAAGAGTAGATTTTCACATGTACCTTTAAAGGTTGAAAACAACATGTTGCAATTTAGGTGAGGAAGAAAAGAAAAAGCTCACTAAATCAATGCAACTGCAATGATAATAGCATGCATATATACTTATACCAGACCTTGTGTTTTCTTTCATATCTTTTATGAAGAAAACAAATAATTCAGCCATGCTTCAGTTAGCCCAACCTAGAAAAAAAGTTTTACTCTGGAGATTACGTAAACCCTCTACAGTGGAACTTAACCAAGGCCTTGCTTATGCACAGAACGTCCATTTATAATGCATTCAACTCCAGCAATTTATGTTCGCTTTAGGTCTGTAAGGTATGCTTGGGCATGCTTGAAGAAGCTGGTCAGATGTATAAAACATTACTTGACACAGCTTGACAAATCTCGCAGTCTTTGAATTACATTTCTTGGAATACAGACAGGCATGATGGATAAATACTGATGCAAATGCAACCCTTTTTATTCCTGAGAACCTCATATTAGCTGTCAAGTTTTGTTCTACAATAAATAGTGCAGAGAGATGCATTTACACAGAATCTGTACCTAGCAGGGGAAAACAGGGGTCGGTTGGCCCAACATTCATTTCCAAGCATTTATCAATTTTATAAATTATTTCAATCTGTTTAAATGAGGAATAGTCATGGATTTTCTGTGTAAAAAAATTAAGTAAGGAGAGATATGGAAAAATGCAATTAATGTGAATTAAACCCAACAACAAGCGAATATAGAGTTATTATCAATAAGCAAACATGTGTTTTGATGGGTCGAGTTGGTTGGTTCATTAATGCTGATGCTGTACTATTTTCACAAACATGTCCCCATCTCAAATTAAAACACTTTTTTTATGAATGAAATATAAATAGAGGACTTCTGCTTGCGAAATATTTTACAAATAGAACCTCTGAATCCAAAGATAAAATGAATTAAAACTTAAAAAATTATAGCCTGTTAACATTGTGCCAACCATTCCAGTAACGTGAACAACTGCACATACTTCCTGAATGCAGTGATGTTTAAACACCTCAGTGTCACTGCTGGACTGAGAATAGCCCACCAACCAAAACTATTCAGCCAACAGTGTCCTGTGGGCAGCGTGCTGTGACCACAGAGGATGACCAATGCACACTGTGCAGCAATAGATGAGCTATCATCTCTGACTTTACATCTAGGAGGTGGACCAACAAGGTAAGGAGAACTGAACAGAGTTTGTCTTCATGTTTCCATGTAAGAAAAGCTATATTCAGCCAGTAATATTTTTGCTTTTCCGGTTTTGTACAGTAAGGTTAAGCTTTCTTAGAACTGAGTGGGTGTATTTGTGTCTCATTTCACATATAAGTCTTCATCTAAATGCATTAGCAGTACCTTTTTAAAGAGTACCTCAGAGTACCCTTTTAAAAGGCAGAAATATCAGCATTTGAGGCCATTCCTAATTTAAGCTAAAATGAACATTCTAGCTCTGGGCTTGGTTGGTCCCTCAGTTTTACAGAGAGGTATATAAATTCAATTTGCCATTTTAAATTGCATATGTGGTATTCAAGCAAATAAGAACATGTATGATCATAAGAAGACCAAAATAGACTCATAAAGCAATGAATTTCAAGACCTAAAAGGCAGCATATCCTCATGATAGGGATATGAAGGTTTTTAATATTCAGAGTGGTATGAATGCCTTTATTTAGGAAGATCTTGTCGATGGAGGTCAGCTGAGCAGTTTCACTTTATCTTTCTCTAAACAGCAGATGGATTGTTATATGCATCACATGTCCTAGTTACATAATACTCATTCAATGAAACGTGAACCTTTAGAAATATCTACGGCAATAACAGAAGCTTGCTGTTAAGAATCGATGCTTGCTGAAGTGAAATACCGCAAATGTATTTTTCAGTAAGAACAAAATGAATCCATTTGATTCCATCTTTTTTCTCAACCACTAGAACGGCATATTTGGAATGTCAGGACTTTCATTACAATATGGCCAGGGGCTGTGAGGCAGGATTTGTGGCTGGCACCAAACGGCTTGCTTGTTTTATGTTCCCCACCTTCAGTAAATGCATAGGAAGTTATGGAGGTTGTAAACAGATTTCTTCTTTTCATGACATTCTCTTCATCACCAATAATTAATAATTTATCACTGGCTCATTATCTCAAAGGAACCACTGCAGTGACTTATGGCTTTGAGAGGCAGTAAGAATAAGGGTGAGTCATGAAGGAAGCATATGCTCTTTGAGGCTTGCTTTTATTATTTATTTATTTACTATTTTCTCAAGTTATTGGTAGGTGGTTTGACATACAGAGATGTAACATATGAACAACATCATGCCTAGTACTATTTTTCATGGAGACAAAAATCACCTTAAAGTCACAGTTACATATTTGTCCTAACTGTAGAAATGCTGTGAGCGTTTTCTAAACTGCTAAATGTGTTCCAATTCTAAAATCCAGTAAAATCCCATCTGCTGGGTGATGCAATCGGTCAGATTGGTGAATTAAACCAACACAATAAAAATCCTTTTATAGCGTTCCTTTTATTTTTTACCCTGTGGTCCACATATGACATTTATGTATCAAAACGTTTTTTGCAGCATTTTATAATCTTTCATTGCTTTTCTTTTTGTTTTCCTCTATCTATAAATCTGTCTTTTCATCTGTCTGTCTATGGTTCTTTACTGTATATTGATTTTTAAATATAATATGTGTATTTTAAGCCTTTAATGTCTTATCTTTTACATTTCAAAGGAATCTACACTTGGAACTCAAATTAGAAAGGAGAAAAGACCATGAAAACAGCAGACTAACAAAGAAGAATAAACAGTGGAAAACAGCTGTCTGTACTGCTGTTGCTAGTAGCTTGCTATTTAAGGACCTCACATTGGCTGGCTCAGGTAAATGACAAAATGAAAAGCCACCAAATCTGCATAAAACTTGCATGCACTGCTGTTTTCATTGACTTTCATTGGTTTCATGAGGCTTGTTTCACTAAGTTGAGACACTTGCAACTATTCCTGAGTTTAAAATGAATTGCAGGATGCTTGAGTGCATCTACAGGTCTTGTAGCTTAGTTTCCACATAAGGACTGTATTTTATCGATTTACCTATTTTTTACACTCAACATGTTTTAAGTAATAAACCACAGAAAGCTATTTACAGCTGTGTACAAGGGTGATGGCCAGCAACCTCAACCCCCATTGTATCGCTGCCAGGCGAGCAATGCAAATAAGAAAATCGAAATGAAATGCTTTAGTAATGGTTTCACAGTGAATTTCTGATGCTGCTTTTTATTAAACTCATCCAGCAGTAGCTGCCGCCACCTGAATGTCATTTTTATAGGATCTACAGGAGCCATTTTATTTGGCTAACTGTTGAGTGTGTGCAAATGGGAGTACACAGACATTACCCACTGAGCCGTGGAGAGCCATAGAGACTGAAACCCTGGAACCTCTGCAGGCTCTTCAGAGTTCAATGACTTAACAAGGCAGTCAGATCATGGCTCTGTTTGAGGTCTCCCTCTGTTGTCTCTGTGATGTCCGGGTTCCTTGAAATGAAATGTTTGAAATTGGGGTGTTGATCCATGTTCAGTAAAAAAAAAAAAATGCTAAAAAATCAATATGACATGAAAAGTGTGATGAAACCTTGAGAAATGGCTGAAATGATGGGAGAGTGGTGCATACGTCCAATAGACACAAATCTACTGAATTTTTCCATTCCGTAACTATTGGTCGAAATAAAAGCTTTTCCTTACAGCAATTGCTAGCCAACAGTTGACAGTGAATGAAGCTTTACCAGATGGTAGGCATCTCAGGGTCTGTTTCAATAGTACTGTGGTTAATTATAGTAGTTAATTATAGATTCAGCAAAGGGCCATGACTGAATATTATCCATATGGAAAAATCAAATGAGCCAACTGTGTTTATCATTTACACTGTGACATGCTTGCATGTATTATTTCACCATATTAGGCCATAGAGGGTATGCAATAAAACCTGTATGTGTGTTTTTTCCCTTCCTCTGTTAAAATTGAGAATGTAAATCTGCTCTAAGCTTCTTGTTGCCAGATGTTGTTTTCTCATGTTTCCCAAGTCTTTATCAAGGACATTTCTTACTGCAGACGTCATGCAGTCAGAACACATAATTACGTGTGGATTTATAGACCTTGCCAATTTTCAGAAGCCATTTTCAGCTTTTGCTAAACACCTACACACAGTGGCCACTTTCTGGTTGTGGCAGAGACCGTTAGCAATTGTTGTAATGATGAAAGTGCAAATGCATGAACATAGTCAGATTTTATTGTGTCAAATAACCCACCACCATTGGTTTGACTGCTGAGCCTAAGCATTTCCAAAATGTCTACATAATTCAATCAGAAGTATGTAATTTCTTTTTATATTTTAATCTTCATATTAATTTCTTTACAGTAAAGATCACAACAACCAGCACAACCATATAGCCATTTTATTTACTACCCAAAATGACCAATAAACAATGCTTGAGTGAGTAATAACATATGCACAAGAGACAAACTACAAATGTTACATAAGTGTATGTCTATATTAATTTAAGGGTCGAACCAGCCAGAGGCCCACAGTTCAAGCTGTATAGCCCCGGATTGCTGATTGTAACTTGTTCAGTGGCTTCTTAAACTTATTTCCTACTACATCTTAAATGATGTAGTACTTACATTCAGATGCCTGTTTGGGTGCTAGCACACGACTGCTGCACTACTTAAGGCGGAACAAAAATTCCATTGGTTAGCTAACAACAGCCTCGAGAGTTTATCAAATTAAGCAATGTGGTGGCAGCTAACACAACAGATAATGCTCTAAACACTTTATTACTGTCTTCAGAGTTTTTGTACATGTATTATGTGCAGATTAATAGCAGTGCCAAAAAATTCCCAAAACTGCTTGTTAAAGAGGATGAGGAGATATCCAAGAAGGCGGGCAATGAGAAATGTTGTCAGAATGTTGATTTAAGTTACTCGTCATTTGAAGCATCGTGACAGTTATGATTATATCACATTTAAAACAAAAATATTTGGCAGTTTCAATGTATTAGTATCTAGCCACCCTGTTTATCTCAGTATAGAATAAAAACAAAAAGGAACATTAAAACATAGAAGATTTTAGAAAAAAATGAGCTGCAAGAAGGTAAGGCTGAGTGTATAGCAGGAGTAATGCAGTTGGGGTTTAAAGTGGGCGGGTCTCTGCCATAATTCCCAACAAGTACCACTCCGGCCCCACCAAAACACCTACACCTACGTATTTGTAATTAAGGCTACTATTGATACATCTGGGTACTATTTGCATGTAGCGCTCCACCATAACAGATTTAGGCCACAATCTCATGGTAAAACATCTCATGAGGCAGCTTTTAAAGACTTTAAACACCCCAGTTGGTTCCTATTACCAACACAGTGAAAAATCTGGACTCTGTAAATGTATGTAGAATTTATGTAGAACTGTGTTTAAGTTGAGACATCAATGATCCATTTTAACGCGATATACCACGACATCACCCTCAGCAATATTAAAGAAATAAGTGCAGTGATATTTCTGGTTGAATTTTGGTTGAATAATACTGGTTGAAAACCTTGAATCCTTGTGAGAGTAAGGCAGTGAGGCTTATCTCTTCTAGATATCACCCTCTATGTACGTACAAGTCAAAGTTATATGTACAAAAAAATGCCAGTTCCACTCATGTCCAACAAGCACGTTTAAGGGAATACATGCTAGCCTCACTGAGAGAAAGGCTTCAATGAGTCTAGCTGACCCTGTCCTTTGTAATAGAGGGAAATTGGACTTGTCAAACTGGGAAAAATCAACAAGCAAACAAGAGCATCCTTGCTCAGCCTCAGGGAACTCTGCTCAGTGGCTCTATTTCATTCATACGGATGTGACAGTAACTCAGAAAACGCCCAGTCCTTAATATTTTATATATGTCTTAATATGTGATATATTATTAATATAATATTCTGTATATATCTGAATGAGTTTTAACAGAGATTGTACTGTCATTAGCAGTACACATGATATGCTACACAATTGCATTGGTTGGTAATGGAGGACCAACACAGACATAATGCACTGCTTGCTGTTTTCTTGAAATACTTCCGAAAGTATTTAAGATTTAGAGCTGGACATAGAAGATGTGCAGTTGGCTACATCTCTCTATTGCTCAGTGGCCATTTTTGCCATTGTGCAGTTCAGATAAGGTCATAAAGTAATAAAGCTCACTGTTAGAAGTGCAAAACGAATGAATTATGTTGCCATTGTTCTCTACTCTTTATGTGGGCATCACAAGGTACATTTCATCAACACAGTAGTGTTTCCTTATAATCATAATTAGGTTTGTGAGCTTTTGGCTATAGAAAGGAGGACAAGCGTTAGGAGACGACAATCTAGCTTCCTCGAGGGATCAACAATTTCCACTGTTTCCCTGGTGATGGAGGGAAGGCTGCATTTCCTCTGTCACATAAACCTTATTTACAGTCACAGCTGTTCAATTTTGCAACACCTAGGCTTATTCTTCTATTAGGTATGTATGCCCCGAGAGCCGCAAAGAGTTCCTCTACCGCAGGGTTCTTCCAGCGTGCATGTTAGGTAAAGAGTTTACTGACCTCAAAGCATTGCAACCCACAGTGTCATTCAGCAATAGTTTTTTGCCACAATTTACAGCAAATTATTAACTTAAAATGATATTTTAACTGTCAAAAGACTTTGAAATGTAATCGTCAATATCCATGGACAATATCTGTTAGTGTATCCATTTTTGAGGGAAGGTCAATATGCCCTTTTGGGGGAAAACGTTAAATAGATCTAAATACAACATGCATATGCTGTTATATATAGCCACCCATCCAACCCATCCATCCACCCAACCACAACCTATCCACCTGTCCACCTCTCTAAACACCCACCCGACCCATGTAGACCCAACCGACCCACCCATCTACCCGCCCGACGCACCCATCTAACCACCCATCCAACATATTCACCCACCCAATCCATTTACCCAACCATCCAACCCATCTACACACCCATCCAACTGCTCCATCCGGCCAAATATCTGTCCCTCCACCCAAACACCCATCCAAAAACACCCATCCACCCACCCACCTACCCACCCGAACACCCATCAACCCACCCCCCATCGACCCATCCACCCAATCACCCACTGGCCCACCCACCCGAACACCCAACAACCCAATCACCCATTCACCCAACCCATACATCCGCCTAACCAACCAAGGTTGTTATTAAGACATTTATTATCAGTAAAAACAAATTCTGTCTGAATAGATGTACATACACCTTTGTATTACGATTCCAATGCTTTCAAAGTGCCAGCGTATCTAAAAAAAAATGGATACAGCTGGAGCCTGATATGCACAAAATGTGGATAAAATGATACGTAATTGAGTCAACAGAGCCACAGGGAAGAGAACACTGTTAAATAGACACAAAGCCAGTTGTTCTGGCCACCTCTTAACCCCTTCTCATTTTCAGCCCCCTGTGTAAAGTACGTATGTGCAAAGTGCCAATGCTTTTTATGCAACGCATACCTTTAAAAATCATTGACCCTTGCAGCCTGGCTCCTTGACTAATTTTAGATGGCCATTAACTGGACATGGTGAAAACAGATCATGCTGGGCATCACCACCACTTGCGCTGCATGATAAATCTGTGCTTTCTTGGCAAGAGAATATAGAATTGCTAACAAAGAAAATACTTTTTTTTCTTTCTTTTTTTTAAGGTGGTAATTGTTTGCCCACACAAGAATAAATAGTTCATCCTGCTGCACTTCTGCCAGATAATATATACCATAACTTATTTGATGCTGTCATGATCTGCTGAATCGTAAATAATAAATACAAACTCTAGCGGTATTACATGTCATATTATTCTGTATAGAGCCATTTCATATGTTGCTATGAAAAATGAAATATTGATTGAAGCAAGACATACTGTACTTGCAGAATTTTAAATAGTTTTACAATTCAAAAGAAAAATTAATATATATATATATGCCTTTATTGGACTTAATGACAAATCACTAACAAACAGATATAGCAGCTTAATATGGGAAGATTTTTAAGGAATCCCTTTAATTTCTTTAAATAGTGAAGTTTTGTGGGGAAACTTGCAGACAATCTTTTAAATAAAGCAGAGTCAGTACCGTTCCACTCAAAACTGAAGACATTAAGAAGTTGTCAAAACACCATTGTTTATATATATAATAGTTGCACCCAAAATGAAGTGTCAGATTGCAATACTATTCAAAGGAAAGATAAAGGTTACTGGGAACAATAAACCATAATAAATTTAGACTGATATGGGTCATATTTATTGAGCTACACATACAGAAGTAGTGTCTCTCAGTATGGCGTAAGGCGGCCATGTTTGCTAACGCAACATGCCAGAGGTCTCAGCATGGAGTTGTAGAGGTTCCTAATGGTGTCCTGCAATAATCCATCCCATGCAGCTGCAGTTCCTGCAGTTTTGCAGTAAGGGTGGAGATGGAGTGACACCAGGCCCTCTGGATGTGTAATACGTGACTACAGTGCCTCCACACACAGATTTATTGGTCGCCTCCACCAAGACAAAAAGCGGGACTTGTTAAAAGATGACCTGCTGCCATTCAGAGTCACTCCATGACAGTCTGGCATAATAACATTCCAGTCTTTGTCTGTGTTGATGTGGCCAGTCCTTGCTGATGTCACATGCGTAGCCGAATGTAAAACCTGAATCATTTGCATGTCTCACAATGTCAAACCTACCCACCAAGTTTAATTCCTGTCTGTTGAGTCCGTCTAGGTGCAACTATTCATGCTACTATTCTTTTCATGAAGAGTGAGATTATATATATGACATTCATTAAAAAACTTGGGAGATATTGATCAGATATTGAAAATAACGTTATTATTATTAATTATTATTACATCAATAATAAATAAAAAATAGAAAGCTTAATTGGACACATCACACATCACTTAATCAACATCACACAAAGCAATGAGCATCCGACACTGCTTGTCAGTGCCTGAGTTCAACTGTTATTAAAGCAATGTTATCCCATACAACAGCGGTCACCAACCCCCTTCTCCTGGAGATCAACTTTCCTGCTTCCTTCGACTTACCCAACACAAATTCATCTGATCCAGCCAATCAAGGACTTCTGAAGATGTTAATTAGTGAAGCAGGCATGACAGATCATGGTTGGAACAAGACTCGGACTAGGGTTTGAGTCTACTGCTGTACAACAAGACATTATATACACATTATTTTGCATATACATTCGGTGTAAACTGACACATACAGTGCCGCGCAACAGAAAGCACACGTTCATTTATTTAATTTCCAGTCAGAACTGCTATTAAATACAAGTTATTCATTTTTCTATTTAAAAGAAAAAACATCATAGCCTACCAGGGGCTTGAGGAAAGCAGGAAGGAATTTTTGACACGTAAGATAAGAGGTTAATTGTGAGATTCTGTAAACCTTTTATTGATATGTTAGGCTGTCCACCAGTTAATGGGCTCTGAAGTCGAAAGACATTCAACCTTTTGCATTGAAAATGTTTCATTTAAAAGTCTTGATGAGCCAGAAAGTGCTGTGGGCCTTCAGGCCAACCTCTGAGCTGTATTTGTATTCTGCTGTGCTGAAAGCTACATCCTGTTGCCTCCAAGTGAAAATTCTCAGTGTAGCACTTAATTTTACAAGAAGCCACACATGCTTACTGCTCCGGGTTATGACATTATCATATAGGCATTTCAGAATAAATACACCTATGCAGTAGATAATCAGTAGGTGGGGGGCATACTAAAATATGTATGAGTGCAGATACACTACCAGATTCAACACCTAACTAAATGGATGTTGTTGATGGTCTTAAAGACTTTACATGCTTACACCTAACAGTTCCAACTGATGCGATGTCTGAAACAATACATACAGTTGTTTTATCCTCCTGTACAGTTCCATTTTGGAGGCTTTTAAGGTGGACTGCATAATTCCATTAGTGATATTTTATAGTTTGATGTCTTCACTTTTATTCTTAAGCATTAAGCTTTGGAATTAAGAATTAGACATTTAGCATAATGCAAAAAATAAGGAAAGCTTCTATGAGTAGCCTTGTCTAAACTTTTGACTGGCACTGTATTAAGTAATCTACCTTGTTTGTAGCCTGATGATAACCCTGATTTACCCCTTTTAACAAATTGTCACAATCTGAAGCAGTCATCTAGGTTTGCGCCTTATAAGAAGGGGCTGATGTCACAAAAGGTTTTTTAGTGTGAGGGAAGATGAGTTGATCTGTAGCCCCTCCAGTCGAGCTATAGAGTGAGGCCTTACAATATTTTCACACATTTGAATTTTATAGCTCTAAACGTTTGTGAGTCCAGTAATGGAGGTGCAGATGAGCAGTGGGCTGCGGGAAACAGATGAGCTACTTGTTGAACTAATTTTTATCATCCATACGTCAGTGCACGTTCTTTATCATTATATCAAGTCAGCTGCCAGTTGGTAGTGAAATATCCTCTCTGACTGCGATATCTGCATTTTTCAACAACATATTCATCTTCAGTTTATGTTTTTGCCAGGACAGACTCGATCCAATTATCATTAAATCCGTGATTGATTACTGCACTTTGAAAAACTCACGTTAAATACTGTACAGGACCTACCACGGTCTCCCAGATGCAGGTGCAGCATGCAATATGGGTTAGTTTTGTGTCAGGGGGAAACATGTCGGAAGGCAGTGACGGCACTCTGGAGATTTTTCCAGGAGGACTACATTTTCACCTCACAGCAAGAAGGGCCTGGGTTCACTTCCTGGCCAGGGCATTCAGATGTGGAGTTTTAATGTTCTCCATGTGTCTGTGTGGATTTTCTCCAGGTGCTATAGTTTCTTCCTACAGTCCAAAGACATGCACAGGTCAGGGGAACTGGGGAAGCTAAATGATTACGTGTATGTCTGTGATGGGCTGGCGACCTGTCCAGGGTGTTTCCTGCCTTCCACTCATGAACGCTGGGTAGGCTCCAGCAGCCCCTGCGACCCAGAAGGACAAAGTGGTTTGGAAGATGAGTGAGTGTATTTTGATGGTTAAAGAATGCAGCAGGAAACTTGATTACCCTGTTTGCAGAACCTGACGTATGAAAATCACTGCAAAAGGACACATCAAATCTTATGAGTCCCCTTCGTGACCACCACCCTCTACTTTGTAATGAATGTGTTCTGACGAATTGTGCTACCTTGTCAAAATGTCCCGGCATAGCACATATTTAGGGGTTAGTTCCCAATATGAAACTTCAGGCAGGATGTTTTTCTCTCTTTATGCAAAAAATTCACTACCAAATAAACGCAGCTAAAGAATTTTCCCATTCCACCTTAAATGGTGCACTTTGCCTTGGAGCTAGCTGAATGCCTATAAAGAATGAATTTCATGTACCTTTGTATTAGCAAATTCAAACACTGTTTAGATCAGTTTAGATCAGTTCTTTTGAAGTCTTGAGTCTGTTAGCCTACTTTGCCTACTGAACTGAACACTGGACGCTGGACACTGGGAATTCACGATTTTCTCACAAGCTGTAGCATTGATATGAAGTAGGTTAAAAAGTGGCATTTATTTTAACAATATATTAATAAATGAATAATAAATGAATATTTTTGTTTTAATAAATAAAATAACTAATATATATATAATATATATAAAATACTAATTATATATAATACGATATATATATATATGTGTGTGTGTGTGTGTGTGTGTGCAATTACACATATATTTTTGTAATTTCTTATATTTCCTATTTTGTATAACTTGCACTTTAGTCAAGCATTCTGCTGCTATTCTGCATTCTGTATCTATCTATCTATCTATCTATCTATCTATCTTATACCTAACTAGTGATTGCACAGTGCAAAGCTTCACACAAAATAATTGTTATCTGATGGCATATTCAGTCTAATCAGGAATTGTGTATACAGCTTTTTGATCTGATACATGTGTTTGTTTTTGTATCTTCTTTAAATTATGATTATTTTCCTATAGGAGTGAATAGGCTGCAGAAGTAAGTCGCGCATGCACTGTACTTTTCACATACACTCAGGGCAGGCCCCCAAGAACAAAGGCAATGTTGTTCTAGCCTGCACTCATTTTTTCATCCCTCTTTCCTCCCTTAGAGTTCAATTCATTTTCACTCCCAAACAAGCCCTATGCTTTTCTATGCCTGACAGTCACCAAACTACATGTACTCACCCAAGACACGTCCCCAAGCTCTAATCCACAGCTATACTGACCCACATCCCTTTATGTGTCTAATCCACAGCCATACTAACCCTCACTCCTCTATGTGTCTAATCCACAGCCATACTGACCCACATTCCTCTATATGTCTAATCCACAGCCATACTGACCCGTACTCCTCTATGTGTCTAATCCACAGCCATACTGACCTGTACTCCTCTATGTGTCTAATCCACAGACCCACATTCCTCTGTGTCTAATGCACAGCCATACCGACCCACATTCCTCTATATGTCTAATCCACAGCCATACTGACCCGTACTCCTCTATGTGTCTAATCCACAGACCCACATTCCTCTGTGTCTAATGCACAGCCATACTGACCCACATTCCGCTATGTGTCTAATCCACAGTCATACTGACCCACATTCCTCTATGTATCTTAACCACAGTCATACTGTTCCTCATTGCTCTATGTGTCTAATCCACAACCATACTGACCCTTACTCCTCTATGTGTCTTATCCACAGCTATACTGACCCACACTCTATGTGTCTAATTCACAGCCATACTTACTGGCAACATGCTTGCAAATTTTCTCTAATCACTTAAGATGCACAATCACTCTTCATTTTCTTTAGGAAATGCACTTTTATAGCTATTGCTAATTTTATTTGTGGTTTTCAGTATAAAATATGGTTGACAAAATTAGTGTTTTAGAACGTTTTCAGCACATTTTAACAATATCGAGATAATACCAATAGCAGAGATAACTTTCATCATCTAATTGTGACATTTAGATTTGAATAATGTTTTATCTGTAGCCTGCTTATTATTATTATTATTATTATTATTATTATTATTTTCATATACCATACTTCTGCTTATTGTTAATGATTTGGAATACCTGTAGAGCTTTTGCTGGTGACTGAAAGCAATGCAGACTAAGAACACTCTTGAATCTTGAATCTTTGATATAGTAAGTCTCAATACGTACCACTAACCTGACCCATATAAGTAAGTAGCAAAAAAAAACCCATTTTTTTGTGATGTCACAAAAACAAGAAGATGGATATGCATCCATTCACACTGAAGTTATAAGGAGTGTTTCAATAGAGACTGATTTTGATTAAGGCAAAATACAGAGCAGTCAAATAAGAAAAATCATATATGTCAGTCTTAGGTCACAGTGACAACAACAGTCTACTTAATTGGATAATATAGATAAAGAAAAGTTGATGGTGAAAAATGAATTATGACAGCTTTTGATATAATTAAACCAACACAAATATCATAACTGAACCATATACCAAACAACAAATACAAGATCACAGTATAGAAAATGGGCTCTTTTGTACACTTACACTCAGCTAGGCTTCCAGCTTTGCAGCAGGCCCTCTCTCATGCTTACTTGGATTTAACTTATGCCATTTAAACAGAAGGTGTATATTATGAACGGCCAAAAAACAAATAGAATTAATGCTATGTTGTAATTATGAATAAAACCTCAGTATTTAGTTTGCCTAAGTACACTTAAAGTAGACCTTTCCAAATCTCAGGAGAACACAATGTATTATTGAATTACTACAATCACGGCAGCACTTATTATAATTCGTGCAACAGTTATCAAATTCCTTGTTTTTCCAAGATTGCTTAAATAGATATCTGCAGATCCATCATGTGTATTGATTAAAATGAAAGCTCCCCTCGTTATGAGGGCATACCCTCACAAAATGCCATTATAAAAGCATTAAAGGTCATTATCTTTGGCTTCTCTGCATATGCTGTAATTGTAGTGATAAGGAGTTATGCTTCATTGCATCTAGGTTATATACAGGAGACTTTGTCTTCCTACTTGTGAATGATACGCTTGTTAATGACACGTTACAGCATAATGACTCAAATTACAGCTGTGTGGCACACTGGAATTGTCTTTTTTGCCCTTTTATTTTATTGTAATGTCAGTCATTTTTCTTGCATATGAAAAGTGGAGGACCTTGTATGTTTAAAATGAATGCAGTAATGTTGCTGTATTTATTTGGGTCGATAATAGCCGTGAAAGGTAGAGACGTGAGATGAAAACGTGGTGAATTTCCTGAGCCGTTCTTTATGGACTGGGGTGGGGAGTGGGGTTGAGGGTGCAAAATTAGTTGACTTCCCTTATTATATTTTCAAAGCTGTTGTTATTTGGGTAATTGTGCTCAGACAGGTGCAAGCAAACTATGTCAGAGCTAATATCGGTCTGAGCCTGCTCTCAGCATGGCTCCATGAAAGGAACCAGGCATGGCAGATCTTCCTCAGTCTGTGCTCCGTCTTGTTAATTGAACTTTTATTGTTTCCCTGTTTCTCAGGCGCGGAGCTGCAGCTGACTTCGGAATGCATGATGACAAATGCAACACGCTGAGTTCCAGTGATTATATGGAATGCTGGACCTTTATTGTATTCCCAGGCCTTCAGAGGAAATCAAGCCTTATGAAGGCGGACATGTCCCAAGCAAATGCTTTATGTGGTAAAAGCAAACAAAATAACAGAGAAATGGCATTTCTAGATGGAAAGAGAGCTTGGGCAGCTGTAGAAAACAATCTTATAGTTGTTTATGGGTTTCAGGAGGAGGGTGACCAACAAACAAGTGAAATTTATTGTTGGTAAGTGTTTGCTTACAGATACATTTCTCTTGCTTTTTTCTCTCTCTGTTTTAAATACAGACAGAAGTTTAGGTATTGTTTATAGTGTTTATGCATTATTCCTTGTCCACTTTGTGGCCTTTACACAGTCAGGTTTTCTATAACTGCTAAACCGATGACTTGGACAACAACCCTAGTTCCCTATTTAATATTGATGCACTGAAATCCAATTCTTGGTCAGAACTGAAACCAAAACTGCAGGACACACTGGGCCAACCACTAAAAGCGTTAACATTTAATATAACAGTTTACATGAAGTTAACTTACTTCAGTTACCAGAGTGTGTAGGATATGAGCTGCCACCTGAAATCCAGTGTCCTCAAAAGCAGAGATTGGCTGGTCATTCAAGGCAATTGACTTCAGCTCTTTTTGTAGTTACACTTTGCTTTTTTGTCTCTTCATTTGAGATTATTTTCATTACTGAAATAGCAAAACTGTAGTTACAGATGTTGTGGGTGTGCTAACAGGGAACTGCCCTGTTTTTGCTGTATTTTGTGTATGAAGCAGCACGTTTTTGAGTAGAATCAAACCTGTAGTATTTAGTAATTTTACACAGTTGGAACTCGGCATGGACAGTGATTACAAATCTCTTGTCCAAAGTACCTCATTTAATTCCACTCTTTAGATAAGGTGCTGTTCAAACTGTTTGAATGTATGTACACTTACCAGCACAGAGCAAAGCAATCAGAGTAAACCATTTTAGCTATTTTAGACAGTACTTCCCACTTTTACTGCAATTATACTTATTTGCCAATTCTTCTACGTAAACACGTTCTGTGCATTATATATTAAAGGTGTTGCAGATGATCTGTTATAGACACATTGTGGTTCTATTTCTTGTAAAAACTCCTTACATACCAATCGTAATCAATAAATCATGAAAAAAAAAAACATTATTTGTGGAGACCACAGCACTGTAAAAACTTTGTCTGTCACACACACACATAGCTGAAAGGTAGTGAACTAGGTTCACAACAATGGCAGAGAAAGGCACAAAAGGTGCCTACAACAGTTTGCACTGCAGAAAACAGACAGAAAAGAAAGACAGAAGTAGGAAAGGCTTCGAACAAAAGAAAAAGGTCGACAAGAGGTCAAAACACAGTGAACACAGGAGTGCAGCTTTCCATCAGTAGTGAGGGAGGCCTGGACTGCAATGCCAAGGTTGCTACTTTGCTGTTGCAGAGGTAATTACCTGGTTTGTTTTGTTTGCAGGTTAATTTACTGTAGTTAATTTCATGTAGAATATAGCTAGCTACTTATGTTGCTACATTATGCATTAGTGCAACCCTAATGTTAGCTAAGCTATAAGTATGAGCAGGCTAGCTATGTTCATCTTGCGTGTAATCTGTATTCTTTAGTGATGTCTACACTGTAGTGTACCATTTCATGGTATGGTAGTCGATATTGGCATCATCTTGTGTTAGTCTGCTCATTGCACATGTCTCTTCAACACTGTTCAAGTCTGTCATGACTACTCAGGTCATCCGTGCTCATACGTTTTCGGATATTGGCTTTGGAAGGGATTTTTTTTTGGGTTGGATTTTTTCAAAAACTCATTTATACTTCCTGGTTTCCACAAAATGACATCTTTCCAGCATTAATTTATTTGGTGAACATGTATAGCCCTTTCCTGCCAAATCCCTCGATGTTTCATTAATCAGGTCACTAATAATTGAATTAAAAGTAGGTATGCACCAACATTTTGTCCATTGAAAACCAAAACAGAAATCAAAAGTGCCCCTATTGACCATTTTCTGCCAAAAAATAAAAATAAAAATGCAATGGCAACAATGAAAATATCAGTCGCATGGAACATCGTTTACAAGACACATTAGATAGGCAAGCTTTAAGCACTGCTCATGCTGAGCTTCAAAAGGGGTTACAGCACCTAAGAACACCCCACTTGATAAGCAAAATACAGCAGAAGAACTGAAACAAGAATGTAGAAAAAAGAAACAGCAAAAGGAACATCCCTGCTAGAATACCAACTCCATCTGTAGCCACAGTTTAAAAAAAGAAAAACGACAGAGCCAAAGTGGGAAGAGTAGCTAAAAAAGAATGGAAGTCATATCATTGTCTTGGAAGACCAATCATTCTCTGTTCGTGTGGATGTTGTACTGTTTAATTCTGGGTAAAAAAACAAAAACAAATATTTTAAGGAAACTGCTTTCATTTACAGTTGGCCTTTTCAGTTCTTGGCCCAGTGTATGGCCAAGAATTTTCTAGCCAAGAATTTTCATTTGGTGCATCACAATCAAACTAGCTAAATGAATAACAGCAAGTATTTTTTATTCATGGCAACAGCTTACCAGATATCAACAGATACCAGATATAGTCTGACTGAATAAATGCAAAAGGCAAAAACAAGAAGAAAAAAAGAAATAGGAAATAAATACGACAAAACAAGACATTGTCTGAATTAACCAAAGACCAATTTTCAGTAGCTGAAACTGCTCGTAATTGTCTTAATTTAAAATTAAATATTATAAAACATACTCAGCACTCACATTTGAATGTTCAAACAATTTGAATATAATTAACTAATTGCATTTTGGTGCTAATGGTACTGACAGCACTGGTATCAGAGGTGTGTTTTGCAAATGTTTTGGAAATGATTCTTCAGACTCAACAAACTACAGTGTTGAAGAAGTTCACCTTGGCCTGAGCTAGAAATAATTTCCACACCATCAAAAAAACTTGCCATTTAAAAGTTGCATTTGTGTGAGTGGTATAGTGTTAATGTATGCAGTGTTAAATATTTATTACTGAATGTGTTATTGTGTGTTAACTTTGACACCTGTAATTTATACGACCAAAATGTTCACTAATTACACACTTTGATACTTGTAGCACATCAGAACTGCCACATTGAAATGTTTGTTTATCATAGTGGAAGTGATCTATGTACACTCATCATCAAAAGAGGAGTTGCACCCAGAGGGAAGTGTCGAACTGCAATGCTTCTTGGAAGGAAGATAAAAGTTACCAGGAACAATAAATGATGATAAATTTAGGCTGATATGGGCAATATTTATTAAGCTACACATACTAAAGTAATGTCTCTCAGTATGGGATCGGGCTGCCATGTTTGCTAACACAACATACATTAGAGTGTCAGAGCTTCCTAGTGGTGTCCTGCTATAATTCATCCCATGCAGCTTCAATATTTTCATGTAGTTCCTGCAGGTTTTCTGGACATGTGACACATGACAGCAAACTGTTCATCTTGGCGCTGACCACGGTGTCTCCACACATGGATTCATTCGTCATCTCCACCGAGACAAAAGCGGGACTCATCATTGAAGATGAGCCGCTGCCATTGTGAGTCACTCCATGACAATCTGGCACGACACCATTGCAGTTTTTGGCGACAGTGACATGACATTGACGTGGTTGTCATAACGGTCTGCATGCATACAGTCCTGCGTCGTGTAGCCATCTGCAAATGGTGCTGGCACTAATGGATGACTCATGGATGTCTCACTGTTTGCTGAATGTCCGCAATCGTGGCTGTTGGGTCAGTCAGGTGCAGTGATGAGGCCTGTCCTTGCTTACGCCACATGTGCAGCCGAGCATGAAACTTGAATCATTCGCATGTTTCACAGTGTCAAAACTACCCACCAAGTTTCATTCCTGTCGGCTGATACCTTCTGGGTGCATCTATTTGTGCAACTATGCTTTTAATGATGAGTGTACATTTTTATGTCAAAATCACGTTTTGTTAAGTATTACTTAAATGTATGCGTGCAAATGTTTTCTGCTTTGTACTTAATGTAAAAAGAGGCATGGGAGATTATGTCATTTCTATCCAAGCTATAATTTTGAGAGGAATGAAGTAACCAGTGGAAGTGCCTTCATGAAGAGGCTGTATCAATTATTTTTTGGCCTTTATGCCAACGGTATAGTAGGTGTTTTCAAAATGTTTAATTTGAGCTCCTGACTTTGATTCCACGCTCACAGTGGTATTTGGGAAATTACAGGCCGTAACCCTCTTTGTGCTCATTGAATTAAGATGTCACACAGCAATCTTCCAGTACTTTCCAGTGAGGAATATTAGCACTGGCACCACCTTTGGAAGAAAGGCTGGGGTCACCTTTAATGTTGTGTAACAAAAGACCATCTTTATATGTCTGGCAGTCTATTGAGGTGGGCTCAGGAGCGTGAACCGCTCGGACCAAGTGAAATTCCTTTCATGTTGGGTAAGCTGATTGAATTCCTTTACGTATCAGTGAGTGAATCAAGCAAAAGGAGAATGGAGATTTGTCACTGTGATAAACTGTAACCTTACTTTGATAAGCATGCTTATGAAAGTCAAGCTTATCTCTGGAATAGCTTTATTCTATATTTCAGCATAGTTTCACCTGGGAGCATTTAGATTCTTGTGCAAGAGTCTAGGTGGTCAGTAGGCTGACTTGTGAAGGGATTTGACTCATTTGACAAACAATCAATATTTTTTCTGTTTAGAGAAACCAAATTGAATCACCAAATTGAAAAACACTCTGCAAAATTCAGACACGCCCTTCCTTTCTTTCATTTCCAGTCAAAATGACCTTTACGCTATTCATTTTTCCACGTGGTTCAAATTGAGGGCGGCGAGGGGCTGAGGGGCTCCCAGATCTCCCATAAATGAAAGGAACCCCCATAAAAGAGTCAACATTGAAGTTAGGGGGTCCTGTTTCATTTAAATTCTCATGAAATTACCATCTTTTCTCAGTTTTCAGCATGTTCAATATTAGATTTCTTACTTGGACAGCCTGTGAACCCATCCAATTTGGATTTCTAACATTCTGTACAATCTAGTGTGCAAAGCCTCGTTGTCTCATAAAACTGGAAAATATAGTGTTATCAATGTGATCAGTTATTAATCTCAGTGTTACAGAGCTCCACTAAAGCCTGAGTAGACTGATAAATCAGTGTGATGATCAGTTATTAATATCAGTGTTACAGAGCTCCACTAAAGCCTGAGTAGACTGATAAATCAGTGTGATGATCAGTTATTAATATCAGTGTTACAGAGCTCCACTAAAGCCTGATTAGACTGATAAATCAGTGTGATGATCAGTTATTAATATCAGTGTTACAGAGCTCCACTAAAGCCTGATTAGACTGATAAATCAGTGTGATAATCAGTTATTAATATCAGTGTTACAGATCCCAGTATTAGTGAGCTCTGCTGAAGTCTGAGTAGACGGCTCAATCAATCTGATGACCAGTTATTAATCTCAGTATTAGGGAGCTCTGATAAGATCTGAGTAGAGACTTTAAATAAAACAAGAATATAACAATAACAATGAAGGTTTTCCAATGTGTATCATCAATATGCATTCTATTATATGCATATGCATTTTAGATCTTCCGTCAGAAAAATACATTTCAGGTAGATCCAATGGTGCCCATGGTTCAGTAGGCGCTCCTAGGGAGCTGAAGGCTAAAGGGAGAGCGGAAAGTGTGCTGATAGTGGAGCTGAGTACAGTGGTTTGACAGGCATACCCGGAGGGTTGTGCAGGGGCAGTTGGGACTTGAGCACTTCCTGAATGCACTTCCACCGGAGGAGCTGCTACCACAGAGTTTGGGTCGAGTGTAGCAAAGATGGGAAATAGCAGAGAGCTGGGGCTCTCTGGCAGTGTGGCCTTTGTTTCGCATTGGGGAAGCCACCGGTGGCGTACACTGACAGGATGCTGGGGTAGTTGAACATGCAGTGCCAGTGCCAGTGAATGAAGCCTCAAAGGCCAAGGAGGATGCAGCGCTCTGTCTCTCCGCTCTGGCACACAGATGAAGAGGACGTTCAGGGAACTGACAATTGGCTGCCCGCCAGGGTCAGAAAAGTGAGCACCCCGTGGCACTTGTGGCACAAACACGTGGCCCAGAAACTTTGCTTGGGCTGTGTGGGCTGTTAGGATGGCCGACCCTTTGGAGGGTGGTGGAACTGTGCGGCAGCTGCCACAGGCCGCACTGCCATGAGGAGATTAGAGGGTGTAGCCATGCAAAGTTTGGAAACAGACTTTCACCATTACTGACATTGATGATGTTATCAGTGTAGTTGTCTTGCTTGGGTTAAACCATGTCTGAGAAGGGTGGGCTTTGTAACATAACTGGTGTTTGGAAGTGTACCCACTCCTTGAATGTCATGTCTTCATGCGTTACCCCCTCTCTGTGTTATGCGCAGGGTTTTGGGCCGGGATGGACATTTCTTTGCTGATTGTTGAAGTGCCTGTTCAATAAAAGTCCATTTGCCCATATGCTCAAATCTTTTCCATGTCTTCTTCTAAGCCAACACTACAATATTAAAACTACTGAGAAACCTTAGATACTTTAGATGCCTTAGATACTTTAGAAGACTGTTCAATAACATGTGAAGGCCAACATTCACACTTGCCTATCACATCATGCGCAACAACCAATAAAAGAATTGAATTTTGCATGTTTGTCTGGCAAACGGAATCGTACGTCGGTTGCGCTTCCTACTGGACCCACCAAACTTACCTGCTGGCACCTAAATGTATTTAATGAACAGAGAAAAGGTAGGTTATTAGATCTACCTGCCATGTCTTCTTGTGCTACTGGATGTATTATGGTGGATATTACAGGGAAAAGAGAAATATTTTCTTTCATCCGTCACACAAACGAATGGCCGAGACCTTTTTTAAATAAGCTCTTGCACTTTCCATTTTCCTTGAACCTGGACTCTATTGCTAACAATCCAACAGTACTCCCACACTACCTGTCCTCCTACTGTAGTCCCTGTCCTTATTAAGCAGTAGCTCTGCTAGATTTACATTCCTGACGACGACTTTGTCTGCTGTGGCCACCCGTAATGAACGAGCCTCTTAATTCTACTCTCCAGCCACTGCTTCAAGGCATTTGCAGTCATTATCAAATAGATTAATTCATGCTTTATGTATAAACATTCCTGTGTTTGTGCCAGCAGTGTCATGGTGCAGCGCAGCTCACTGCATGAGGTTCTGAGTGGCGCTTAACTTCTCTCTCTCTCTCTTTTCTTTTTTTTTTCCTCCCTCTATGCAGTGTTGCAACACAGCTTTCCCTAAATGTTTTCAAAATGAATGTCAAGTACTGCAATTACACTTACAGTTTTCAACATAGCTTGTTCCCCAGGACCTGGCTACAGACAGGAGCCTGCCCAGACAGACAAGCGTTTTTCCCGAGCAGATCAGTAGATGACACGCGGCCTGCCCTGCAGCGCTATAAACCATTTTAGGAGAGTCACCTGACGTTTAAGCAGGCGCTCTTTGGCCTGGCATTGGCACAGGGCTCATGTGAGTTGATGACACGCATCAGCATAAGCCACAGAGTCTCGCGGTGCTAATTGAAACACCAGGAACCGAATCCATTAGCAGCCCTCCACAACCGAACAGTATTGTCCGGCGTCTATTCTGTGCTAGCTTAAAAGAGATTCCAGCGTGTTGTAATCCTGAGTGGCTCTCCAGGAATTCAATTTCCTTTCAATTTCTGATTTGATAGAACAAACCAATCCATTACTTAATTGCCGTGATTCGTTCTGACAGGGCGGACATGCAGAACTGCCACTTATTGCATTTTCCATTTCACTTACATGATTAAGTTTCATAATGTGCAGCTAACAAGTACAAATGTAAAAACGCCTGGTGTGGCGCGCGCTTTCCCTCTTGTTATTGCCTGGTGGTTTTATCCTTAATTTCTTCTTTTAAGCAGAGGATGCAGACAACACAATCTGAAAGCACAGTTTTTAATTGTCCAGGGATTTCATTAGCATCTTTTGTCTTGCAGAGGAGGGCCCGCATGCATATTTCTCTGGTCTGAGGGAGTCTTCTCTCTGACCAGTAATTTCGTGGGTGCGAGCAGGGCTGTAAACATTTTCAGGCGAATATAGCTGTGACTGTACAGCAGTGCTAAGATCAGAAATTAAATGCATAAACACTGGGCCTGGACCAGCCGCTATCAATAAAGTTCCAGTGTTTTTTTTTTTTTTTTTCCCTTCCTCTCCCGAAAAGAATGATGGCACAGCACAACGCTTTTGTATCACACTATTTCCCGGCCCTCCAGCATGAAAAACCATGACAGCATCTCATTAATTTTGAATCACCTTTCCATATCCTGGTGGATTTTCCTGTGATCCATTCCCTTTCACATTACATTTGTCCTGCATAATGGTTCAACTAAGTGATATTATTTATGAAATTCCAGCGCACGCCCAACCCCGCAGCTGTGCATTCGCCGTCATCAAATTAACACGAGCCAGGCAGAGTGAAGGAGGAGGGGAAAAAAACCCTCTCTCTGCCAGGAGCGATCAGGCTCAGGCGTTGGAGATGCGTCGGCTGTGTCATGTAGGCGTCTCGCTTGGAGAGAGTGTGTTAGTGTGGAGGCTGCTGGGGCTGAGTGGAGCGCAGTGGCGGCCCTGTCGGTTTCCCGGCGAGGCCCTTAGCGGCCGAATAAACCACCGGCAGACCTGTCAGTGGCCCGGCGTGATCGCTGCTGTGCGCCGCTCTGACAAGGGTGACCCGCGCTTCTGATCTGGCCCTGCTAGCCTGACGCTGGCGGCCCTAATCTGTGAGCACCATCGCGGCGGCACATCCCTGCCTCCAGAGGCCATGCGGCGAGGACAGGTCATTACTGCGCGTCCTTCAAAGTGGCTTCCCGTCCTGCTCCTCCAACTGCAGTTGGACTAGGACTGGGAGCCCGCTGTGTATTTTTACCAGCACTTTACACATCTCGGAGGGGGTGGGGGTAGGGAACCAGGGTGGGAACTGTAAGCCGCCAGTTCGTTTATGAGAGACCCAGCAGTCTTGCACAAAATGAACGAGTGTGTGAAAGTGTCATCCTCACTAATTACGCCTCCTCAGCACTGTATACGAGGTGTCATACAGTCATGTTGCTCTCTGCAAAAGGTTTGTGATAATGTTTTGCCATTTTGGTGCAATAAGCTTAACATGACATATCCATGCTAATGGTAGCCTGCATGAATGCTGCTATATATTGCACAGACATAACATACAGTGCTGTGCAACACAGCGTTGTGAACTGGAAAAAAAAACTGAAAACATATCCCATCCATACCAAAACCCCCAAGTTTCATCAAATTATACTTACACATTTTGTATATTTAAATTTTTGTTTAATTTCTTTTAGAAAGTAAGAAAGATTTAGATTTATCATGAGTTTAATTCCAAGTCCAGAACATTTAAGTCCAAAAATTGTCCCACATTTTCATATCACTACTCCATAGACAGGGCCTTGTTTTAGCCACGACCTTCCATTTTAGAGCAGGGAGTGACACTGCATCCCTGTCCCTTTAACATTAATAATTCTCATTATTGACATTCAGTACAGTCATTAATGAAACATTTGGCAATGCTTCCGTAGTATTATTGTACTGTTGTTGTACTGCCAAAATGGACTATTCAATCAATTACGTTAAAGAAATAAACATAATTACGGCATAGGGCCATTCAAAACAATAGGATCTAAAGTCCAAGTTAAAATTCTAAAATGTGTTTTCAGCTCTGACTTTGAACCAAATTGGTAGTATCTATATAACTTGTATGCAGTACTGTGCAAAAGAGACTGAATATTTTATTTAGTGCTACCACCAAGTAATCCTAAACACACTGGATTCTTAACAGCTATGCATCCCTGCAGAAACATATAGATCCAGTTTCTCTATATGCCCACTGGTCATTTCATTAAATACATTTCCTTATATCTACACATAGTCATAGTGCATTTTATTACCTTACCATATAGATGCACTTTGTAGTTCTACAGTTACAGACTGTAGCCCATCTGTTTCTCTGCTTACTTTGTTGGCCCCCACAGGACCACCACAGAGCAGGCATTATCTGGGTGGTGGATCATTCTCAGCACTGCAGTGACTCTGATATGGTAGTGGTGTGTTACTATGTTGTGTGCTGGTGCAACTGGATCGACACAGCAGTGCTGCTGGAGTGTTTAAACACCTCAGTGTCACTGCTGGACTCAGAATAGTCCACCAACCAAAACTGTCCAGCCAACAGCATCCTGTGGGCAGCGTCCTGTGACCACTGATGAAGGACTATAGGATGGCCAACACAAGCCGTGCAGCAAAATATGAGCTATCGTCTCTGACTTCACATCTAGAAGGTGGACCAACAAGGTAGGAGTGTCTGAAAGAGTGCACTGTGAGTGGACACACTGTTTAAACACTCCAGCAACACTGCTGTGTCTGATCAATTCATACAAGAGCAACACACACTAACACACCACCACCATGCAGGGTCACTGCAGTGTTGAGAATGATCCACCACACAAATAATACCTGTTCTGGTATTGGTGGTCGTGTTGGGATCCTGAGTATTGACAGGGCGAAAGGGGCTAATTAATTATGCAGTGAATCATGTGGTCTACAGTCTATAATTGTAGAACTACAAAGTACACAATGGGTGTATAGGTGTACCCAATGAAGTGGCATGTGGGTGGATAGTTTAATATTAGTCAATACTAGTTATGTGTAAATAATTGTAATTGTTAGCTAAATAATGTGTACATGTGTTGCATGGGCTATTCTGTGCTGTGTTGGTGCAGTGTTAATGTCTACCATTGGAAAGGATTCCGTATCTCGGGGTTGTTTGCCTGTTGTTCCGGCCGTTAAGAAGCACCAACTGGTGGGTTTTGCCCTGCTGTCGTGTTCAATACAAGAGTGCTATGTTTCACTTTGCTAGAGGTACTGCAAAGGCAGCCAGTTTGTCCTAGATTAGCTGTTAGCTATTAGCTATTTTATCAACACCATCAAGATTATCCTGATAATAAGACCCTTCTTTAACCTCGCTCTTGAGAGGACCCTTCCTGAATTCTAAACTCCAGGACTCATTTAGGTGTAGTGTATGCTCAAACATTGGAGAGTAAGGACAGCTTAATGAGCATAGCATGATTTCTATAATTTATCATTTCATAATCCAAGGTCATGTGCATAAAGAGAATAATTGGTTGGTCTAACATCACAATTGCACCTGCAGCAAAGCTGCAGTCTTTTAATAGCAGTTTGCACAGACACACTTATAAAACCTTTGATTTTAGGCGTGTAGCCTGGAGTCTGAAAAACAATGGCCTGTGGCTCTTCTCTAGGTTCTGCTGCTTTTGCCTCCGGATATAATTTCAATTGCCTTCATATCTCATTTCTGCCATTTCAGAGTAGTTCAAAAACCTTATCTGGCATCTTTTTGGACCAAATGGAGCTGCAGTTAAAAGCGAGCAAGGGAGAGAGAGAGAGAGACTGGGAAGAGTTCTGGGAAATGTATGCCAATGAATTAGTAATCAGTCATCAGCTGATGAACTGTCATGATTTTTCCCTTCAAACATAAGGAATAAGGAAAAAGACAGGATGTCCTCAATGACAAGCAAAGAAGTTAGTATATTTGAGTTTGAATATATATATATATATATATATATATATATATATATATATATATATATATATATATATATACACACACACATACATACACACACACACACACATGTATATGTACATATACACGCTCATTTCGTAGCTTGCCATTTAGGACATCCTGTCTGTTTCTTTAGTCCTAACTTTCGGAAGAAAGAAAATCATGACAGTTCTCAGGTTTGTGAGTATACACTACACCTAAACCGCTCCTGAGTTTAGAATTCATGAAGGGTCCTGAGCAGTGGAGAGAGACAGGTTAAAGAAGGGTCTTATTATCAGGATAATCTTGATGGTGTTGATAAAATCCTGCTAATCTAGGACAAACTGGCTGCCTTTGCACTCTCTTTGAATAAATATGAGGTCTTCTTTCCTGCAGAAACCTGATTTGCAATCAGTAAACCTAATGGCACTTGCCCTTCAATTCATGACAATCAGTACAAGCAGCACAGAATGTTTGGAGATGAGTTGTTGGGAGTTGATAATAATGGATTTATTGTAAGCCGCTTGGAAAGAATCGAGTGGGGACTTTCCAGGTAAGTTAAAATTTTTGAGCTGATGACTAGTTGAGGCTTCATGTCATTCCAAAACAATGGCTCATTAGGAAATATCAGGTGTATGTGAACCGCATAAAGTAATGGACTATTGCCCTCTATTGGTAGGAATTTCAGCCTGCATTTCTTGAATAAGCTGATAAGACCATTTGGAATTTGACATTAGAGAAGCAACTGCTGCAATGTACTTTAATCTGTGGTATGTTCATTATAGTTTTCAAATAGCTGCTTTAGTCATTTCCAGAGAGCTGTGACTCTATTGCACAGTATGATGCTCCTCAAAACACAGGAAACATAAGATAGGAAGGGGCTGCTGTGCATGGTAATAATGATAAAGGCAACTGTGGAGTTCTAGCATAGATAACTACTCTTACCTATACAAGCTTGTCTTTTTAAAACTTATGTGCACCAGAAAATCACTTGCATATTGCGGAAAGTTTCTCACTTTTCCTATAGAAAGGAAGTATTGTACTATTCATATCACAACCCTTTTGAGAAACTTTGTACACTTACCTCATTTTGAGATATGGAGATAATCAAGCTGAATTTCAGTTCTTTTACAGTTCACAGTAGTTGTCCAGGATTCCTGGGATTTATCCATAGGTGAGCTGCAGACATTAAGGGGGGTGGGGGCATGAAAGGGAGGCGGATGAATTGTCCAACCTCTCCTCTGGATTCAGTCTCACAAGGGCAGATGTGATCTTGTAGCGAGAATATGTTCTCTGGGAAACATTTATAAAGCCTTTGGTGCTGGATTGTGGTGAAACCCACCACCTCACAAGAGTATGCCCCTCTGAAACAAACCCTAAATTTCTCTGGTCCGTGCTCTTTTAAAATCCACCATAAAATGATAGGGAAAAACAAACTAGCGAGCAAAATGCCATCCTCAGCTAACAGACCTTGGGGGTATTCCACAAAGCAGGATTAGCCAGATAACTTAAAGCCAAAGATGATGACTATCCAATATATATTCCTATTGCACAGGCTTGACTTTGGACTGAAGTTACCCGGCTAACTGAAAAATCCAGCTTTGTGGAATAGCCCCCTGTTCTTCTCTTGCAGGAAGTAATATTTATTTTTACCACATGTAAAATGTAACATACAGTTTCATACTCTTTCATTCTGTTTTTTTTTTCAGTGATGACAACTTATATCACATCTACAGGCTGACAACATGCTCACTGAACAATGTTGACGAGCGCACCAACACCCCCTACATTCACAAGACATTGAAGTGATTTAAAAGCTTCCCAATTTGTTCCAAACCAAACTCAGCCCAAAATGTCTTATAGTTATCCCCAGATGTTATTGTTATTAAATGTCTGGCTCCATGAAAGAAACAAAACCTAGATTAAAAGACTAGTGTTGTGTAGCCTAGTTTGTTGACTGCCAGCGAGCTAGTTTACAATATTTAACACACTTATTTTAAAGAAAATGCTTCTAAAGATGACCTTTTTTCTGCCCATGTCCAGCTGTCCAACTAGGCCAACCAGCCTATGTCCAACTAGGGTTGCTAGGCGGTTTTAGGCTCGGCTGGAAGAGAAAATGTCAAGTTTTTCATTGTAAAGGTATTGGAGTTGAAAAGTAGTGCTATTCCAGCCTGTCATTGCTCTAACGGCTACACTGGTCTGTATTAGAAGATTAGAAGAGATCTGCACATGTAAATGGCAATGAAGAAAAGGAAGCTCAATATACGGAAAGGAAGATATTCTCTTTTTAGTATCAAGGCAAAGTGTGAGTGTTTTAGCCCACAGAAAAATCAGTCAGACGCTTTACTGTTCAACCAAGCAGCTAAGCACAGCCCCAAGATGTAAATACAATAAGATAAAATGCTAAAGGTAAGAATGTTCTGGATGTTTTCATATTGAATAATGGCATATTGCTAATGTAACCCACCCTTACAGATAACAACAAGTAGTCTAAGCCATTAAATTTCACCTATGATAAGATTTTAACAGTTTGTTCCTTCTTTGATAAGTATGATACATCACTGTAAAGACAAAGAACAAAGCATTATAGATGCTCCACTGCAAAAACTATAACAGCATTGTGTCAGTGCAGCTCCAGACGATTGCACTCTCCAGCATTTCTGTGGTGCTCCTCACTTGTTTGTGTAAAAGGTTTTTAACTGCTGTAATGGCCGGGTGCTGTAAGGGCTGTGAGAGTGAGGATCACCTATCAAAATACCTGAGAGCGCTTCCCTCCGCTTGGCCAGGTTCTCTGTGTGCCGTGGAGGTTTTAGGGGGAACAAGGTTGCCTGGACTCTCCATCTAAAGCTTTTCTTAATGTAGTTTGGTGGGGTAATTGGATAACACAGGTTTATCCTCTGCAAGCACTTTGTATGAGCAATCCAATTTCACATCCTCCTGAAAGGAAAGCCATTATTCCTCACCAAAGGGCGATGCTGTAGTCACCCTTGCACAAAAAGCAGCTTGAGATTTTCCGTAAATCCTATCAACACTTAACCTTGTTACCAGCCAATCTGTATTATTGTTGTATAATTTTAGATTTGGTGCCATCTCCATTGTGCTATTCATCCAGAAAGATACACAGGCCTCCATATTTACAGTAGCTGGGGATAAATGGTTATCTGTGGTAAAAAGCCCTGTGGCAAGATTTACCATCATGGAAGTACGTTTTACAATGGATCATTATTATTTGTTTACTAAATAAATGACATGAATATTTTAGCCCTGATATTAAGCTTCTTAGCATGAAATGTGAGCATGTGTGATGGCTCATCTTATACATTCGCATGAAAGAGGATTTACACTTCTGAGCAGTAAGTGTACTGAGCAGCCATGTTGGAAAACAGATGCATTATAAGTATATGGAGAACAGACGAGTAATAACACTTGCTTTATAAAGTGTTATGCATGTCATATAAAGGCAGTACATGTCATATATAGTGCATTACGAGTACGTGATTAATACGTAATCACTGAGTGTTACCCGGTTTTTGACTGAGTGATGAATGCTACTGTGTATACTCAAGCAAACAGAGTTGGGAGGGTTACAGAGTTATATTTAAAATGTGTCCCATTACGGATTAATTGTTAAAAATGTAATCTATCACTAAATCCAATGCATTACTATAATAAAGTAACGTAAAGGTGACTAAATAAAGAGAACAAACGATGACCAGATGATGATTTTAAATTAACATAAAGTTAACATGAAAGCTGCATTGTTGAAACAAGTGATATTTGCGACATGATGATCAGATTTAGGGTTGTTGTCTTTCTGCAGCATCCAGCTTTTGTTGTGGATGCTCTAACATTCTCCTGTAAAATGTCCTGATTCTATCCAGAATTCAAAGCTTGATTAAATGATGGCAAGCTGTGTTGGCTCAATAGCAGCAAAACAGCCTCAGATCATACTGCCATCATCATGTTTCAAAGTGGGGATGAGGTTGTACTGGAATGCAGTTTTACTGGAATTACATCTCTCATTTAAACCATTTTTGCCTGAATTTTCGACACAACATAATCTGTTATGGCACATCTAACTGGTCTTCAGAAAACTTCAAACAGTCAGAAAAGCTTTTTTCCTGGATAGCAATGGATTTTCCAAGCTAGAATTCCATGCATACTATGTTTTTCGTTGTTTGCCTGATGATTGTTTCATGACATTAGCAAGTCTAAGAAAGACCCTTAGATAATGCTGTGGTATTCTTTGTGATCTTGCAGAATATCCTAAGCTTAGAGTCATTTTGGTTGGATGACCACTCCAGGGAAGCGCAACAATTGTGCTGAATTTCCTCCATTTGCACCTGACTGGTAAATTCCACATACATTCGAAATATTTTTGGGACCTCTTCCAGCCTAATGAGCACTGGCAAATAATATTCTGAGATTCACATAAATCTCATTTAACATAACATGTGCTAATGAACGTGTGCAGTAGAGATCAGATTTTGATGGTGAAATCTCAGGTTGATGTTTTTATGGGGTCAGCCACACTCACACCTGATTATCACTGCATTAATTAAACCTCTTCACTCTAATTGTCACCTATAACAAACTCATTATTCTAGAGGCTTACATTTAACAACGGCCCACTTTGTTGACTTTGTTGAATAAATTAATGAAAATTTTCATTTTCAATTGTGTGTCTTATTGGGTTATCCTTCTCTATTATGAAGAACAAAGTTCTGATCACATTTTAGATCACATTCATGCAGAAATCCAGAATATGATAAAAGGTTCACAAACTTTTAGATTAGAGAGAGGTTGCCATAGGACTCTATCTGAAGTAGGGTGAATCGGGGTCTGCCATGGCGAAAACATTTTTAGCTATTTATTCATTCCTTACTTACTCACTCGCTTACGCACTTCCTTAGTCTGGCTGGTATGTTTTCCTAACTGAAGATGTAATCCAATCTCCAAAGCTTTCCTAAATTAAAATTGATATGGCACACAAGGAGAATTAGCGCAGAGCTGTGCTGACATTCTTTGAAAAATAATTTTTCACGCTAATGCGGTTTCAGGGCTTTGATTGAATGCAGCCATCTAAGGCGATTAGAGTATGTAGGTGTTTGATTGAATTTTGCCTAATTTGACACAAGAACCTCCAGTGTTTATGTTCTGTTTGGAGAATGCCATAGCGCAGTGGAGGCATCAAACCAGATGTCTGAAATTCACCTTGTAGGTACTTAGCAAGTTGAGGATTTTCTAATTAGGGAAATGAGCATAGCCTTTGCCAGTTCACAATCATTTCCTCATGCACAATCACAGGTGTTGCACTGCCTATTTGTTTGATCTCCACCAAGCAAATGATGTCAGCTTCTGGGTTTATCTGTTGATTCTCTTGATGAAATGATTGTTTAAATTGGCTATGTATTTCCCATGTGAGCAGAAAGCCTCTGTGTGTGGCCTTGTGATGAGTAGGCTCCATTAGATTAGCATGAGGAGCAAGGAGTCTGATGGCAGACGCATTAAGCAGTGTGTCTCAGTGCTGTAATAAGCAGCATAATCTCACACATTCAAGAAAATGTGCCACTGCACTGAAAATGACAGCATTTATCCTTATAACAGTTAGTTAACTCAGCTGCTGAATGTTTCCTTCTTTTTTTTTAGAAGATTAAACACTTTTGCACTATCCTTACCATTATCAGTCAAGTGTTGCCGGTTTTGTGACACATTCTTGTCTTTTTTTTGCCTCGCGACACGTTTGAGCCGAGGAGGCACAAGGAATCTAAACAGGCTGCAACATTCCTATTTAATGGTCCATCAGATATCTGAAGCGGAGATCCACCATCTCCAGGGTTGGTATTATTGCAGTGAAGGCACTAAATGCTGCTCTTAAAGTGATTTGTTAAAGCAGAACAGTGGATAAATAAATCAACGCCTGTTTAAAAGGAGTGCAACTACTAAATAAGATGTAACAAGACCAGATTGGCTCAAGGTAGACTCAAGACTTCTGCACTCCCTCAGGGAGTTGAACGCATGCTGTTAGGCCTTTTATTTATAGGATCTGTGATTTCTGTGGGGGATATAAGCATGTAATGCGGCGTTTGTGTGCGCTCGCAGTTGAGTAACTCACTTTCAGGAGGTGCCGATCTGTTTCTGCTTCTGCCTGACTAATCCAGCCGCTTTACATGTCCTTTTTTTAACTGAGAGAGGAGGAACTTACTCCAGGGACTTATTGCACGGTCGAGTGAAGAGAAACAACAGAGACAGGTGGTGGAGAAATAAGACACACACGAAAATGCCCAGTGCATGTAGCAATGTTATTTGTAAACAAGTGTCAAATTAGGTATACGTAAATAATTAGATGAAAATCTGTACTCAAACTCACTTGAATGATTGTCCTTCATCTGAAAATGCCCAGATGCTGGCTTTCCTAAATGCATGTAGACCTACTGCCTACTCAGACACTAATAAAAAAAATGGGTCACACTTTGTCAATCAATATCAATAATGCATTATAAGTCATTTCATAAAGATCTATAAAGCATTCATAATGGTTTATAAAGCTTGACATAAGCCTTTGTATCTGTGCATAAATGTTCATAATCACACACATAAACTGGTATAAACACAGCAGTATAAGGCTTCATAGCGCAAAGTGACATATGTTAAAAATGTTTAAATTTTTCCTGTTCTTAATATTATTGTTGGTACTCATATTATAAAGGTTAATACATTCATTCACATAATGCATTAATTCATAAAGCTGATCAATGACATCACAAGTTTGTAATGAAGACTTAAGTGTTCATTAGTGTTCAAAGGCGTATAACTAGCATTGTGAAGGATCTTTATAAAGCATTATGTAAATAAACACAACATTAGTTATTAAGCTTTATGATAGCGGTTTCACCAATAAAGTTAATAACAAAAAAAACCCACATTATATATAATATATATATTATATACAGGGGTTGGACAATGAAACTGAAACACCTGTCATTTTAGTGTGGGAGGTTTCATGGCTAAATTGGACCAGCCTGGTGGCCAATCTTCATTAATTGCACATTGCACCAGTAAGAGCAGAGTGTGAAGGTTAAGAGCACAGTTTTGCTCAAAATATTGCAATGCACACAACATTATGGGTGACATACCAGAGTTCAAAAGAGGACAAATTGTTGGTGCACATCTTGCTGGCGCATCTGTGACCAAGACAGCAAGTCTTTGTGATGTATCAAGAGCCACAGTATCCAGGGTAATGTCAGCATACCACCAAGAAGGACGTTTTCCTCCACCAGCATCACGTAGTGACCTGGCCACTATCCTGCAAGAAGAATGGCTTAAAATCCCTCTGACCACTGTGCAGGACTTGTATATGTCATTCCCAAGACAGACTCACGCTGTATTGGCCGCAAAAGGAGGCCCTACACCATACTAATAAATGATTGTGGTCTAAAACCAGGTGTTTCAGTTTCATTGTCCAACCCCTGTATACATATCATAATATATTATATATATCACTGTTGTGTAGCCTTATAACTAGTATTGTGATGGCTTTATGAATGCACCTATAATCCATTATGGATACCTGAAGTGTTACCAAAAAGAGAAATAAAATGTAATCGTAAATAAATAAATAAGCAGTATACAGACTGTGTGCTCTGGTGTCAGAGTACCAGTTGGACACCGTTGCCAGGTATTGTGAAGAACATAATCTAAAACTGAGAATTCTACATCAGACCATATTTCATGCATATTCTCACCTAATTAATAGCAAGTAAAGCAGTGCTCTTTTTCATATCTGGTGAAAAACTCAGGGTGGGTACCAATTAGTCTACTGTTAATTATCTCCTTCGCTTTTGATCTTTATTACGGCTGCTCTGTCAGACTCTCATTTATTCCTCACGTCTGCTTGAGAGTTGGACCCTTTGGAGATTGTGCAGATTGAAGCATATTAAAAATGGCTTCAGAAGCTGCCAGATTCTGGAGAGGGTGTGCACGCTGCAGTGTTCACAGTCTTCGGGTCTGTTGGGATGGTGATAAATCTAAGTCTCCCAAGTCGGTATGGTATATGAGGCTGGTACGGAAAGGCGAAGCTTGTTACTCATGACAAAATTGATCCTAACCAAAGAGTGAACACATGATTAAGGTCTTCACTTTTAACCAAAAACAGCAGAGAATGTACACTTAACAGAACAGCACACAGAGGCCTCCAACAACTACATACAGTTTATCACTTTTCAGGTGTGTCCACATTTTTTTGACCATATAATTGCTTTCATTCTTTTTGCGAGACTTGCTTTCAGTCTGTCAAAGAAATCCGCAGGGATATTTTTCCCACACCTTCGAAAATTCAGTCTTAGAAGTTGGTTGAATTTTTTTGCTTCTCAGTATCAATCCAAGTAATCTTTAACACATTCTGTGATGTCATTGATACTGAGGTCTGGACTCAAGGGTTACCAGTCCCTTGTTCTGAGAACAGGAGCTACACATCCTTTCAGATCCATAGCGTTTACAGTGGGAGTGTGGAAGAATGGACAGAAATGCTTGCAGATTTTTCCAGATCTAAAGAAAGATTAGAGCTCGATTTTCTCCTGTCTCTCAAAGATGAAAGCTTTAAGTACTGTTTATCTGATGGTGGCAGTTTTAGTGGTCTACCAGGTCTTGGTTTTAGGAGTCCCATTTTCTTTATATCATTTAATAACATTTTTAACCTCATTGGAAATTCATGTATCACATGCCATAACCCAGGCATATCACCTAAAAAATAAATAACTTTCAATTCATAAATGAAAGGTGGCCCAGTACTGTATTTCAAGATTAAAAGGTATGTGTCCTCTATGATGCAGGTCTTCACTGATGGGGATTAGCTACAACTCCTGTGGGATCAAAAGCACTTTGTAAAACCTTCAGTCTTACAATAATTAAAAACAATAAGGTGAATCAACAATGTGAGATGGTTAAAGACTGATCTGATCTAAATACTTGACCTTTTTTTTGGATAGCATGAATACCTCAATTTGACACCCTCAGAAACACCTATATGGAACTGTGATAAAGATGCTCATAGCATATAGTAAAAACATTGTAATTGGGTACAGGACTCATTTACATAGTGCAGCTTTCTGCAGAGTTCAGTATAACTTAAGTCAATATCACAGTAATGACTAAAAATTTAATATTCCTACTATGAATCTTCTACTTTTCAAAAATTTGGTTTCACATTGTTAAAATGAAAGGTGCCTAAAACATCCAGTAGAGTACTCAAAGGACTAAAAGCCATCCCACCATCAAAAAAAAGCACTCTTACATTCAAGTGAGCCCTTAAGCACCTTTGGGGTTTCCGAGGTGAACTTTAAGGCCTCAAGAAGGTTATTTTAAAAACCCCAGACTTGTTTGAGTTCCTCAGATTCCTCTTGTATTCAAACCAAATGAGTTGGTCAGTAGTAAACAGTAGTAGACCCCAAACCCCAAAATTAATTCTTTCGAGAACTAACTTTCTTCAAGCATTTTAAAAATGGTTGCTTGAAACATTGAAATAGTTTTCATACCATGCTGCATGCAACTGTTCCTCAGGGACCTTGTATATGATTGTAGGTTCCTCAGAGAACTGCCCTTTTTAAAAAGGTTCCTGCAGGCTCCCTACAAGGTTCTACCAGTGTGGCAAGCCGAAGAATCCAAAAGGGTGCCTCATGTATCTGCTTATTTTTACCGTTTGCAGGTACACATGGCTTTTTTCATGTGAACCTGATTTGTGGAAAGGCAAATAAGATGAGCTAAACTTGTAACGCGTAGCTTCTTACTGTGACTTTTTGAGATTAAATTCTTAACTTTCTTTTTGTGGTGTAAGCTCAAAGCTGAACATTCTTGACAGTAACACCTAAGAACGTCTTATTGTCAGAAGAAAATTCTAAAAATACCTTTAGACAAAGTTCAGTTTCATCTGCTTTACAGGAGCACAGGGTCTACGCTGAGGAAGTTCAGCATAACTTTTAAGTAGGTGCCTCACAAATCCTGATGATGATATACAAATTATGTACAGGATAGCATACATATATCTGTCCATAAAATCTGGCCTCCTGAACTAGGTAAAATTTAACATCAAATAGCATCTTTCAAAAGGTTCCAGAGACAGAAAACTGTATTTACATTGGTACAGTTGAATAAGAAGAGTTTGGGACATACAAGTGACATACTACAGTATAGACCTCAAACACAAATTCCATATTTACAAAACAGGATGGTAAGCCAATTCCAAAATCCTAAACTGTTACAAATTAGTCTTGAAATGAAAAAAGAATGTTGCTATATTTCTCACCCTTTCCAAGAAACCAAATTGTCAGTGGGCATAACTGATATTCATCTTTAAATAAGGATGAAGTTGGTTTTCTATTTGCCATCTTCTGTTCCAAGCTGGCGAATAGGAAGTCAGCTTTAGCTCCCATATCTCTAACAAGATCCCAGACAACTTTAAAGTAAAGTTAACAGTTTGCTCTTCACATTTCACTCCAGACAGTTTCTCCATGGACAATATCGAGCAGCTTCGCTCACCTTTTGATGCTGAAGAGACTGATGAGAGGAGCAGATCCACCTGTATTATTATTGACAGTTTAAGCATATCTTATTAAATTCTAAGTTTCATACTGAGTAACAAACTTTGATTTACTCTGTGTTGATGTTGAGATCGAGAGCAAATAGTAGTAGAGGTAATGTTAGCTACTAGCAAGCTCCAAGAAACTAGCCTAACATAATAAACGATATGACAGTCTAGCTTATTTACAAGGAGGTTCATTTCATTTTCCTGGATGTGTCTGTTCTGACATGTTGCTTCTACGGCGCCCTGCTGTACAACAGCAAATTTACATATTATTCAACAGCAATGGCAAAACAGCTCAATTTATTTTAGTGCCAAATCATGGTGTTTCTAACTGGCGTATAAAACCACATTTGGGCAATTTGCTATGCACAGCATAGCATGTGTTCAATTATGTCTGAAGTCTAGTTAAATCCAGCTCATTGAAGCCACATTCATGAAGAAAATGTCAGCAAAGTTGTTTACTTGTGGACAGAGTAGAGTCGCCTACTGAGAGAACTTGTCTTGTGTCTGGAGTTGTTGTTTTTATGACTGCTTAGACAAATCAGAACACTCGGTTTCAAAGGAGCACACACAGTGAAGTTCATTGGCTACATATCAGTTAAGATACTATTCAGGTATCTTGTTCCTCACGTACATAAATAAATCATTTCAAATGATTACAAATTGAACAAACATTGTGACAGTAATTCAGACAGGTATTGGTTTGATGGTGGACTGCCATAAACCCATCTATTTTAATTAAACAGATGGTTTTAACAAAGAAATTAATGAATACATAATCACTGCCACACTAATCTGCTGCTTTTTTTTCTGTGCCCAAGGAGTGGAACAATTACAATTTGATTGCTTTTTAAAAAGCTCTATCTCTGCGAGTTAGTTATCGGACCTGTGCCAATCTTTTAATTCAAGTCAATTAATCAATCTGCCACAGTTCCTAGGCTGGGCTTTTTTTGTGGGTATGGGTAGGAGGTAATGAACGGCTCCATGTGAAGCATTAAGACATGGCTTCCTGTTTGATTCAGCATGAAGATAAGACAAAAGGAAACAAAACCGATGGGGTGTGGGGTAAGATTGCTCATTTAACTTCTTTGATTTCACCTGTGAAAATATTTTCTCTTCAGATATAGGAGTTTGCTTGAGCTTGCCCCACTTTCTGAGAGATGTCGTTGCTAATGCGTTGCTGAAATAAGCAGACTCACCACAATCTCTCCCGGGACAAGGCTAATTACGTGTTCGGAATCTGCAGCACGGCTTCGTGAGCTTTTATGCTTCTGTCACTTTTCATCCAGTGAATAGGATTGGACATATCCCAAGAACAACCCACAGCCGTAGGTCTCCTGCAAAAACAGGTCACTGCGAGTTCACAGGATGTGGAATGATTCTAATTATTGGGGTACCAATGGGCGCATAATACTTAATGGATCCTTCTCTCACTGACCCGCTGTGGAAAGGTTGTGCAGTTTCCAAGAGAAGGGCCGGCGTGTTTTTCTCAGAGACCGGCTTATCTGACTCAAATAGAGCCCTCTGAGTACACGCCATGGAAAACACTGCATCGCAAGTTTGCACAGCAAAAGTCAGCAGGACAGTGAAAAAAAGACAAACCCTCCCAAAATCCCACAAGCAATGTGTGGACAGTCCTGAGGACAAATCATTGTTATTCTACTGGAGAGCCACATGGGTGTAGTATATTTAGACATACTTCTTGGTGCATCAGTATCTGTGTGCTTTGATTACCTGCCTTGCACAGTAATGTGCCTATTAAACCAGTGACATTTATATATGATCAGGTGACAGAAATGCCTATTCGAAGTAATATTGAGCTGAAGAAGTCTAAAATATGGGTGAAATAATGCTGCCCAACATAACCCAGCAAAGATCACTGGCAAGTAATCCCAGACCTTTCAATGGATGTATAAATGAATATTGTTGCTGCCCAAAGAAAAACTCCCTTATCTCCATTTTTGTCAAATTTTACTTTTATGTATAATTTGAGTGCAACAGCTGCTGTTTACATTGTATGAAAATTAAATGATGAATGGACCAAAAGAAATATCCCAAAACTGACTGGAAAACAGTCTTATTTGATTGACTTATATTATAATTAATTCGCTTTTGCCTTCTCCTGTAAAGACACGATTTTGGAGACACTTGTTTTTCTTTGGACAGCAGCAATATGTACCTACAATGATAAAGCACCTAAAGATAAAGATGTATCTAAGCACACTGCCGTCCTTTTCACACACTTCCTAATCCGATGAGCATTAGTTGCTGAACATTTACTGAACATGAGTGCAGTACAGCAGAGAACTGAACATTCCGCATGTTCAGCCTTCAAAGAACAAATCAGTTCAGTATCGGATATGTGGAAAAGCAAATCAGACATGACTGTGCAAATATACATAGTGTAAGACATCACAAATTAGGATTCAGTGTGACACTTCCCTTTACGTTCTTATGAATAAGCTGCTTCACATTAAATGCACATAGCCCTCTTGATGGAAGTATCAGTTTTTCCTTGTCTTTCACCAAAATGAAATGGAGGGATAAACACAATTACTCCGACAATGGCTGATAGCACACTGTTAGCAATCAAGCACTACAGTAGATAATTAAATCCACTCTGACTGTGATGTCTCTGATAACGGGTTGACCTTGACTGGTGCTCATCTTCAAGTACAGATGCAGTTAGGAAACACACACACACACACACACACACACACACACTTACACACACACATAGAGCCATTGTGCCAGTATTTGTAGTTTTCTCAACCGGAGAAGGCGGTTAAATAAAACTGTTGTTTATGAGGCCAACACAATAACCTAAATGATCAGACCAGCGACATTTCTTATTGCTTACACACCAAACGCAAGAGATGAGCACTATTTGTTAAAGCAGAATACAATTTCTGGTGCTAAACATGCTTTATCATCTGTATATGGACAACTGAATGACTCACAGCACAAATATTACACAGAGTATAACCACGAATTATACACTGTACACTAAGAATAGCTTTTTCACTGTATTCTTCACTCTAATGTGGTTATACTGTCTATAGCAAGCCCAGCAATAAGCCAAATGATCGAAGGCTTTGTGAGTTAATGGCATTACTTGCAGTCAAAACACCATTTAACAGGGAGCCAATTCATGCTCTCGGGAGGTTTCTAGCTGCTGCATTTTTGAAGACAAGTTCTTTAGGTTAGCCACGAATAGCAGATGAAGATAAGCTACTCCAGAAATGTTACTGTGCCTCAACCAGGAACTAAAAATCAATAGAGACACAGAGGTTTTCGACAGCTGCAACAGCACTACCAACAATAAGAGAACCATCACATGTAGTCCACTGGTTTATTTCCAGAGGCTCTGGGATCTAACACCAGTACTCCTGTTTCTTTCAGGAGAAGGAAATGCCTAGTCAGTCTGAGCATGATGGTCTTTACACCCACAGTGAGGGAAAACAAAGATTCAGACGCTTTAGTTTTTGTATTTAATATACTTCAAGCGCGTCTATCTACTTCAAATGTACACACGCAATGCCTTTTGACTTTGTACTTATGAACACGAACAAAAACATATATATTCATAAGCATAAATGTATCAAAGCATAAGCATAAACTAAGATATTGTTAAAAAAGGAAACAAGGAAACTGCAGTGCTGGGGGGAAAAAGCATTTGGACACTATACTAAATATATTATCACTGTCTAAAGAAAAACACGTATCTTGAGTTTTACTTTTCCACATCCTATGAGCAGCTGTCCTGTACACTGTATGAAAATTTCATTATAATTGGACCATTAGAAATATTCTAAAAATTTTAAAATTACTCTACATTGATTTGCATTGAAAGCAAAGAATGTTTTAGCCCTCTCCTGTAAAGTTACTATTTGCGAGATACTCGTTATTTTGGAGGTACCTGTTACCCCAACAAAGGGCCCTGATAACCTTGGCAGTTTTCCAATGAAATGGGTCAAAACTGAACCACAATACCACAAAAAGCTATTTACAAGCTAAAATTTTATGATAATTGGACCAATAGAAATGCTCCAAAATAATTGGAATGACATCACTTTACACTGATTAGCTTTGAAAGTAAAGAACGTTTCAGCCCTGTCCTGTAAAGCTACTATTTTGGAGATACTTGTTATTTTAGAAATATTTGCCCTAGCAGACAGCTGCCCTCATAAGCTTGGCAGAATTGAAGACGGTTTTCCAATAAAATGGTCCTAAATTGAATCACAATACCGCAAACAGCTAACTACAAGCTTAAATGGTAATTGAGCCATTAGAAATGCTTTAAAAACATTTGAAATAAAATCACTTTACATTGATTTGCATTGAAAGTAAAAACGTTTTAGTCCTGTCCTGTAAAGCTACAATCTTAGAGATACAGTCATGGCCGAAGGCATTGGCACCCCTGAAATTTTTCCAGAAAATGAAGTATTTCTGCCAGAATGTTTATTTCTTTTGTGTGTATTGGAACACAAAAAAACAGACAAAATTATTGGCACCTTTTCAAAATCATGGGTAAATAACTTTTGTTTCAAGCATGTGATGCTCGTTCAAACTCACCTGTGGCAAGTAACAGGTGTGGGCAATATAAAGATCACACCTGAAACCAGATAAAAAGGAGAGAAGTTGACTCAATCTTTGCATTGTGTATCTGTGTGTGGCACACTAAGCATGGAGAACAGAAAGAGGAGAAGAGAACTGTCTGAGGAAAATATCAATCCTCTCAAGGTTATAAGTCCATCTCCAGAGATCTTGGTGTTCCTTTGTCCACATTGCGCAACATAATCAAGAAGTTTACAACCCATCCCAGTAAACAATGGTCGTCCGTGGACGTCTAAAATGTGTTTAAATGTAGTCAGATACGTGATTTCAACGTTGTTTCAACGGTTCCATCAAGAAATGGATGGAAACAAAGCACTGGAGAGTTCTTAAGTGGCCAGCAATGAGTCCGGATCTAAATCCCATTGAACACCTGTGGAGAGATCTTAAAATTGCTGTTGGGAGAAGGCACCCTTCAAATATGAGAGACCTGGAGCAGTTTGCAAAAGAAGAGTGGTCCAAAATTCCAGTTGAGAGGTGTAAGAAGCTTGCTGATGGTTATAGGAAGCGACTGATTTCAGTTATTTTTTCCAAAGGGTGTGCAACTAAATATTAAGTTGAGGGTGCCAATAATTTTGTCTAGCCCATTTTTGTGAGTTTTGCGTGAAATTTGGCTTTTTTTTCCTCTGTTTTTTGTGCTGTTCCAATACACACAAAGGAAATAAACATGTGTATAACAAAACATGTGTAATTGCAATTGTTTTTATACTTAATTTTCTAGAAATATTTCAGGGGTGCCAACACTTTCGGCCATGACAGCCTTTGTTTATGCATACCTGTTTGTTCAAAGTCAAATGGCAATATCTGTATCTGTATATATAGATATATATCTGTATCTGTATCTATAATATTGTCTGTATCCACCCCCCACCCCCCACCGAACCGCTGTATCTGGGATGATCAATGTACACAGGCAGTATAAACTGTACACAGAGCCATTCAAGATAAAACGCTCCAAAAGATCATTATTTACATTTTCAGAATGGCAGTGATTAGTCCAGCGGGATCTGAAATAGGTGCGTGCCGGAGGACTCATGCTGAGATTCACCAGCGCATCTAGGAGCATATAATGGTTTTTGTTATCAAAAGCTGCACTAAAAACCAGTGATGCAAGCAGCGGCACAATCAGAGAGCAATTGCAGAGTCTTTTAACTGGTGCTTTCTGAGCATGATCACAGTTTTACGCACATTATTTCAATATGAAAAAGAGAACAACAGCAGTGTATCAGGCCTCTTTTAAACCTTAGGGACTGTTATAAATAAGACTTGGCATTTCGCTAGGATAAATGTTTGGCTTCTTGAGAATAAATTTCCTAACTGCTATTTTGAAGGCATTAGGTAGATGGCTCGGGCCAAATGAGATAATTATATTTAACATGCGTTCCCTGTTAAGTATCAAAGAACATCTGGGGGCCAAGTGTCTATGTAGTTAGATTAGATAGGGCTGTCAATGTGTTAAAATGATGACGCCCAGTTCTATCAACCACTACTGCTACTACTAGTGAGAGGCGCCCATTCCGCAGAACATTAGTCATGTAGCAGAGAGACAGGAGCGTGATAAGTAGGTGACAGTGAGGAGGCCATGATCATTAGGACTTGAATGTAATTTCAGACGCCAGGGTTACCACCCATACTCGCTGCAAGAAATGGCCAATGATTTTTACAGTCCTGCAATTACCACTAATAACACAGAGTCATTTTTCTCTAGCAGATCTGCTGATTATATACTGTGCTCAAAAGTAGTTTTCTGATACTCTCAATACAATTTACAATGATTAGCCATAAAATTAAAACCTCCTCCGTTGTCCAATTTATCAGCACCACTTACCATATAGGAGCACTTCTACACCTAGGAGTTCTACAATTACCGACTGTAGTCTATCATTTTTTCTCTCTGCATACTTTATTAGCCACCCTGTTCTTCAGTGGTCAGGACCCCCACAGGACCACCACAGATCAGGTATTATTTGGGTGGTGGACCGTTCTCAGCAGTGCAGTGATGCTGACATGGTTAGTGTGTATTACAGTGATGTGAGTGGATCAGACACAGCAGTGCTGTGGGAGTTTAAAACACCTCAGTGTCAGTGCTGGACTGAGAATAGTCCACCAACCAACAGCAACCTGTGGCCAGCATCCTCTGACCAATGATGAAGGACTACAGGATGACCAAGACAAACAGATAAGCTATTGTCTCTAACTTCACATCTACAAGGTGGACCCAGTAGGTAGGAATCTCTAACAAAGTGGCCCAGTGTTTAAAACCTCTGATCCACACACCAGCATAACACACACTAACACATCACCACCACATCAGTGTTGAGAATGATCCACCACCCACATAATACATGCTCTGTGGTGGTCCTGTTGGGTTCCTGACCATTGAAGAACCGGGTAAATGGAGCTAACAAAGTATGCGAAGAAGCAGATGGACTACAGTCTGTAACTGTAGAATACAAAGTGCTCCTATATGGTAAGTGGAGCTGATAAAATGGACAGTGAGTGTAGAAATGAGAGTTTTAATGTTACGTTTGATTGCTCTCTGTCTTGTCTATTTATTGCTATCTAAACTGGAGTAATTATATTTCTCTTTTGTGTCTGTCAGGAAAGATGAGTTGTGCATGAGTTTGCACAATTGATATTCAGCCAGGCATTTATATTTTTTTAAAGCAATATTTTTCAGAACAGAAACGAAAATTATATCAGTTGTATTAGATAGTGGCTTTCTAGGAGTAGCACTGGACAACTCTGGTTTTATTCATTTATTTATTTGTTTATGTACTTAATATTAGAAATGTCTAGTAGGTTTTCACAAGGCAGGACAACTGGTTATTTATTATTATTATTATTATTATGGATTTTCGATATGATATTATTTGATATGATACAATTTGATATGACATAATATGCTATGATATCATATCATATGAAATCATATAATATATATTATATCATATATGATATGTGATGTGTGAAATGATGCGTGATGTGTGAATATTATTTTTATCATCATGAGGCACCTTTTTAATTTACACAATTGAAATGTAGCAATTCGTTTTGAGTTATGTGCACAATGAATTACCTTTGATTTACTACAATTGATTTACATCTATTACTAAGTCTGATATTTTAAGTCTGATATTTGTTTCAGATATCAAGGAATGAGAGACATGTGGTCAATATAAAGAAAGAAAACAAAACTACACAACAATAAGTTTGTTAGGTTCAATTTTAAGGCAAGCTCATATTCCACATTACAATTTTTTGTCTTGCTTTTGTGAGCTCCATGTGAGACATAAAAAGTATGTTTTTACTGGCAAAAACTGCAGTTTCTAAGCATAAAGTACTTTAAAACAGCGGATTACAGAACTATGAGATGCAGGCTAGCATTAACAGCAGTGGTGCTTCAGTTCAAGGCTCTTGTGCTTTGGTTTGAGCTGCTAAATGCATTGAGAATGTGAATTTGGTTGTGAGCATTCAAGCAGTCCAAAAAAAAAAAAAAAAAAAAATTCGAACGTGCAGCACGGAACAAACCAAGCTCATTCGCAGTCTAGGGCAGAGTCTTAAGCATGTCAGTTGTAAAGTATCTTTGTATGTGCCCTACATATTCCCTTGTCAGTATGTGTCTGGGGCAGTGGTTCAGAACCATTCAAACATGTGGTACGCAGTTAAGAGACGAGCATGGAGGGTCTTGCATTACTGTCAGAGGATTGACGTGGCGTTTACCATATTTCCGAATTCGGTATTTCTGTCATGGGAGGCTAAAGGGGGAGGCTGATGCTCTGACTGACAAGCTGTTCTACAAAACGGAAATTCGAAAGCACCATTTCATATTCATGCCTTGATTTAAATTCTGAGCCGAACGTGAGTTTCTTCCCAAATGCTCTCCTCTGCGATGCCCGCGTGTTGCTTTTGTTGGAGACTTAAAATTGTACTTCGTAATTGACTTCCCATATATGTTTACAGAGGCTTATCTCCCGGAGTTTCTGTAGTCATCTCATCAGAAAAGAACTCACATAGCATCAGTCTTTCACATCCTCTCATGCAATCCTGCTGCAACCTTACTGTTTACAGTTTGATGCTCATCCCCCCGGTCAGTGAGACAAACAAAACAAAGAAATATGATAATTGCTATAGAAATCTAAATAGCACATATCACCCCGACCCCTACCCCTACCATCACCACCAAAATAGTTTTGTTTTCTGTACCGTTTAAGTTTCTAACTGCTGAATTTTCAATCCATTCTAAAGGGGTCGATATCTTTAATCACCTGCTCTCGCTGGGAAAGGGATAATTAATACTTTTTTTGGGGTCCCTTAAATCTTCCTGATGTTGTAGTTTCAACACTGGCTTTATCAGGCGATCAGGAGCGAGCAGGTTTTCGCGAGGTAAGTCTGGTAGACTAAATCACTTCCTCCAACAAGTGTGTGTGAGCTTGCATAATTTTCACCCAGGACCATTTATAATCTGACAAGCAATAATGAAGGCTGGTAGACTTATTACCCTGAAAGATAAACTTTAATCAAGCTCTGTTGCCTTCCCTCTATTTGAGCATGCCCCAGCATATCCTACATTGTAAGCGTCATGTTGAAAGCAAATAGCAAATGCCAAGGCATTTAAGATCGGTCATTTAAATGTGAAGGGCAGGCTAATATCATTACCTGTAAGGCTGCCAGATAGTGACCTCTAATCGATCAGCACTCTGTTTATTTAAATATCAGTCGGATAAATAATTAAATGCTTAAAATGTGCGGGTTAAAAACCTGCACGTGTTTAAAGTGATGGTTGGGCTAAAAATGTATGTATTGGCCTGCTACCTCAAATGTAGCCGATCACAAATTTGCTTCTTTAGCTAGGCTATTAGGTTAGCCCTGTAAACTCTATTTTTTTTTCAACAGCCATGTTTCCTTGAATGCATTGTCCAAACTGAAAAAGCAGAGACAACATGGTTGGTCTAGAAGCGTGTTGGTACATCACCCACAGAGTGCAAAAGCCCAGTTGCAATATGATGACAACAACATCATATGCTACATCACCATCCAACATTGTACAGATTAGCTCTGTTAGCTCGTTAGCTTACCTGAAGAGGCCTCAACTCCTGATGGCAAGAGTATAGTGAACCACTCTTGGCCCACTAACAGCAAAGCTGGCAGTACCCTGGCATTTTGCTCAGTGTTATTTGGGCGGCTCGCCGGTGGTTAAGCAGAGTGTTAGACAAAGTGCCATTTTTCATCACTCATTTCCCACTCACTGTCCAGTGTACTTATTCTTCTCTTATTTCTTTCTTTCATTATCCTTTATAAATTAGTTTGGTACATCATTTTAGTATCAGCAACAAGATTTTCCACAGGCCATGGCATTATTTCTTTTCTCTCAGTTGTCTATGATACTTGTATCAGTTTATTTTCTAAAATTAATAACTATAAACCTTTAAAATCTGTTTATGGCGATAAAAACTTGTTGGACTATGTATGTTCTGGGTGGTCGAGAGTGGACCATCAGTGGCAAAAAGTCAGCGGAGTGCCGACCTTATCAAGCCAGGGGATCGATATATGCTCGGTATCTGAGATTACTCATCTCTAATGCATTCCTCTGCTTGTTGGTAAATGTTTGTGTAACACCAATGCTGTCACCTAAAAAAGGCTAACCGGTAGCTCTACATTCATGCTGGGATAAAGTTTTTTCCTTCCTGTGACAAAAAAAACTCTTACAGATGCTCAAACATCAAAATTAGGCAATGGAGACACAACCCTGTTGTTGAGTAATTGTTGTAGCCCCAGTTGAAACCTATGAGCCTGTTGAGTAGTGGCATCTCAATACAATCATTTATCCATGTATCCTGAACAAAAATGCTTTTATATAAATAAAAACAGTGATTCCAAATTTTGAAGTGAGTGTAGACTGATATTAGTGAAGCCCCTACATATCAGATGTGGGTTAGTAGTCCTATATGATTCCCATAATGATATTTGGAGGCTGTACTTTCACTCCCTAAATTCTTTGTTTTGAATATCATGCTCCCGGGAGATCTGAGGGATAATCCACAAAAGAATTTCTTCTATAAGAACGTATTGATTTGTTGTGGCATGTAATTTTACTTGCCTGCAGTCTATGAGGTGGAATGGAACAGAAAAGCTACCTGTATCATTACTAATGTCATTATTTAGATATTGATCTGAATTTCAGATGAACTGATTGAATTCTCTAGCGTGCCTCATTAATTATACTTAAGCCAAACAAACTTGACAATAAATCAGATTTTCTCCATATTGCTGTGGATAAGGGCTCACCATCATAATTACTTTAGAGCATGATGAACGATTGATGAGGGTTTTTGGGGTTGCATTCGGAATATTGACTGCAGGGTAAGATTAAAGGAAAACTGCAACTTAGCTGACAGTCTGGTTATCTCTATTGGGTTAAATGAAAATCATGGCCTGAATCCAAGCAGATTAGGAAAATGTGACTATGTTACTGATGTTATTTTGTGTTTGGCTGACTTTGAATTCACTTGACTGACTCACTGTAAACATATAGGTGGTTAAAGGTAGAACGTCAGTGGTGTATTATGTAATCATCTCGTAGGAACTGGAAACTGAAAATGTCTGGAAATAATAGGTTAAACTAAAACATAATTCCTGTTATTTAGAGTAGAATAATGAATGTATATGTTATTAAATCTACTTAATACATGATCTGATAAGGGTACGTTCATACAGCTAAGCACAGGACATAGATCCTTGGAGATTTTGTGCAAACATGCTGCTCTATATAAACAGGCAAGCTGACTCAAGGAACAAACTGTTCATATAATTGTGGTGCTTGCTCAAACGTGTGTTATACAGAGGAAAGCACATCTAATGATAAACCAGTGCCAGCCCAGAGCTTTTAAGCGCTTTTAAGGCCCACACTGTCATTAGCATGGAGATGTGTAATACACTGGAGTGAGGCACATCACTGTACATTTTTCCCCTCTGCCTTCTAAGACAAACAAATCTGTTGTCTATGTGGGTCAAAGGCACTGTGGCACGAATAAATCACAACTGCATTCCAATCCCAGTTGTCCGACGAACGCCGTGTAGCTCTGTGCTTGTTAACTCGTCTTGTTGTTTCATGATGTATGGCACCGCGTTGGGGTCACACAGCGGAGTTAAGAGTGTTCTGTGTTCTCTTTCTGCTGAACGGGAACAGACGCAGTGAGTGTACTGATGAACTGTATGACTCTACACCTGGTGATCATAAGCCAGCTTCTGGCACGGCATGGTGCGGAGGCAGATCAATGGGAGAATGTGCACTAAATCATGAAGTACCAGTATTTCTTTTTCTTCTTTTTCAATATGGACTATACTGTTATGTGTATTATACTGTATATTTTATTTACTGATTTACTGATTTCAATTTCTTTTTTTTCCCTTAATAGCTGACAAATCTATTAGTAAGTCTATTAGTTTGCTTTTTTCTTTCCTTATACAGTGGCATGCAAATGTTTAGGCATCTCTGGTCAAAATTTCTGTTACCGCGAATATTTAGGTGAGTAGAAGATGAACTGATCATCAAAAGGCATATTGTTAAAGATGAAAAGCTCTTTTCAACATCTTAAGTTAGTGGATTCAATTTTTGTTTTGTTCATTTTTTGTTTAGAGTGAGAAAAACAAAAGACACACCATGCAAATGTTGCGGCACACCATGGAATTTGAGCTCCCAGATAACCTCTACCATGTTATCAGATCTAAATTAGGACACTGGGGCATATATAACTTCTCCACAGTCATCATTTTAAAAAGGTGATGCAAATGTTTAAGCTTTAAAAATACTTTTAAAAAAGTCCTCAAACCTCGCCCCAACAATCAGTGGCCATGGGGTCCTCTAAACAGCTGTCCAACACTCCGAAAATTATTAATAGAGCTGGAGAAGATTATAACAACGTATCAAAACATTTGCATGTAGCTGTTTTCATCAGTTAATAATGTAGTTTAGAAATGGCAATTAATAGGAATGGTAGAGGTCAAGCTGACGAAGTCTGGAAGACCAAGAAAAGCTTCAGTGGGCAAAGGCAAATCAGACAAAGCTGAAGATGAAAAGAAGATGGCTTCTACAACAGGATAATGATCCTAAACACTCCTCAAAATACACAATAGACTAGGTTGTAGGTTTCCTTGAAGGTCTTGCTCTATTATTAAGTTTCATTTTCTCTATGTTTTGTAATAATATTATGAACTTTTATGAACAGTTATAGAAAATCTTTTTTTTCCCTTTGATATTCTACTTCCTTATGCAAGTGGATTATCGTATATCTAATTTCCCCAAGGAAAAAAGCCCTGAAAAATAAATAACTTGTACATGATGGCTGTTCTGACTGGAAATGAAATGAATGTTGGTCTCTGACTCTTGCATAGTATATATTATATTACATGTTATATCCATCATGTTTGATGCTTGTCTACGTTTTTTTTTGCTTTCTCGGATCCCTCAATGTATTGATTCATTCTTCCCTGCACACTCACATCTGACAATTATTTTCCAGCTGCCCCAATTTTGACTTCTTTTTAAGCCAGATCCACCAAACTTTCTGAAGGCATTCTAAGTACTGATGCAAAGCACTGATCTGCTTTTCACATGTTTGCCCCCACTTTATCCTTTCTTTTTTTTTAGCCTCACTCACTTTTACATCCCAAAGGCTTCAATTCATAATTCAATACAGTCTTGCACCTATAGTTCTCAAGTTAGAACCACTAAAGTATATCTGGTCTATACAGCAAGACTGTTCTGACTTAAATATACACAGATGTATTTTCCTCCACTCGTCTTTAGACCTACCTAAAGCCTTTAAATAATCCCATAGAATCCCATTCATTGTGACACTCCTTGAATTTTCATGCTCACGCTCTCAAACCTGGTTTAAAGATTCAACTACATGACCCAGAATACAGAACTGCACTTCATACTGACAACATTCATTTAGTTATCCATGCTATCCTTTCTTTCATCACTCCACACATCCAAGAGAAATCCACTGATTTGAATATTTCTTTACATTTTTAAGCTACAATCACCAAACATGCTTAAATATTCTGCTGTTGATCCAAAGCACACTGAATTTTACTGTAATCACTATCTGTCTAACTCCGCTGTCCTTTTTCATCTGCGCATAGAAACCCATTGAATTTGAAATAAGATGATATTTGAAAATAGAAGCATCACCTTGAGCTCAAAGAACCGTTGATGCAAACCATACAAACTGCTTTTCCTGACTAATCTTGTTATCCTTTCTTTTATCAGTCTATCAACTTAAAGAAGCCCATTGATTTCACAATGAAAAGATGAAAAGATGATTCATCTTTTGACCTAAAGCACACACATTTCCAATAGCACACCGTCTAACATTGTTACCCTTTCTTTCACCCCTCTCTTGCATACAAATCTACATATTCACCAACTTGTCAAAGCAGGCAAGAACGCCAACTCAAAACATGATCAAAAACTTTAAATTGTGGTTTCACATTATTGCATGATCACTCCTCCAAGGTACTGCTTACCCTGTCCTACTCTTTCTGAGTTCAGTCAACACCAAGCTATATGCATCTGACATGTCAGTAAGACATGGTCATATGCAAAATTTGGGCACTCTTGGTCAAATTGCATGTCTTGTTGACTTTGTAAGTGAGTAAAGTTAGTAAGCACAACCTCTACAGAGAGAATGGACTTCTGCACATTTTGATGCACTATTAACGTATTTGCTGAAAGTATTAATGTAATATAACATGTGGTCTGTGCAAAAGTTACAGGAACAATTTTTACACTCATCATCAAAAGAATAGTGGCACAAATAGTTGAGCATAATGTGACATAATCAAGGACGGGCTTATCGCTGTACCTGACTGACCCAACAGCCACAACTGCAGACACTGAGTGAGCAGTGATTCCCTCCATGTTAGTGCCAGCAACATTGGCAGATGGCTGCACGAATCAGTACTACATGCATGCAGACCGCTACGATGACTGCCCTTAACACCACATCAACGTTGCCATAGATTGCAATGTTGTTGTGCCAGACTGTCATGGAGTGACTCAGAACAGCAGCGGGTCATCTTCAGTGACGAGTCCTGCTTTTGTTTCGGTTGTGATGACCAACGAATCCGTGTGTGGAGGCACCCTGGTCAGCGTCAAGATGAACGGTTTGTTGTCATGTGTTGTATGTCCAGAAGGCCTGGTGTCATTCCACCTCCACCTCTACAGCAAAATTAGCACGAACTGTGTAGGAATATTTAAGCTGCATGGGATGGATTATCACAGGACAGCATTAGGAACCATTAGCATTGCAATCTGACATTTCCTTCTGTCTGCAACTATTCTTTTGTTGATGAGCATATTTTATGTTTTTATGTTTTTCCACCATGTTAAACTATATGTGTCCAACACTTGTGTTCTCTAAAGAGGATGTGTTAACTTATTTTCACTCAGAAAATCAACTAAACATGCCATTTGACCAGGGGGTGATCAAAATTCTGTCTCCAGTTTAATACATGTGCATAATTATCGCAGTTACAGACAAATTTGAAAAAATCATGCTCCTTATTTTGAGCAATACTATAGCTATGCTAATTAAGCAGACTACAGTAAGTAGTGAGCAGTAAAGTGCATGCTCAAATGTTATCACATGACCATAGGAATCCGTTAAATTTAGCTCTCCATTAAAATTCTCTTTGACTGCCTCAGTCACATGTGAATTATCAAGATACTCAAAGAATATTTAACTGGACGTTCAGCACATTCACTTTGAGCAGACTTCCATATTAGTACTCGTACCATTTGAATTCTTGAAGTCACTGTATTGCCAAGGTGCTTAGGCTCCTAGAGCTATTGTAGTAGTGGTCTTGGGTGAGACTATGAGGCGACCTATGCATTAATGTACACTGTTTACATAGTATACAGTTTTTGTGAAGTTTACAACTCTTCCTAGCCTGGAGACTTTTAACTTCATATTTGTACCAATGTAATTTATTTTTAATGCTATTGCACAGACTCCCCGCATCACTGCACATGTGCAGCCTTCAGTTTCCCTGCACACGGCAGCATGCCACTCATTATTTTGCCATTAAACCCAGAATTAAACCCAGAATGAGTCCGCAAAAAGCCACAGTAGATCACATGTAGCTTGTAAAGAGAAAGACAGTAAAGCCCTTTAGAAAAACAGATGAATGTGAATGTTCTGCCACCTCAGCCAATATTACAGCCTAGTCTTACTCATCTCGTCATTCAAATCAAAAACAGAGCTACTGAGTTGATCCCAAAAGCAACACGTTTGTGAATTATGTTAAAAGTGTTATTCCATTAAATTTATTTAAAAAGAGTGGGAAAAGGAACTTGCACTCACACTTTTCAAGGTACTGATAAGACACAGCAAGCAGGTCTAATAGCTTTCCTTTTCTTGGGTTAATTAACTAAATTAGATTTTATATAGGCAGCAATCATAATTGATGTTGTCACCAGCACTAGGGTTTGGTGGGTATCATAGGAAGAAAAAAATGACTTAAAATTCAGCTTGCTGGACAAATGGGTGGTGGTATGCGTTGGTTATTGAGTAAAACCGGCTCTAGTGTTCTCGATCTGACTTAAATGAAAACCTTTTGCTAACAGAATCATATTTGTTGCTTATCGCAGGGCAGCTAACAACGTTATTTCCACTGTGCTCATAGCTGTTGCTGAATTTAACAAGTTTCTCGGCTGTCTGAGATGCGCTTAAGCCTTAAGCTTGTTCAGTTTTAAACAGGAGGGATGCACCTCGGCGCACTACAGTTTGTACAGTTATGTTGTGAGTTTACAGTTTATCTAGGGACAGGAATCTGAAGTTGAACACATTGAAAAAGTAGAAACCAAGATGGTCACATCGCAAAAAAATGTGATCCTGGTAAAGCAAAGTAGCCCAAATCTAGGCAATATGTCTGATATTTCACATTTCGAGATTGCTGTAGGCTTATTATAAGATCGCTTAACTTGTTTGTCCTGTTTTTATTGATTTAATAAGTCAAAGGATCAAATAATTGTGTTTTCTGTAAGAAATATATACTGTAAAAAGTACAACCTAAAAAAAAAATAATGTTACAAGCAATTGAAGTTCTACTCAATATTACTTTGACTAAAGGAACTGTTCATTCAAAGAACTTTTTTATTATTAGTTTAAATGAACCTAATTTATTTGCTTGATGAAATAAAGTAGTTTAATCAAAATAAACCAACCAAGAATTTTTACAGTGTATACTTGAAACCAGCAAAATGAAGCCAATATAGTGAAATCATTTGAGTAATATCAATAATCAATTAGACATATGGACTATATTTTAAGATGGTTCCACTTAAGAAGATACCATTTTTGCAATGCGTCTTGTGCACACAGAACACTAACTTCAATTCAAGGAAATAATACACTGTAAAAAGTGCAACCTAATAAGAAAGTACTATAATTTGTTACAAGCAACTGAACGAGTTTTACTTAACTAAAAAACTCCTTTGATTGAAATAACTGTTTGTTCAAAGTCCTCAAAGTCCTTTTCTTAGGTTGAATAAACCTAATTCATTAGCTTGTAACAAATTAGACTATATTTGAGTATTATGGTTGAACTAATGAAACACTTTTTACAGCGTAGTTCAGTAAATGGAACCAGGGAAGCTCCATGTACTCTTATGGATAGACCAGGTTCCGGACGAAGACCCGGACCAGGCACCCAACTCTGACCAGTCTTTGTAAATTTGAATCTTGTTCTTTTCCCTCCAGTTGCAAGGCAAGTGTTACTTACCATCCTGCTCATCTTAAAGACTGGGCCTTTGAGCAAACATGTGCTTTTTAAACGTTCAAAATGATCACTCAGTTCCTTTTTTTTTTTTAAATTAAATCAGTAGGCCTGGCGACCTGTGAAGAAAAAAAAGGGAAAAAAAGAAAAGATAATCTCACCCCTCTGAATTAGCTGTCCACAAAATGAGGGCCAACCCCCAGCAGCTTGTGATTTGCCTTTGGATGCCTAATCATTTAGGAGGATAACAGGGCTTCTCTCTGCATGTAGGCAATTCTGCCACACTACACGTCTACAAGCTGCCTCGAGCTTTATACTTTAGCATGGTCATTTAAAAATGCCTGACCTTTTCATCACTGAAGTGCCGGACCTCTGCCAAACCACCAAAAAATAGCTGATTAATTATCGGCTTCAATTATAACTAACTTTACTAATAAAGCACATTGTCAAACAGGTGGCCTCTGCTGAGCCTCGGCTTGATTAAACTGTACCGAACCTGCTCTCCGGTCCTAATCAGAAGGAACCCATGGCTTCCGTACATGTTGAAGGTCATTCTAAACACGGACGTCTTGATCATCCCATGCCTTTTGTGCAGAACATGGCATTTGACATTGAAAAAAAGCCCCATTTTATGATAATATGATGAATAAAAAAGTGCTGATGTATCTGTAGAGGCAACTTTGCAATTCCCGGAACTGTAGGGGTCGGAAATAATGGCTCTGTGGCGGTTTCTGCACTTCATCTCTAGACTGTCAGATCGACAGGGAAATGCCATTGGATGGCTCATACTTATTATGCTCAAATGGTTTTGGAAATGAGACCCCAGCTGTTTTCTCAATTTGCAGCCTTAAGGCAGCGATTTAAAAAGATAAAAGGCTAAAAGCGGAAGCAAAGCACCCTCCAATCTGTCATTCATGTGACCTTGGTTTAGAGGACAGCAAGTATTCGTTCTTTCTACAGACTTTTTTTTTTCGTTTTCTTTTCCTCCTCCAAATTACTGTACACGACTTTTAAGATCACTTCGTTACATCTTTGGAATTATTAATCTAAGAAAAAAAAAACCTGATTTTCCCATATCAGCAACCAGTCAGTAATAAACTACATTTTTAAACAATTGGCAGCATTTGTGGGCAAATCGCTGTCCTTTTGTTAAGGTAATGCACCACAGATCAGATTAGCAGTGACTTGAAGGTTGTGCAAGCTCTCATGGTCACCTTATGTTATAGATAAACTGGGGGAATTGGTTCGGGCAAAGGACCAAAGCAGGGGTCTCAGGCTTAAATCCTTGAGTGCTACAGCACCGCACTGTTTAGTGTCCCAGCAGCACCACACCGGATTCACCTAGGGTCAGGGTCTAATCTGTGTAGCGCTGTGGGCTAAAGTAAAAGAATCCTATTGTAACAGATTTTTTTCCCAGGTCTTTCCAGCCCCATCCACACCTATTCAGATATTTTTGGAAACATCAGGTTTTTTCCTCTCTGTGTTTTGGCCTCCTGTTCACGTGATGACAGTTTTCACTGGCTCAAATATGACTGATAGCTTGCTCATTTCTGAGTCAATAACATAATTTAATTTGGCTTTATTTTTTCAGAAGCATCAGAACGTACTGCTCTGTCCTTTTAAATGGGGCGTCACCTGAATTGCAAATATTAAATACCTTAACGTTTCTAAAGATATAAGACTAACAAAGTCATCCAAACTCCATCCCGATAGAAAGAAAGGCTAGAAAAACTAAATTTCTCTCCCTGATGAATGTGTTGATGTTTTACAGTATGCATCCACTTGCGTGCCAGATATCATGGAACTATTTACATCGTTGTTAGTGACAATCAGATTATAGTGTAAATTAAAGAAAATACAAAATGTAGTAAATGCATTCATGGAGATGCATCATTTAAAAAAAAAAGCTTTACTGTTTTAACACAGTGCTGTACCATGTTTAGAAAGCCATGGTGAGCACTGTTTGTTTAGCTGTTAGCTTTGTACCTAATTGAAAAGTTTTTCACATGTATCTCTAGCAGAATCTGTAATGTTGCTGGAGGTGAAGGAGACAAGAAAGCTGGATGCAAGTGCAAGCTGGGTACTTTATTAGAGTCTGTATTGAAAACGGCAAAGGACAAAACAAACAAACAGAACAAAAGCTAGAACTAGAACAACACCACAAACCAACAGGAAACAAGCAGAACAAAGAACAAACTACTTGGGATAACTACACTGAAGTAGGACCAACAAACGAAGAACAAGACAAACACAAGGGGTATAAATACAGGGGGAAAGGAACAAGAAACACCTGAGCCATCACAGGGCAGGGCAACAGATGAAACACAGGTGAAGGGCAAGGCAATGAGGTGGAGCAAGGGAGGAGCAACCAAACCAAAAAAAAAAACAGAAGCAGGGGCGTGAATTAGAGCAGGTGAACAAAAGCACATGGCATGAGGGAAAACAAAGACAGAACCAGACAAAGACAAGAGCAGGACAAGACATAATGTAACAAAATCCATCTTTTTAAATAATAATTTCACTCTCAAGAAAAAAAACAAAAAACAGTTTCTTCAACTAAACCCAAGACCCATTTGTGTGAATCAGTGTAAAGCATGATTTCATGTCAGTACAACCAGCATGAGCTGTAAACATTGCTGGGAAGCAAGAAGGCTAATCAGCCTATGAGGCCAGTTTAGGTTTGTACATAAATAACTGCATACAATGAACAAGAAATTGCTAATTGCAACTATGTATGATCATCAGTCAAAATTCTGTGATTGTGAAAATCAATGAACATCTTGCGCAGTAAACAATCTGCTGCTGTTGTTTGCTGTTGGATAGAAGCAATGAGACAAAAATGCAGGCGTATGCATTTTTTATGCTTATATGTAATTTTCAGATCATACCCACAAGCTAGAAAATGAGCTTGCTCAGTCCTCCATACAAGCTGGCTGTCTACAAGTAACATACAAGCTCAATATGACTTTAATTTTGACTTCCTGCTTGAACTACATCCAAAGTAAGCAGTTTCATACCAGTTTTGATAGTTTTGTGTAAACATGTACTTTCATTTACGTGTAGTACTGTCAAAGACTGCCTCTCTCCACTCTCTGACTGTGACCAAAACCAGGCTAACATTGATCAATAGGCTAAATGCAACATGGCTGCATTTATTTGCATGTTGAAATTTTTTTATTAGGCAGATTTCGCTGCACCTCAAACCAGCAGAGCTCTCCAGTAAAATGAATAGGATATGGCAATGCATGGTTTGCAGTTGGACACATGCCATCGAAGTCAACAACCTCCCAGCAGGCATTAGGCCTGCTTTTGCTTTTTTAAGGTTTAGGGTTTTTATGGGGGGGGGGGGGGGGGCACGCCACCACGTCACTTTTTATTTTTGGCGATGCCACCACGTCACTTTGTAAGAAAATCTCTGGCTTAGCTTTTACCTTTGAACAGTACACATGCTCATGACGTTCTTCTTAATGCTTTCAGCATCATATTTCATTAGATATTGTAGCCTTTTACTGAGCTGGTGTTACCATGTGAGCTTTTTCAAGTCATTTTCACAGTTTCTTGCATGGAGGGGGAGATTTTTGAAAATTCTGCAGGTGTGCAAAAAGACTTTGTTCAAGAAGGTGGAAAAAGGGAAATGTGTGGATGAGGCCTCAGAGTTACTAAGATTGCTGTTTCTGAGCACCTCTTGTTAGAAGCACTTCTTTCAGTCTGGGACGCTATCCCAGAACTCACGCTTCTGCTTTTGTGTATTTGTGGTGCATGTTCACATGTTTTCTGGTAAGTGGTAGGCATGCACAATGAAATGCATTTTATTCTTAATGCTGTAACGTTTTTCCACAACAAATTACCTCATCCACCCAGCGCCAGAGAGCTGTCATTACATTGCTGGCGCAAACTGTTAGAAGCCAAATGAGTGCTTATCACTGCTGTGATTGAACCCTGCTCTCCCATGTAGGAGATGAGTGACTTTACCATTCAGTAAATGGTCAATTACAAAACCCTCACACTCACAGCTCTTAAACTCCTCCATCCAGAACTACAAACCTGTAAAAATGCATCAAACATTAAAATTGTTCTCACACCCAGTTTACAAACATATACACTCATTGTCAAAAGAATAGTTGCACAAATAGCTGCACCCAAAAGGAATCAACCAACAGGAATGAAACTTGGTGGGTAGGTTTGACATTGTGAGACATGCGAACGATTCAAGATTCACGCTCAGCCACTCATGTGATGTCAGCAGGGATGGGGTTTATTGCTGTCCTTGACTGACCCAACAGTCACAAGTGCAGAAAATTAGCCAGCAGTTGCTTGACGCATAACTACATGCACGCAGACCGTTACGTTGACTGCCCTTAACACCACATCAGTGTTGCCAAGGACTGCACTGGGGTCGTGCCCGACTGTCATGGATTGACTCAGAATGGTAGCAGGTCATCTTCAGTGATGAGTCCCACTTTTGTCTTGGTGAAGACGAGCAACAAATCCGTATGTGGAGGCACCGTGGTCAGCACCAAGATGAACGGTTTATTGTCACGCGTCACACATCCAGAAGGCCTGGTGTCACTCCACCTCCACCCCTACTGCGACATCTTCCTGTAGCATTGCAATCCTACACTTCCTTCTGGGTGCAACTTTTTTTTTTTTTTTAAAACAATGAGTTGTATATTCTTTCTTGTGTGTCTAATAAATAAATATTAGCCTATAAGAAAAAGCTGCAGTCCTAGCAGGTACATTCAGAAGAGTGCCACAATAGAACAAGTGCACAGACTGAGATACAGCACTAAAATGCTGCTTCGTATGCATTTGTGAAGAATGTTAAAATTACGAGTCCATAACCGCCTGTCTCACAAGGATACAATGCATAACCACAGGTTTGTGGTCTTAATTAGCGCCTGCAATATCAATACACATCACATAAATGCCTACTTAAGCAAAACCACCAACAAAGGTGGACAGGTCGCAAGATTCATGAGGAATGACAAATAAACACTCATTTATAAACCAGAATATAAAATAATGCCAAGAAGTGAATTATCATCAGTAACCTTCACTGGATTTTAGCCTGCACTGCTTATTGGTATTATTAATTTATTTAATTATTAGAATGTTTATTTAGACTACAACTTCACCTGAAAAAAAAACAAACAAAAAAACTGCATTGCCAGCTCAAGATGGTTAATTTGATTAAGCAGGTAGAGCAGCTTAGGCAGAGGCATGGTGTGCTTTAGGTTGAGTTTGGTCTGCCAGCATGACCAGCTTTGACCAATCTTACCAAGCTGGTCACTCAGCATGCCCAAGCTGGTTGACCAGACTGCTTAATGATGTTGGTCAGCACGACCAACTAAAAATATGCTATGGTCGGTATCCCAACCATAGTTAAAGTTGCTAGGCTGTGAAAGGTGAGACACTTTGCTACAGCGCCACCTGGAGGCAGTGATCTCCCAAAGACAGAAGCTCTCCGTCTTGAGGGTGAAACAAGCTAAACCATGATATTTCCATTTCTTTACATGTTAGTGTCTATTTTATCCTAACCGACAGCATAACATCATATGTTTATTTTTAGGGACTGCCCCCCAAGAATTTTGTTTTAGATACTTTTATTAGCAAATCACAGACCCACCAGGAGCCCCCCTGTATTTTGCCTCTTTGGTTTCTGTGGCTAGGTTTGCCAAACTTTTGAGCTATGCAGCTTTCACTGGCAGGTCAGACAATTTGTCATGCTACGTTCTTAGTAATTCATGGAGAAACGTGTCCAAAGTTTCCAAAAGAAGTTCATAAAAAGGTCTCCTGTATGCGTCTAAAGACTACATGCATAACATGGCATTCTCTGTGCAGTGTTAGAGCATTACATGGATAAAGAAAGAGACCTGTCTACAGATCACAGACAGAAGCTTTATAAAATGGAAATCTATGAAAATGACATGGAAATAAAAGAGCAGCATTGTTGCTGTATTGCAGGGTAGGTAAATGTTTGATTATATTCATCTGAAATATAATAATAAGAACAACCTATTTTGGCTTTGAGTTACTTGCCCAACTCTGGTGCCATGGAAATTTAATAGACGAGCTAGAATTCAGTGCTTAGTTAAATAACACAGTGTCTCTTTATTAATGCAAAATTACCCAAAGAGCAGGATGTTGCCTGATGCATCCTGGACCAGCTGATCCAGCTACATGAAATTTTAGCTTTGGCAGCTTTGCATGTCTCAGATGCATTGATGCATTGTGAGTCCAAAGCAAACACAGAAACAAACCAGGGGAAAAGGTGGCTTGTAATGTATTCCCATCATCATTTCCATGCAGAGCTTGAGTCTAGGTTGCTGTGGTAGGGATTGTACAATTATCACATTCAACGCCAGATTAAGCCATGCGGCTCATGCTACCAGTTCACGATTGGAAGGAAGTGAATGATTTTGCATATATGGACATATAAATTAAATGCAAACACGGTGATCTTTGAAGTTTGATGAAACATTTAGAATGGAAAGCAGAATGCTAACTAACACACAGCGTACATATATCATTCTATTTGCTTTGTCAGCTCAAGGATATTTCCTCTAGAATAAGCCTCTTTCTTTCAGAGTGTGCTTTTTTTTGCTATTCTAATTTGGAGACCAAAGTAGATGCAGAGCGTCCTTGTAGCTTGTGGTGTCTTAAGCATTTGATATGTGTGACTAGGAAAGCATGGCTGATCCTCTGTTACTGAAGCAATTCAAAGCGCAGGCATGGTCTTTGGGGGAAAGGGCAAGGCAGGGGGAAAAAAAGCAGGAGAGATAAGAAGCTGACAGGGGAGAGAGAGAGAGCGCATGGCAGGACGAACAGTGAGGAAGGCTGTCAAAAATGAATACTGGATAGAGGAGGGTGCTAGCTATTAAGCAAAGTAAAGCCCAATTGTATGATTAGCATTATTTCACACTGGGATCAAACTCTAGCAGCGCTAATGCAAGTGTTAACAGGCTGTTATAATGGCATGTTTCTAAAGTTCTCACTTAGAGTTTGACTCTGTAAATGAAATGTTAAAGAAGGTTGACTGTGTAAAGGAAGTGTAATTGCTTCAGGGTGTATCAGCAGTTTCCGGTTCCAGACACATTTCTTACGTTTCCTCTAATCTAGCACACCTGATTCATGAGTTAGTTACTGTACAGAAGCCGCAAACATGTGCCAAACAGGACTACCATGTTGTACTGAGTTTTGTTGCAATGATCTCCTAATATTCTCACACGTTGGACCAATTAGACGTCTCGTCAACATCTGTTTTGCATTGACTTAACACATTGCAGTAAACGTGTTCATGCGCTAAGGGACTGAGCAGTGTTTCTGACCTCACGACCTGAAGGTTTAATGATGGCGAAGCCTGCAAAAGTTGCTGCGGAACAAAGTATAGGCAAATTACAGCTGCGGGAAAGTTAGTCCACAACAGGTCACCATGAAGGGATCTCAGTGTCTTCTCGCTTCCGCTGACAAACATGAAATATAACGGTGACTGAATAAACATCGGCTTTCTTTCTCTTAACATGGTTTGATGCTTGTATACATAACTCATATAAGATGAATGAATGAGGGTGTGGCGCAAATGCTAGCATATTGCTCCAACAGAGGCTTCAGCAGGGGTTCTCTAGCTGTATTCACACATGGATGAACAGTCAATCAATAAGCGTGCAGCATGAGCGATAGCAATTCAATTATTCATAGATTGCCGCCTGATGCGATTTCCGTTGTAATGGAGAAAAGCTTGCCGAACTCAAAAATGAATAGCTGAGGCAGTGCGCATTGCCAAACATCATGAAGCGTTCTGAATGCTGCTCTCAGCCTTTCTGTGCTAAGTTTATTTAATACGCTCATTGATATCAAAATGATATTAGTAATGAAGCATAGTTGTTTAATAAAACTTTATCGGCTTTGAACCAATGGTTGGATCTCACAGGTGGTTCAAATGGGTATCTGATGATGCCTTTATTATTACCTGGAAGAGCAACATTTAGGCAACCCTGGACTACTGCATTTGTAGCTTTCTGCAAATAAAATATCCTTCTTTATAATGCTTATCAAAGTGGATTTAATCCCGGTTAGTCCCATAAACAACTAAATAAATAAATACTAATTGTATAAATGTACAGCTGCTGTCCAAAGACATACAATTCTTTCCTAATTAGTAATTTTACAGGAGAGCAGCAGCAATATATAGAACAGAAATGACAAATATAATTTAATTTTCTCCAGTATTAATTCTTACTGACTATGCTTTACGTTTATTACAGCTTCCATTCTTTTCAGGAGTCTTGCTTTCAGTTTTTCAAAGAGAACTTCACTTCCAAAATCCAGCCTTAGCTGTTGGTTTTGTTCTCTGTTGCTTACAATCCATTTAATCTCAAACATGTTTGATGATGTCAAATAAAACTACACTTACAGCACTGTGCAACATTTACAGCACTGACCAGCCCACCATATCTATTTGTTCCTGATGGTGCCAGTAGTCACTAATGGTACTTTGTGTTTTTCTGATGGACTGATATAATAATATAAATGATTCTGGTGGTTCAACTGGTGTCCTGGGACTGATTCCAGATGCATTTGAGGGTTGATTAGAATAATAGGATCTAAAAGTGCCCTACAGGAAATCAGAGGTCTCTAACAATAACCATTAAGTCAATGCCCATTAAAAAGCAAAGCCATCCTAGGTTTTGATCCTAATGGTTCGGTTGGTCTGTGTGTGCCTTCAAGCTTTTTCCAAAATCCCAGAGTGCATTTTGTATGTTCTTCCGTTCTTACTCTGCTTCATTATTTATATGCTACACTGAGATAACCAAAGTAGCTAGCAGGTGTTAAAATGAAAACACATAACCCGTCTTAAACATGACATAATTACAGCCAATATGCTTCAAACTAATGCTAGGAAAGTAAGTTATAGTCAGCATTTCTCACCGGCCTCCTGCCGAGATATGTCCTCATCAGGTGCGGGGCTCAGCCCAGTTCACTCTAGGAATGCTTTGTGGTGTCCTCTCCAAGGTCTCAACACCTTTTATTAATATAATGAGGATCTTCTTAGCCACTCAAATATTTCTGGAACCCAGCACTGATCGTTGACACCTCTTGTACATAAAATCAAAAATAAAAATAAAATGAAACAAGAGAAAGATGTTTTCCCAATAAGGCCAATAAGGCCCTTCTTCATGTTTCCACACCACACGTCAGTCTCCACAACAGCCTTCTCATCTACATCTCTTCTCTCTAATGTTAACTAACAGAGAAACTATTTATTTACTTCTTTAATTATATACTCATCATTTAAAGAGTAGCTGCACCCAGAAGGAAATGTGGGATTGCAATGGGAAGGAAGATAAAGGTTACCAGTAACAATAAATGATGATAATTTTAGACTGATATTGGCCATATTTATTGGGCTACACACACAGAAGTAGTATCTCTCAGTATGACGTCGGGCCACCATGTTTCCTAACGCCAGACGTCTCGTTGTAGTGGTTCCTAATGGTGTTCTGTGATAATCCATTCCAGGCAGCTTAAATATTCTCACACAGTTCCTGCAGATTTTGCAGTAGGGGTGGAGGTGGAGTGACACCAGGTCCTCTGGACATGTGATGCATGACAACAAACTTCATCTTGGTGCTGACCACGGTGCTTCCACACACAGAAGTGGGACTCGTCACTGAAGGTGACCTGCTGCCATTCGGAGTCACTCTATGACAGTCTGGCATGACACCACTGCAGTCTTTGCCAATGCTGACATGGTATTTGCAATCAGAAGTCACAACGGTGTGGGTGCCCTGTGGTGCCCTGTGCAGCCGTCTGCCAGTGGTGCTGGCACCAACAAGATGACTCATGGAGAGCATCACTGCTCGCTGAATGTCCCCAATCATAGATGTTGGATCAGTCAGATACAGCTGTAAGACCTGTCCCTGCATACGTCACATGTATGGCCGAGTGTGAAACTTGAATCATTTGCATGTCTCACCATGTCAAACCTACCCACCAAGCTTCATTCCTGTCGGTTGATTCCTTCCGGGTGCAACTATTTGTGCAACTATTCCTATGATGACGAGTGTATTTTACACACACTTTGGAAAGCTAAAACAAACCATTCCGCCTGAGTAATGTGATAAACATTTTAGAGGTCTGCTTCCCGACCCAAGGACGATAGGCTCAATAAAATAATGGGGCTTAGGCTGATTTTTCATGCACAACATCTGACAGTAGTTGGATTTGTTTTCCAGTGAGGGTTTTCCTCTCTCTCTAGTTATGTGAAAGTTTATTTCTGTGTTTTTAATAACATTTTTGAGAGTTTGAGAAGTGAGTGAATGTGCCCCTGGATGTTGAAACGGATGTGCATACGGGCTGGGGTGAAACATGTGATATTTCAGGGCTGCTTGAAAAATATTACAGGGCTATAACCCCAGAAGCCCAGGCAAGAGGACACTCTTGGTCATTATCTACCTTAAGTAGCTTTTTTTATGCTTATTAGTCTTCTCACCGTCTTGCTGTTTTGCAGTTCATGCTGCTGCTGACAATCTTCACACGATTCCCGGATTAAAGTTCCTATATCTGTAATGCAAAAAGCCGGAATGAACTCTGTAGAGTATACTAGCACTATGCCAGATTCACGCTGACATTTGATACACTAATCTCTGGAGGCTGTTTCTTAAGTGCAGTTTGAATGAAACTGTGACAACATTGAAGGTGTAATGGGAAATAAGAGTAAGAAGCATCTTCAGCTTCATCTAACTTCTGTCCACCGTACAAGAATCAGCAGACCGGAGCTTGAGATGGGCATTGCTGGTTTAACACCTAAATAATTACAGACAAAACTCTTTCCTTGTGCTTATATTTGTATTGATTTTATACATTAGCTCATAATAACCGGAATCCCAGAGCTGGGAGTTAGTCACACATATGCAAGTCACAAGCATGTCTCAAGTCTTAACCTTGAAGTCTGACACAGCAGCAGGACCTCTGTAGGGTTAAAATAAGAAGAGCCTAATGCTTTTTCTTGCAGCTGATTATACAGCTAACTGTGCTAACTATACGTCATTATCCAGGAATTAAATGCGGAGTCTGTATATTTCTGTTACTGTTTTCTCGCCCTGCTTCAAAACTTACCGTTAGCTTTCTTGCTAATGTTCGACTAGCCAACAACTTAGCTTAATAGACACAGTCACGTACATGTCTTTGTAGGGTCTGTAGTGATGGATAAAGTTGGCTGTGGTGGTCGGGTCACTGATGTTTGATATGCAGACCATCCATATCGCTGTTCTCTTTTTACTACTTTCATCAACAAAATAATCCTTTAATCCAAACCTTACTCTTACTAGCATAGCAGCCTTTGTGATACAAGCTTCGTCGTACATTGACCTGTGCTGGTCTCCCGCGCTCTGATAGGTTGCCAGGTTTGCGCGCATTGCAACAGAAATCACTCAATCATGTTTTTAACAAAAAATCTCTAAATAAAACTTTAGGTCTCATAACCTGAAAATGGAAATATTTAATAATGATCAAGTCATTTCGAGTCATCTGCATCAAGTCTAAGTCAAGTCTCAAGTCATGGATAGCAAGTCAAAGTCAAGTCGAGTCTTTTATCAGTGTTAGTCAAGCAAGTCTCAAGTCCTCAAATCATGTGACTTAAGTCCTTAAACCCCGGGAATCACCTCATCAGAAAGTGCCACCAGCATTAAAACTACAGATCTTTTGGTAGCCTATTGGGGAGTAATTTTATTAAGCTTAGTCTACAGTAGACTTCAGATTAGGCTTCATGAATAATAAAAACTTAAATTATACTGTATTGATGATATGCACATGGTCAGTACATGGGTCGATGGGCTGGACAAATTGTTAGAACACCGGCCCAACCAGAAATTCTCCCAACTTTCCCAATTACCCATTCTGGCACTGATATCAAAGAAACTGACATATTTCAAAAGTAACTATTTTCTTAAATACTGGCCAAAAAAACCTTCTTTTTAAATGCAAGCAGTCAGATTTTCTTCGCTTTCACAGTAAAAATTGCACAGAGATCAAGACAACTGATATCAAGACCATGATTCAGCAAACATCCCTTAAAGAGCTTTAATTGGTTGTATAGATGAACATATTTTTACAACAGTCCATTCCCCCCCTCTCCCACGTTAACAGTTAACAGACTGTTAAACTCAAGGTCCCTATGAGAATGGTATGGCGAGCACTTTGTGAAGCTGTAACATCTGCTGCAGTTACTCCTTTTAAATTGAATCTCAAAATCAATCTCCTCTATGTTAACAACTCATTAATCTACAGTATAAGCGATTTGTGATTCTTAATGACTAAACCATTCCCAATTATCCCTGAGGTGATAACTATGCAATAGTTGCATGCTAGTAAATTAGACAAGCCTCTAAGTTTACTCTCCAAGGCAAACCTAATGGCAATTCTTTTAGAAAGGCAATGGAGCTGCACTTTGATAATACTGCAACAGTCAGACATTATGAATTATATGCTTTTCTATAGGCTATGTCGGATCTCAGTGAAGCACAGCTCTGATGCACATTTACAAAAACGCAGAATGGGCATTTTCATCACATAAGTTGACATTAACACTTGGCTAAGATGGGAATGATTTTATTCCATGCTCGGTAGCTTTAGTTCTCAATTAATGCATTATTCAGTAGACTGAATTTGCACAATGTTGCATCATTAAAATATATTAATAAAAAATAAAATTCCCTGAAGTGGAAGTAACAAGCATAAATGTTTAAGAGCATTCAGCACTTGTTGGTTGAGGTGCCTTACGCTCAGTGTCATTTTTCCATTCACGGCGGGGTTAGGCGTGTCACACTCTAAAATGCATTGCTAAAATATTTAAATAATGGAAGAAATAGAGCCCCCACCCTGTTCAAATTGTCAAACTATGTTTCTGTCAAGAGCTGGAGAACTTCGGACAATATACTCTCTGACAGGACTGACATTTTTATTCTCTGCTGGCTGACAGAAAGCTATTGTTACTGACTCTTCAAAATGGTTAATGTACATCACCCTTGTCAATTGGATATGTCTGGTATTTTCCTTTGTCAGAACGCAGCCTGACCATTGTTTGTGCTACATTTAATTGACATGAACCTTTGAGGTTGCCACAATGACATGTAATAAGTATATGAGATTCATTTGTGACATAAATACATAAAAACATATTTCCTCAAAGAAAATCAGCATGTACTAAGAGCAAATGTAGCAAAGTGTTCCAAATGAATTCATTTCTAAACAATGACATGTTATCAAACAGGGAAAAGGCTCAATGGCCGGTGAATTAGAAGAGGTCAGTTTGCATCCCGATGCCAAACAGTTTTCATCCCGATGCCAACTATCACACATTTTTCTCAGACAACATTGTGCTTAAGACCATTTAACGCAGTCTAGAGCCTTACATTGAAAGAGACCTTCAGGAAAGGCAGAGGAACAAGATTGTCATTGCGGATGTACACTGGATCATTGAAAAGTCAAGGAGTTCAAGAAAGAAGTCAACGTTTCAATGTTTCAATGTCAATGTTTCACTGACTACAGCAAAGCCTTCGACTGTGTGGTCCGTGTAAAATTATAGAATGCCCCAGAAAATTGGGAATACTGCGGCATTTCATTGTTGTAATGAAGAATCTCTTCACTGATCAACAAGCCACAGTCAGGACAGAAAATGGACAAACAGACCGGTTCCACAGTGGTGGTAGTATCAGCATTCTTGTCCAGTCAGTTTCAGAACATATAATGAAAGAAACAGGACTGGATAAAGATAATCGAGGGATAATAATTCAGGATTAGGGAAAGAAACATCAATAAACCAAACTCCATATGCTGATGACAAAACACTCATCTGGAAAATCTGGAAGACCTGAGGGCCCTTATAAAGAGGGTAAAAGAAAGTGAAAAGGTGGTACTTCAGCTCAGTACGAATAACACTGAGGTCATGACGACAGAAAAGACCGCCAACTGTACACTGATGGAGAAGATGTAGAAATGGTGGGCTTCTTTTTCCTACTTGGATCAATTATTAACAACGGAACCCTCAAGAAATATGACAAGGATTGGCACTCTGCGGAACAAGGATGAAGGATGAAGGATGATGGTCCTCTCTGTGGTTCTGTATGGATGTGAACGTTGAACAATTAACAAGGAGGACAGGAAACATATAGATGCCTTTAAACTTTGAGAGTGGTCTTGATGGCAAAGCAAGCAAGTGAATGGATCCTGGACCAAATCAAGCATCAGCTCTTACTTTCACTTGAAGCCCAGATATCTTTGGACATATAAAAAGAACCGATTCTTTGGAAAAGACTATTATGCTTGAAATCAGCTATAAGATGCATGGATGGATGCAATTCGAAGAATCATTAACCAGCCATTGAAAAGCCTGGAGACCCAAATACAAAACAGAACATTCTGGAGGAACAGTATCCATATGGTCAACACCAACAAGAGTACTGCTTCGAGTCTCCTCAGCTTACTTACATAGCATCATATTAGTAATCATATTAGTAAATGTGATTATAGAAGTATGTCCTTGCAAAACAATATATGTCACATTTTTTATTAGATTGTAGTTTGTTTTTTATGTAAAAGGGTGTACAAAATAAAAGAGGAAATATATATATATATATATTGTGTATACGGAATGGTTTTTCATTGGAGGGGTTCAATTACTGACAAGATTCCGATTAAAGTAAGGACAGACAAAGCTGCACTTTGACAATATCGCTCTGGCTTTCACATTTGGAAGGTGGATCATAGATCATTACTGGAGAAAGGGTCATGTCTTACCTCCAGGTTACACATTAGCTGAGTACTGGATTGGTTTGTGACTCACAGACCAAGATCTGCAACAATAACTACCACATGGGTAGGACAGCATCTGTAATATTGTACTGTTATGTAATGAATCAGCCAGGTTCACATAGGTTCACATGTGGTTGGTGTAGCTCAGCTGGTAACACCACTACCCACCAGGGAGCCACCACATGTGGGAGACTGGGGTTCGAATCCCGGTCTGGGTGACTGTGCTATGCTACACCAATAAGAGTCCTTGGGCAAGACTCCTAACACTACATTGGCCTACCTGTAATATGATTAACCTTGTAAGTCGCTCTGGATAAGAGCGTCAGCTAAATGCCATAAATGTAAATGTAGTCACTAAGCACTGACGCTGGAGCTCTAATAGAGCATTTCAGACAGTGGGTGAATACAGCTATACAGTATGAGAAAAATATTGTGTTTTGGGAAAAAAGGAAGCAAGTAGACCCCAAAAATAAAATCATGAATGTTGAAAATGAGCATAATAGGTCCCCTCTAACCAGTGATAATTAAGTCTGTGTCTGTGTAGTAAGCAATATTGTCAGGAGGGCAAGTGGCATGAGGAAGCAATATCATCAGGTGGGTGAGTGGTACGCCAATGGGGCTTTCTGCACAGCACTGAACAGCAGGAAACTCCATGGTGGTCAAACTGGTCCAGAAGGTGGACGAGCAGGGGCACCTAATTAAAGCAGATGAAGCAACACTATCAGACAGGTGTAGGGAAGGGCAGTTGTTCAGCTCAGCTAAGAAACACAGACAATTCTGTTTAAAGTGACAGAGCATTACGTCTACTTCCTTTTCTCAGTACCGACTTCTTGATAGCTGCATGTCCTTTCAGGCCCACACCACATAAACCCACAACATTGAGGTGTCTTCTCACAGTGGAAGGATGGACAGAAATACCAGTAGAATTTTCAGATCTGGAGCAAGAGCAGAGCTTGGGTTTCTCCTATAAGTGCTGTTTATCTGATGGTGGCAGTTTTGGTGGTCTAGCAAGTCTTGTACCTTTATTAGGAGTCTAATTTTCTCTCTATCTTTTAGCAAGCCCTCCATTCTTTCACTTATTTTGCCCTGACTTCCCCCCTGCTTATGCAAGTGGAATATCAAATCTCTTCAGAAACATCTCCTGAAAAATGAATAGACAGTACATATTGGCCAATCTCTGACTTGTATGGGGTCTGACCACCCTGTGGCTTTTTGCAGAGTACTGTAGTTTCCTATGATGCTGCTTATCACATGTTCTATATGTATATTGAGCAATATCATAAAATCTAGGTTCCTAAAAAGTATTTGTCTTAAATACACGATTCTAGGAAAAAAAAACTTTATTTGATATAGATGATATACAATATTCTTAGACAGCTCCTTCTCTCTTGTGCGTATCATTTCCAATAAAAGTTCCTTATATCACCATCAACTGAAAAATCCTTACAGTGGCCCTTGGAATGACGTCATTCCAAAGAGGCACCTTTTTGGCACCATGTTTTTATATGCATGGACTTTTTGATGCATATATAATTTTGACATTTGACATTTTGACATCGTTCCATATTCTGAGTTTTGAGCTTTCAGGGTTTGAAATTTAGCCAGTAGGCCTTAGAGCAGATTTCATCATACCCTTAGCTCTCTTCCTATGTGCAATGTGACAAGACGTCCTATGGCAGGTTGTCTGACCAGGGTTCAAGAGAGTGAAAGAAGGTGAAGTGGACTGTTGCAGAAGGAGTAATGGAAAGCCTTTTATTTAAACCATTCATATTGCAAGAGATAGATTTCAGCAGCACCTCTCAGCACAGGTCTGCCTGAAAGCCGAATTGCTATAATGCTGCTTTTCCAGAGATGACTTATTCATCTTTGCTGTAGGTGCAAGAAGCTCTCTTTTAGGTGAATAGGTGCATTTACATGTTCAGATGTGAGGTGCAGCAAAGAGTAATGGCCTTTTCAGACTGTCTCAATAAGGTGCTGCTGTCTTTGGACAGTATGGAAGCTCCCTAACTGAAGACATCTTTGCACAGACCTTGCTTATGCCTCTACCTTCAAGTATTGTCTTCCTAATAAGTCAATTAATTTCAGAGAATGCATGAAAAAGGGTAAGCAAACTGCGTTCAGTGTAATTCAAGACTTGCCCTGCCAGGCTTCTATAAAAAGGATATTATTCTCTTCCCGAGGATATTATTTTCTTCCTTCATACCAATAAACATGCAAAGGCACTGTATTAACAAATGAATGTGAGTGGCCTATTAAAATATTGTATAACAGGAGCCCATCTGTTTTGCACGCCGCTTACTGTAAATAAAGACCACGGCCATTATAGTTCACTCTGATTATTCATGCTGAATGCACAGGAATAAGAATAGGCTAGCATAAGAATAGCATTCACATCTCCATTAGTGTTAGCAAAGATTAACACTTGGCATGTGCGTGCTACATTTTAGGTGTGCCCTGCCTAGGTGCCAGCTTCATGATCATACCGAGCAAGCTTGCCCTTTTTGTGGACTTTTGAGATTCAGTGTGGTGTAGGATAGAGATAGGGTGCCATGCTACAGCACCCCTGGAACAACCCCAGGTTAAGTACATTACTCAAGGGCATAACAGCAGGGGCTGGAGGAAATGCAGGAACCTACAGCTCTTTGGTACTACATCTTTTTGCCCTGTCTGTTTTCAAACTGCTTCCTGGTGTGGAGCCCTAACCTACTGAGCCTGTCCAGCACTGAGCTTTCACTTGCCCCACTGTTAGAAAAACAGCAGGCTCCATGTACTCCAGGAAGATACTGGACCAGTAAAGCAGTCTTGGGATAACGTTTGACCATACAGTCTCACATAAAGATCAAAATGGGTTCTTTAAAGCGAGGCCATAGAAGAACCCCTTTATGTTCCCTAATGGATGGTTCTAACATAATTGCTTTGGTAAATGTGATGTTTGAGTGAGTATAAAGGAAGTTTATAGAACCCCCACATTGTGTAAAGGCTGTGTACCAGTTCAAGTATTTTGGTAGAACCATGGAGACAAAACAAAGACCATTTAGGAACCCTTTTAAGGGTGTAGAAGAAAAAGGGAATGATAACATTCCCGTAGCCAAAAGAAATATTTAATACACTTTACATTCCAATGCTTGTAGGTACCAGAGGGGAACCCCTGGGGCCTTTTAGGCCTTCAGAAAACAGTCTAATGATTTCTGTGAAAGAAAAATAAAGTACATATCTGTGCTTTTTAGGTAATTTTATTTATTATAATTATCCTGCTTGTTGTATTCAGACATGTTATTTCTCTGTAATGTTTTCATTAGAAACAACAGTAATAAACTCTTAAAATTCTCAATGGAAAACTGTCCAATTAGGATTTAGTTCTCTGTGGTATCTAGGTAGATACAGTCAAAGGAGCTCCCTCATTGGTTAGGACTTTAGGAGCTGAACTGAAGGCCTAATGCATCAGATTAACTGCTAACGTAATGAGGAACTGACCAATCAAGGTTTGATTCACGATGGGTTACTGTACACTTGCTACATAAGTTAAAATATATGTCCATCTGTTAGAAGCTTCAAATGAAACATGGCATGAAGTTTACAAGCTTCAAAAGTCCATGTTGTAGAATAAACATGAACATAAACATTACTGTAGAGTTGCTTGACTCTGCTCATCCAGAGTTTCTTTCCAGATTTTCTTTCCAGATGGTATTAATGGAGATTTTTTCCTCCCTTTGCAGCCTCTATTCCTCTGAGAATGCTTTGTTTTTTGGATTTGGACGTTGCTTTAAGGATTTGATAGCATTCAGCAATAACAGCATTAGTCAGATCAGGGACTGTGTATGTTGAGTGATGTTTACTTTAGTTCTAGGTCACGCCAACAATATTGGATGCTGCTCCACACAGTTCTACTGTTCCACAGTCCAGTGCTAGGGGCCTTACACCCCTCAAGCCAACACTTGGCACTGGGCAGTTGCTTCAGAGCATCCCATTCTATTATAATATCTATATATATTCTATATATTTCATTCTATCTGTGAAAATTATACAAACTGTCTGTGTCAGCAGTGGGTGGACCTTAAAGTAGCTGTATTCATTAATTAGAAAGGGTGTCAAGATAATAATGGGCATATGGTGTATATTGACCAGACTTGACCAGGTGATTTCACTAAGATATCACTTTTTGCGGTGTACTGTAAACTGTTAATGTATTTGTCAGTTGTATGCATGTGGAGGAAGATGCACAGAAAGAAATTTGTGAGTGCATATTGTATTTGAGTGTGTGTGTGTGTGTGTGTATGTTTGTGTGAGTACGTTGTGTCGCCCACATCACAGGGTAATATCTCTAAGGTAATTTGCGCTGATATATTTACCAATGCTTTCAGTGCAAGAAAATGATCCATCCCCCGAGAATGTATCACCTTACAAATTACATGACTCTCAGGGCCATATTTACCGAATCAATTCTACGGACAACATCCACAGCTTCTAGAGATTGTGTCACTTCGATTCAAATGCATTCTGACACTGTCTCCCTCGCTAATCTCAGAGTTTGCTGAGCCAGCCATGGGACCAGACATTTTCTCTTCTCACTTATTAATAATCCATTGCAGGAAGCTAATCCTTTCATTATCCAATACAACAAAAAACACAAACAGAGTAAATGTAATCAATTAGCATCACGCTAAAACAACATGCTACAGGACCCGCATTGGTAATTTCCCATATTAGTCGCAGAAAGTCTTTTGAAATGACTTGCCGCAATTTCAATATCACTGCTCTAATTCTGAGAGGAAGGAGCTCAATCTAGGTTAATATTTAATTATGATCAGTAAATATTAATGTCTGTAGGATGATAGCGCAGTGGATGGAAATAGGGGAGGGGGGTTGACTGCAGCTCATCTCACAAAGAAAAGGGTTAATAGTGAGTGAAGATGGTGCAGTATTGGTTACAACTGGGAGTTTTTAGTGCTTTAGGTAGTAGGCTAGCTTCAGGTTGTGGCTTTAAGTAGGGGAATTATAAAAGTAGCATCAATAGTTCATTTCTTTTGTGTCTACCAGCTAGGAATTACACACAAATTGGGTTTAAAATATGCATGCAGTAAGAGCTTTGCTTTATTCCAAAGCTTTAAAGAGGATGCAGTCAACAAAACTGCATTTCCCTTGCCAGTTCACAGATACATGTTACTCGTCATTGCATCTACCGTCTGAGAAACTGTGAAATGTGAAGTCTCTGCCATTTCGGCGTACTCCCATTTCACAAATTCTAAAGGCTGGTAGGATTTGCTGCTCATTTCTCCATTACATCATGCAAACGTCCCCTTCCTTATTTGAATAAACATGCCCACTTAGCCATCTTTCATTTCTACTGCCACTATATCATGTAGCGTCGCTTCGGATAGACAGGACTGTGGAAAATACTGATGTAACATCACACATAACTAACATTAAACTTCTGTGTTAGTGACTGATTGAGCAGGCTATTTCTCCTTGATGTTAACAGGCTGTCTGTGGGCAAATAGGACCATGTTCTGGCCTTGTTAAGCTGGTTAGCCAAGCTTAGATGGGAGACTTTTATTCTAGCCAATAGCCTCCAGTAATATTCAGATACATGCTTTAAGTTTAAATCTTCATTGAAGGAATCAGTATTCAAACTGTAACATCTGAAGAATGGGATATGTTACTGAAAACGTAGCTTAAAATAACAGTTTTGAAAGCATTTTGATGTTAAACTGGCCTATAGTAGGAAGAACTGTGTCACTGTCATTGCCACTCCAGGCTTATTACTGCACTGTGTAACTTTGGTGGAGTGGGCAAAGAGACCTCTTCGGTACCACATCACACACCCACAACTATGGTTCCTCAGCCAGCTAAGAAGAGGCTAGCTTGCTATTATCACTATGGAATTAACCCCTGTTGTAAAACATCAAACCATAAACACTACTAGCAATGAAAGAATTATATGTTCTAACTGAGTGAAGAAACACAGGGTTGTAAACTGCTTATACTGCCCTGATGTTAGCTGAAGTGATTTGTCTCCCAACTAAACAAAAGAAAAACAAAAGAAAAACACTAAGAAAATCAGACAGCAGAGTGTATATCCCTGCTACTGTTATTTATATTTTATTATATATTTAAATTTATATTGCAACATTGCCTAGAAATGTATTGGTGTCATTTGTATCTCACATACTGCAGCTTTATAGGGTTCTAAAAGTCATCTAACCTGAGTTCCATTTCTGGTTTGCATGCAAAAAATATATTCATTTATTCAGTTTTTGTCAATCTCACACCAAATAAGACTTGAGGGTTTGCAGTATAGCATACCTGTTTTAGCTAGCTATAAATTACAGCTATAAATTACAATATCCAGTGTCATCAAAGCATGTCCTATTATCATTTCTGGATCAGGACTCTTGCTTAATCAATTCATTGTAGGTGAAGAGACTCTAGTGTCACTCACGGTCCACCAGGCTTTTAATAGAAGGTCATTAATTTGTCTGACCCTGATGTCTATTCAAATCATCATAATCACTAAACATAAAGGAGAACAGTCTCCATTAGGTAGAATCAAACTCTGTCCAACAGATCAATACAAGCCCAAAACAAAGTGGCAGCTGTACCTTGATTGGTGGGCTCGCTTCACACTTCTTTTGTTTTGACATGTTACGTTTTTATGCACACATAAGCTAAAAGAAAGCTCAGATTTGGCCATAATGTAGTGGAGTGAAAAGTAAGATGTTTGACTTCCGTAAAGTAAACATACATAAACAAATTACTTACAGAAGAGTAACCAATTACATTTATTTCTTACTCTCCACCACTGAATATTATTGCCTGATTATTATATAGTCTGATACAATGAGACCAGTATTCATTAAAGCATCCATATCATGTAAAACCAAATTTCCCTTGCATATTTTTAAATAATTAGTTTAAAGTAAAATGTAAACATGTTGAAGTTTCAACACTTACCACCATTTTTCATTGTGCAACAGAGAACTACACTCTTTTGAAACCCATGCAAACAACATCAATTCCCCTGTAATGTAGCTTTAAATATCTGCAAGATTCAGATGCCCATATTTAATCTAGAGAGCTCCTATAAAATAAGAGCATTCACCACCATTAGCGTAATCGTAATGTAAAGCATTAGCATTATTTTAGCTGGGAAATCAAGTAAAAAGAAAGATACAGTCAAAGAACTTGTGATGATGTCTGGCCTTTTGTATGAACAAGGTTAAAAAGTAGAGAATGTATGTAATGTTGTAGTCACGAATGTTACAGGTGAGGAAAACCAAGACCTTGAAAGTCAGAGACTTTGTAGTAGTTGAGTTTTTGAAAAAAATGAATTAATGTCCTCTTACACTATGTGACAAGATTTTTGTTCCCAACATCTATGTGTTATATTACAATTACTTATGTGTAAAATATAAACAAAAACAGCTCTATTCATCCCACACTTTGTTTCTGTGAGAAGGACAATGAAATGAAAAAAAAAATCATATTTTACTTAGTAATGTGTATGATATTAACACAGCGCATTAAGTATATATTGTAATGTAATGTATATTCTGCTAAAACATTGAAAATTTTGTCAGATTTCTTAATAACAGCTTCAATGAATCCTCAAAACTTTACAGAATAAAAGTCTGCCATCTAAGCGAGCAGCAATCGTCCACCTTACCTTCAAGAGCTTTCTTGCAGTGCTCGCACCTGAAATAAGATGGCCATGGTTTGCCTTAACCCCCGACAGACATGCTGAAATATGCTTACACATCTTAGCGATGCTTTCATGGAGTACTTTCTGCTCTTGTCTTGATAAATTAGCCACAGACGTAGCGGAATGCGTCTGCTGGATGCAACGACCTCTTAATGCCATCTAAATGAAATGTAACTCTGTATCCACTATCCACTTACTCAGCTGGAACATAAACTGAAATGGTTGTTGTAATGCACCTGTATTTACACTGCTAGGTATACCATTGGACAGTCCCAGACAGTTCCAGAAAGTTCTAAAAAATTGTCCAAAGTAATAGAAAATTTCAGACAGTTCTATAACCTTCTTGAGAGACAGTTCCAGAAGCTACATGAAGTCTACCCAGCACTGAATGTATCTCAAATGTTCTGGAAAATAGAAAACTTTTCAAAACATAATTGTTCTATTGGAATTAACAGCCATTTTCTGTACATTTTATGCCTAAGAATACACTTAGTACCCGGAAACTAGACAAAAATAAATAATTGTAATATAATGTTATTATATTCATTATTGTTTAGGGCAACTTAGCGTATTAACTTTTGGAAGTAAGTGATGATGAGATAATTCCCTGTCACTTTTTCTCTAAAACCTAATCAGAATCACCACCTAAAGCCAACTGAATTTAAACCAAACAACATACAGCCATTTTTATTATGAAATGAAAACACTTCACTCTGCCCAAGGGGATGTTTGAATTTTGTAAACAATGAATTTCAGCAAACAAATAGTATCCAGTTAAGCCATCATGGAATGGATGAATTTGATCCCAAATGGAAGCAAACTAATTTAATTTAATGATGCACTACATACGATTTTGGGGATTTGGGGATTCAAGGACCCCTCTGTTGTTAGTGCAAACAACATATAAGGACATCTCTGACTTTTAAAGTATTAATTCAGACTCATGTCAGTGCTCCTAATGATGCTACAAAAGTTACGTATGACTGGTTTAAAACATGTAGCGAAATTACTGTCTGATTCTGTTTAATGGCTCTTTGTTTTAATATTCAATAAAGAAAGAAAGAAGGTTTCGTTTCCAGTCCACATTCACACCCAAGTGCACAAGATCAAGACAAGCTGAGTCCAAATGATGACCAAAACAAGCCCAAGATCGTTATTTAAGGTCTAGAGATTGGTCTAGTGACCAAGACTGGACTTGAGTACTACAATATTACATACATAATGCTGTGCCCTGCAGCAGCCATGGTTGAGCACTCGACCTCTCAAGAAGGGCCATGCCCCTTACTCCACCCCATCTACCAAAACAGCCAATGAGATGAGTGGACATTAAAGGGCCCATATTAAGGAAAGTCAAATTTCCGTAGCTGTTTTTAAATACAGGATTCTGATGTTATATGTAATAACATGTTAAAGTTTCAACATTTAACCTTACAGTCCTTACAGTCAATATATGATAACTATGCTGCAAAAGGCCTGTTTGGAATTTATTGTTTCTGTGATGTCACAGAAACCAACTCATTTACATATTTATTCCCCACTTTCAAAGGCTTAGCAAACAATGTAGCCTACACGGGATGAAAACTTAGCATTGCAGCCTTTAGCTGGGGCAGTCACGGGCTGGAGGTTAGGGAACCAGCCTTGTGACTGAAGGGTCACTTGTTCCATTCCCTCAACCGACAGTAACGACTGAAGTGCCCTTGAGCAAGGCACCTAACCGCCAACTGCTCCCTGGGTACCGTGGATAAGGCTGCCCACCACTCCAGGCAAGTGTGCTCACTGCCACCTAGTGTGTGCGTTCACTACTGTGTGCCTGCATGTGGGTTTCACTTCACAGATGGGTTAAATGCATAAGAGGAATCCCTCTGTGTGTAAAAACACAAATGGCCCTAAACTCTGTACTCAGGGAATGATTGGCCTAAACTAAAACTTTCTTGTTCTTTTATCTTTTTTTGTACTATTTTTGTTATGTTTGTGTTCATCTCTGATGCCACAATAAATAAAATTATGCACATATACCTTCATTGTTTCTGTGATGTCACGGGGACCAGTTAATTTACAGCTCTGGAAAAATTTAAGAGCCTCAGTGCTCAGTTTCTCTAGTTTTACAGTTTATGGGTTTGTGTTTGACCAAAATGAGCAGTTTTGTTTTATTCTATACACTACTGGAAACATGTCTCCTAAATTCCAGATAAAATATTGTATTTTTGATCTGTTTATTTAGAAAATGACGAATGACGCCTCCACAAGCCTGTTTTTGAACCATGCTAGCTGTGCATTTCAGCCCTAGCCACCGCTCACCAGTCTTTCTGTAGGTCACTTGAGGTCATCTTACGATGGTTAAGTTACATTTGAATGAGGTGGTGCTCATCACGGTCAGTAGAGAGTGGTTTTCGCCCTCTGCCAGTATGTAGCTGTGTTGTCCTGTGTGTTTGCTGCTTGACCTTGTTCTTATGAACCAGACGCTCACTGTATCTGCCAGTAAAGCTAGAACCCAACCTTCTGTTCCTCACTAAGAACCTGCTGTACATGTGGAGATGCTGATTTAAGAAGAAACTGGCGTGGTCTCTTATTTATTTCCAGAGCTGTACATGTATACTTGTCTATTCAGCACAAAGTGAGGTTGTAAATGGTCATGTAAAATGTACCATGGCTGTGTTGGTTACTTAAAGTCACACAAACCTGGTAATTTAGCCTAAAAGAGAAAAACTAAAATACAAACTGAAATGCAGGATAAGGGCCCTTTAATATACAAAACCACCATTCACAAAATGACCTCTTTTCCCAAAGAGGGGAAAAACCACATCATACAAAGACTGAATTAAGGTGTTATCAAAGACCACAGAGAACGGCATTAAAATGGAAGGAACAAGCGTCTACTTTAGGTGTTTCCAACCTGCTTATTCTAGAACATGTGCTGCTAAGTCATATACAAATGCTTACAGCTTTGCGGTCTTATTTGTAAATATAAGTCACTTTGACCTGTTTAGATGTGCTATGTGCAAACGGGATGAGAGGGATGTTTCTAATAAATTGGAAATTGAATGGAAAATGGAATATACACTGGAAAGCATGGGAGAGAGGAAGTGTTGTCTTTATGGTGACAGGGTTGTCACTGGTGAGAGAGGTTGCGTGGAGAGATAAGCAGCAGCCCTTTGTGTGAGAAAATCACATTTGTTTAGATTTGAGGATATTCTGCAAATTTACATTCAGCGTCCTTCCTTTAAGCTAAAACAAATATTACAGCGAGCTGTCGGCACAAATGTTGGCGTAGGAATTAATAGAGGCCCAGCTTTGTCACTTGCGTTGCATTTTCACTGACCAGTTTTTTTCCAGTGCCCGTGCGAGGGGAGGCGGAGGCTGATTAAATTTGATAGAAGGCGAGGAGACAGAATATGTACACAGAGGCAAGCGAGAAAATTATCTGCAGGAGACGTGTCAGCATAGAGAATTATGTTGGCCAAAGAGATTTTGCTTATTGTAATCAGAAAAATACAGGGACATCATAGCAGGGGTTCACCTCACACACAGAAGAATGGTGGTGGTGGTGGTTGAGGGGGGTGTTGGGGCTGTGGCTGGCTGGCTTCTGTTTCTTCTGTCATGCATTTGAATGGAGGCAGACTGGCCGTCTTTCACATATACGATATTTCAGTGTAATAAATGGAGAATACTCCGCTCTGTGGCTGTCGCAGAATGGGATTTGAATAAGCCCCGTCGTTCCCTGCGTGTAGATCAGGTGTCACTTACCTTCCGCTCCGCCCTTTGTGCAGCGTGCCAGCACACAGGGGGCCAGTGCCTCGTGATTTACAGGTAATAAAACCAGTCAGAGATGACAGCCAGAGACAGGCTGTTACCACAGACAGGCCGTATTAAATGAGAACAGTCAATACATCTCATCGTGATAATATGAATTATTCCCTTTCTGTGTAATAAAGGAGCTGCCTACAGCGATTTAACAGCTGCCAGTGAGGAAATCATGAACTTTGGCTCTGGCTGACTAGCTGACTTTGAAAAAAGCCTTACCTGCAGCAGCGTTGTATACTTAATAAAGAACAAGTGCCATGAATAGGTGCGACGTTTGGTTAGCTAATACCAGATACTGCAAATACTAGACCACTAATTGAGGCTATGTGCAAAAGGTTCCACTTACACCTACAGTGTATCTATGCTCATTGGCCATTTTTTTCAGAAACACCTACCATTTAAACACCTGTGGCCCATCTTATGCTCATTTATGTATGATTCATCAGCTAACCTGAACCCTGCCCATCAATGGAAAGGGACCTCCACAGGACAACCACTGACCAGATATCATTTGGGTGGTGTTAGGCTGGTACAACATATCAGCTGCAGCTGCATTCTTGGAGTTTTTAAACTTCTCAGTGGCACTGCTAGGTTAAGAAAAGCCTGCCAAGCAAAAATATCCAGCCAAGAGCCTCTTCTGGCCAGGGACTGACCACTGATGAAGGACTAAAAGATGACTAACACAAACTGCACATGGAATAAATTAAGCGTCTCTGTAACTGTATATCCAGAAGGTGTGTGGTCCATCTCCAAAATAATATCTGGTCATTGGTGGTCCTACAGTGCACTGAAAATTTACACATCAATAACTTACATCACATAAGTTACATTACAAACCCATCTTGCCAAAAGTAACTACCATGAAAAACAGAATTGTGTTGCATTTTGAGGTTGGCCTTGATTATTTTGGTATTTGTTTCTCTCTTTAATATTCAGAAGCTTTGTACTTTTCCATCCACAAAAAATTACAACCTAAACTACAACCTGGGGCATAGTCACAGCCAAGCCTGATTAATAAGAGGCGTACCTAATCAAATCGGGGGAAAATATTTATTTTGCCACATTTTAGGATAATTTAAACTGATTTGTGTTCCGGGTACATTATGGAAAATCAAAATCACCACATTATACGCCAAGCTCCTCTTTATTTTCCTCAGCCCTCTAATCTATCCAGCATTGCATCAGGCCTTCAGTACATTATCAGCACCCATCATGTTCGTATTTAGCATTAGGGCACCAAAATCATTGGTAGTTTCTGAAGTGAATTTTTTAGATCCAACAGCGACAAGACTACACAATGGCCAGCTGTGGTTTGACCACAGACTGGACTGTCTGCTATGTTGATCACCATACGAGATGCTATGCTAATGTTATCCGGAGAGACTTTGACTTCTTGAAATATATATATATATATATATATATATATATATATATATATATATATATATATATATGTTGGCTTTACCTTTAACAGACACAATCTGTATTACTGTATGGTATTGTAAGTTATGTGTGAAGTATACCTGAACATCTCAAGAAGTCAAAGTCACTCCGGATAACGTTAGCATAGCATCTCGTATAGTGATAAACATAGCAGACAGTCCAGTCTGTGGTCAAACCACATTTATAAGATGTATAAGATGTTGAAAAAGAACTGGTAATTATAACTTTAGTCATAGTATCACATAATATAATTTAAAAATCAGCAAGTACATTAGGCTGTATTATGTTTTGTTAACTGTATGAGTAGCATACCTTCCCATTAGCTAGACAATTGTCGAGATGGACTTTTATAACATATTTGTAATGTATGCTTTATGAATAATCAATGAGGACATGAGAAGTACCTAACTGTGAAACTAATGCCTCATTTAGAATAGGATTCAGCGTTTCAGAAAACATTTTTCATGCCCGTCATTGCAATCTATTTCAGCGTATGACAGTTAGATTTAAGTTTAAGTTTGTTGTGTTGTTTTTCCTCATCTTTGCACATCTCAGCTGTCTGCCTTAACTTAATAATTATGCTGCCTTCATCGTCATGTAAAAGCTGTGCCTGTGGTGAGCACATGCTTTATACATGGGGCTGCTGTTTTAGTGAAGGGAAGTGCTGGCTGGGTTTATGTGAATCCAGCATGCTGGTTGATGTTAGTTGACACAGTCTTGCTATTGTTGTGTATCAGGGCATAAGTGTTGGAAAGATATAATGATGACTCCGCTGCTCTTGGTAATGGGCAAAAGGCTGAAGTCACAACACTGAGGTATGTAACATGCTTGGAAATTGCATCTACCAAGTTGGCCAACTCTTTCACAGGCCTATGCAAAAATGTATTTCAGCCTACAGAAATACTATATATGCTAATTATGTAAAATGAAAGAACTTGATAAAATAAGTGGAAACAGCAAACTAAACCCATGATCATGATGAATCATAGTCATTTATCAGAGCAACATATAGCAGCTGGGCTTCAGTTCTGATATATTTGAATTGCAATAAATAGTGATACCTTAACAGTGGTGTTTGGAATAGCACTATTAGAGTTAATCAAGTCAAGTAGATTTAGTGCATGTCATTTTTTAGTGTGGACCCAGTAGAGAGTGGCTTACAAGTAGCGTAACAGTAGATAGACTACTGTCTGTAATTGTAAACATACAAGTGCAAGTATGTTCGGTGTCTCTGATTATATGGCCGAAGAGTGCAGGTACTAGGTACCAGGTACACAAGATAAGGTCAGTGTTCATTATTAGAAAGAGCAAAAAAAGATGATAACCAAGAGGAATGAGGGATAATGTTCTATGGACAGATAAATCTGTGATGTGATGGTATAGTCTTATTTGACAAACCATGAATTCTATTCTATAACTGAAAATCTTGCAGATGATTACCTATCAATTGAAACTAAAGCACACTGATGGTTTATATTATTGTGAGTGAAATGTCTCATTACTGGATAGGAACATAATAATAATAATAATAATAGTTTTAAATGTCCAGACAAATGCACTTTCTGTCCAAAGGGGTTTATAGTTTTGTGAATAGTTTTTCAATATAATAAACAAAAAATTACATAGTACTCCATATTAATATCATGTAAAACATGCACACTTTATGAATCTAGATTTAGAAATTATTTGTATTTAATGTGTTATGGAGAGTTTATGAATGAATGAGTTTATGAAGTTTAAGATGTGAATGTGTTACGTAGACACTCTTCAAGTGAAGTGTTACCGGTACTGTTTGGTTGCAGTTGTTCCTGCTAAGCTGACACAACCTTTAGGGGGCAATTACTTTTCCACACAGGTGTTGTAGGTGTTGTTTCCTTTGATAAATGAGATTGTTTAGTACTTTTTGTGTTATATTATACTTGATATAAGGATCTGAAACCATTTAGTGTGATCAAAATATATATATTTTTCACACCACTCCAGGAGCTTCTAACAAACTGCCGACTGCGTGTGTCAGATACATAATACTGAGAACCAGCACTCACAGACTGTGAAGAGAAAAGATCTGTAAACAGAAGCACAGTGTCAGTTTTGTTGGAACAGCCAAACCCCTAGTGCCTTGTACAACCGTCCCAAAACACACAAGCTTCACTTAAATCGCTCCGCAGTTTCAGTTTTGGCTGACACAATCCAGCCAAGATTTTTCCCTCCGTCCACATCTGAGCCGTACCAGTCCACATTCGCTGATGGCTCATTCAGTTTTCTTGACGTTGGTAAAAGATGATGCAACCCTACAACATAAACATGGCGCATTACATAAAAAGCAGGATCCAGCACAGCTAACTGTGAGAAGATCATGATTCATTATTCACCAAGGAACCAGGAATTAGGCCTGCATGTGTGTGGGTATGTGTTTTAGAGATTAACTGAATTGTGCCTGATTAGCTGGTTAAGTAGAACGTTATGCCTCTCATGTCATAACACATCACATTATGGCACATAATGTGTCATAAAATGCTCTCAAGTACCTTTATGTAATCTATCCTCCATGTGCAGAGAAAAAATGGGAAGCACTAAAGCGGTGACTCATCAGGATGGAGTGTGACCCTTGAATAAATTACTCTTTCATGCATTAGCCGCAGACTGTCATGCACAAGACTTTTTTTTCAAAATCAACAGGAAGGGAAAGAATGCATTCTATATTTTGTTATTAATCAGTCAAAAACAAAAACAAATGACAAAAAAAACAAAAAAAAAAACAAGCAGTAATAGCAACTATATATTATTACCGCAGAACAAGGTCAGAAACGTGTCGAATAGCGACCTAGCGTGAAGAACCAGCTTCATCAGCTTCTCCTAGTCTGCATTTTTGCCAGTCGATTAAATTGTAATAATCTCATGGCACCCTTCGAGCTGGAATCAAAATGCACGGCTACCTCTTCGCTGTGCTATTGTGCCTCTAATTGAGTATTGCATGTCAGAGCTTCCAAAGGACGGGGCTTGCATAATTACATTAATATGCTGGATATTTACATGACCTTTCTGTATATGGCTGCCAGCAGTCAGAGGCAGAGATTGCCTAATAAGTGTCGGCTCGTGTTTGGTGAGATCATAAACTGCGTGATGTTGTATGAGATGGCACCGGGGCTGTTGAGGCTGACCAGTTCATCAGCTAAACAGATTTGATCATATTCCAGCACATTAATCATGTCCTGTTACATTCCGAGCTGCAGCTAGACGTCGGGAGCAAGACCGCATGGCATCATGCAAGGAATTAGAAAGAAGACTGATGCATCTCCAGAGAAAATCTCTCCAATCTTTATCACAGCTCACGCTGAAGCGAGACCAATAAGGCAGATTTCTCGCTTTTCTCGCTCCTCTTAAATTGTTTTGAATCTCAGTATTCGGAACAAGAGCCTAGAATTCTGAAAGGATTGCCATTCCAAGAGGAGGAATTGATTCTAAGAATGCATCCATAAACAAATAGCACCATCTTCTGAATACTGAAAACAGTTGCAGCAGAACTGGGACTGTGTTTGTTTGTGAATTTGCCATTCGGGTACAGTAAGTTGCTTGTGTCGATGTTTTAGCAACCTTGTCATGCTTTGAAAGTCAAAATATACCTGTCTATGAAACTTCCAGACAACATTTTTTTCCCTCCTTTAGGAATCTTATATCTTTTACCCAACAAACAAGCAGCTTTATCATTTCATCTTCTGCAATGTTGACAGTTGACAGAAGTGCACAGATAAAAAATAATTTATTTTTAATTGAGTTGAAGACCTAATAAACGTTGGGCCATCGTTATCTTCTTTCTTTCTTTCTTCTTCTTTTTTTTTCCTTTCTTTTTTTTTTTTTATTTTTTAAAGCAATTGTCGATAGGATCTGTGTTCCCGCTCTAATCAAAAGGGCCAGGGGCGAGTCAGGATGGCCTGCCGCTCTATAGCTGTCATAAACTGTCTCTCCTTTTTCCCCATAGCTTGGAGGATTTTGTAGAGGAGCACCCAGGCAAGGACATAACCCCTGTCGGCGACCACTTCCCCAATCGGAAGGGGGATTGGAGCACATGTTGCTCCTGATAAACCACTGTGATCAATCTCCTGGATGCACAGCGAATCAGTGGAGCGCGAGCCTTTGAAAATCAAGCCCTGCCCCTGACGTGCCAGCCAATGATTATGTGGTCAGCGATGCCAAAGGCAATCTACAACATGAAGGCACCAGATGCAGCAGTCTGTCAGTTTTCAATGCTAATTAAACATAGACGAGGAATTGACTGGAACGGGATCGCCATGACGGAGCGATGCCATATCGATAACTGATAAACTGCAGCATAAATAATGTTTATTTCAGTTTCAAAATATCGCATGACTGGCCTTAGAGTTCCAACCGTTCAAGAAAACATAGCATTTATCCCCATTTGTATTCATACAACACTGCCGGCCTTATTGAAAATAACTTTTGCATTAAATGTACTGAGATTTCAACACTTCTGTGCTTCTTATTCAAATGGCCAGCACAAGCCTGCGCTGCCACAGGGAGCTTTTCAATGATCTGTACAATAGTGTTAAATAATACTCAGATGTCCGCATTCGTGCCTGATGCAGGTTATACCATTCTCGTTAAATAGAGAGCATAATTATTCCCTTTGAGTTATGAGTTGTTGCTTTGCTTTCACAATGCATGACTTCATGTCACTCTGTATATAAAAGCCCTTGTTACTGTGCAGATTTTCATCTGCACCCATGCAGACCTTGCCCCTTAAAAATGTTCACAAGGCTCCGGTGTGCCTCTTGGTATCTGCTCACTTATTCCCTGCAATAAAATATCAATCAAATACTTTTCCACTCCAGTGGTCTAATTTCAGGCCCTTGAATGGCTTTTGGTTTTGCTCCATTAACTTTTACTGCGGACAACCTCAAGGAGGTTCTAGCATGCAGCCGCTATAGTGTTTGAGCAATTTTCAGGATATGAGCATATTTGAGAGAAGCTTGTCCGTTTTACTACAGCTTACACAGGGCCCCATAGGAATAGGTTTTGTCAACTTTCTGTTACACCCCCATCCCCCACATTCCCTCACCCTCCAACCCCCCACCAAAAGGTGTTCTTTATTTAATACTGACATACTCTTGTATCTCTCACACTCACTCTATATATATATATATATATATACACACACACACACACACACACACACACAGTATATATGCTATATAAAGGAGA
>CM067485.1:10516059-10605492 GCA_034552555.1 Semaprochilodus insignis
TATATATATATATATATACCGTCGTATATCGTTGGCCCATTCATAAAATATATAAATATTCATGGACAGACAAAAGAATTTGTCCAAAATTGCTTCAAAAAAATCTTATATCTTATAATCTTATATCTTATATCAACCTCCATTACAAGGTAAGAAAGCTGCTTCATCCTACTGTAAAGTTCCATTTTGGAGTTTTTCAGGTGACTGCATAATACCATGAGAGCTATTTTATTAATTTTATTATTATTCATTATTCTATATGTGGAGAAAGAGTGAGAGCGATAGAGCGAGAGCTTTGTAGCACCTATAAAACTTCATAACATATGTAACATATTTCAAACACTTCAGTAACACTTCAGCTTATGTCAGTATTCACAAGACAACATGTAATATTTTAAGGCAGACATCGGATCATTAACCATATCAAAAACGGAGCCATGCCGGCAATATATTTTGAGTAGCCATGCGTACCTAACCACAGTAGCCATAATAAAATGCATAAGTCTGTATCTGCATTTCCTCTGTGCTACCATGTTTTCTATCACTGTTTTTTTGTTATCTATTGTTGGATGTACTGCATATAAGCGCGTGAGCACATTCAGAGTATCAGAGAGTCAGTCAGTGATGTATCTAGGACCTACAGAAGGACTAGAGTGACATTTATTTCTATATAAAACTAGCACAGATACCTAATTTCTATTGCTAATAATAGAAAGCAGTGATTGGTGATTGGACCTGTATTATATTTTTGACAGTACAACAACACATAATTTTACCTTTTATGTTTTGAACTTGTTTCATGCTCCTTGTTTATTTCAAATTTTATACTTTTGATGCATTGGGTCAATACATTACATCATCTTTCCTGTTAACAACACTTAAAAACTGTTTTTTTCGGAGGCACTTTGAAAATGATATTTTCCCATCCTTCTGTTATACAAGAACTTGTTGTCATACTTTCAGTCTAATAAGAAATGCATTTTCAATGGAAGAGAGTTCTGGACTACAGGATGGCCAGTCTAGCACTCTCACACTCTCTAATTACACAGCCATGCTGTTGTAACATGAATAGAATGGGGCTTGATGTTCCCATGATGAAATATGTATGGATGTTCCTGAAAAAGACGACTTCTAGAAGGCAGCATATGATGCTCTAAGATGTATTCAGCATTGATGGGGCTTTCACAGATATGCAGATAAGTTTCCCCACTAATACCCACCACTTCCTGGTCTTTAAACTATGCCAGTAACAATCTGGATGGTCCTTTTGTTCTTTGGTCCAGAGAACATAACATCCACTATTCCCTAAATAATCTCAAAGGTTCACTTAGATCACTGTGCATCAATGCACCATTTTAGATGAGTCCGGGGAGCTGTGCATAATACAGTCTAAACTTGTCTTTGTGGATGTAGTGACAGATGGTGTTTATTGACAACAGTTTGTCAAAGTATTCCCGAGCCAATATGTTTGTATCCATCACAGAAGCATGCCAGTTTTTGATGCAGAGCCATCTAAGGGGTTCAAAGATCATGGACATTCATTTGTGGATTTCGGCCTTTTGCTTTACACACAGAACTTTCTACAGATTCTCTGAATAAACTGAAGGTATCGTGTACTGCAGAGGGTAAAATATATATAATCCTTAAGATCTCAGACTAATAAACATCGTTTTTGGTGATGCATTTTTTCGGCCTTTCCTGGTTCACTAAGGATTAGGCATTACCTGGTTGCTCCTTTTAAGTTCCAGCATAATTACATCACTTGTATATTTTGTGTATATGCCTCTGTGTGCATCTCCAATGTGTTGCATGTCTCAATTTTACAATGAATATATATAATTATAAAAATAGTGAAGTTAAGGTAAGCTGCTACATATGTCTTGGTACTGTTTGTGCAAGGAGTTCAAAGTAAATTTACAACCCACTGCTTTCTGTTTTTATTTGCATGTAAATACTGTCCCATCTGTTTTGGAATTGCGTTTGCACTAAATCAAAATGAACATAAAACTACAGACATGTATTATTATTTTATTATTTTTCTTTTTTTTCCCCCACACAAATCATTAGGCTTAGGCCCTGAGGGTTCCCCGCTGGGTTTATCAGAGTAAACGCAACTGATGCATGACTAATATTTCTATTCATGTGTTTGCTTGTTCAACACTATTAAAAAAAGTAAATTTTCAACAAATGTTTTTACATATCAAGCCATATAAGAGCAGCTTTCGGAAACCACATGTTAAAGGAGGAGAATGTAAACATTTTGATGTCAATCTTAATGAATTAAAGTGTGTTCATGTCGTCAGCTGTGTTGGGCTGAGTACTGGCATAAGCTGTTCGTAAATAGATACAGATACAAGGTGTTATTATTTTTTTTTTTATTGTATTTTATTAATTTTTTGTATTTTGTGGCTCCGTCAGACAACCTAGGCTTTGGGCCAATTAGGAGAGCAGAGAGTAGCACGAACAGGACTTCCAGAATGCTGTAAAGCCCCTCCACAGCCTTTGTTTAGTTTAAATTTAATGCTTCAGTTTGGCTGTTTCTTAGTTGGAATGTGTGTTACATCTTGGTTCTGTTTAAACATGTTCTTTTTCAGTTTAATTGGTATGTTAGAAGTTCTACCCTCTTTGTATTACGTCTATTGGTTCCCCCCCCCCCCCAGTTCCCTTCTTTATTTGTTCTTTCTCAAAAACAACTCCATGAACAATTCCAAGAGCAGAAAACGACTCAGTCCACTTTTTTGCACCAGTGCTACAATATGTTATTCAGTCCTTATGTGTGTGTTATGAAGCCCATATGCAGGCAGCCTCCAAATGGTATCAATAAACTTAATGAACAATACAAATGCAGTAATGGCAGTAATGTCATTTGTGTACTGATTAAATTATGCTTAAAAACGGTGGCCTTACGGACTCCAACCCCTTTCGGGGTGATACTTGATATAGCCACACCAGCAACTTTAATTATAGCTCTCTCCATAGACTCTATATGAGTGGCTTGGCACCTCTCCAGTTTGAATCCATTGATTTTCCATAACAGTATGAAGAATGCTGTTGACTGGTGAGGATTAATAAATTGCATCTTCAGAGTCACTTTGGCATCCTTAATGAAGCTAGATGCATTTTCCCAGAGAAGGCCAGCTGTGTTTGAATTGGCTTTAGATGTGTTGCAACCTCTTGAATAAAATTACAAGTAATCCACTGATTCTTAAATTATGCTTTTGTTTGCCAGAGAACTCAAGGAAGAGTGCAAAAAAGTGTAAAAGTGTGACATTTATCTTCTCCCTTTTTTTTCTTTTTCATCTGCCTTTTTTGTTTGCTCTTCTGTCTCTTAGCATGCATTTAATAGAAATTGCAAATTAGTTCTAGAAGGGACACGTCAGTCACTGTGGCTTGGGAGCAGATGCTCACAAATGAAATATGATATTTATGAAAATATTTCATTTTGTTAGCTTTACACTATAAATGTCTGTGAAAAGTCACATAAGTTAACTAGTTGCAGTACTTCATTAAATAATATTCACTAGTTGCAGTACTTCACAAATAATATTCACAATAATCATAAAACAAACAAACAGTTTGGTAACATTTTCTATGAATCAGGTATCTATAATGCATTGTAAATGCATATATTATGATCCATTAAACATTCATAATGCTTTCAGATACTGTAACTAGAGATTTTAAATTGTGCAAAAAGAAGAGTTTTTTTTGCTCAACAAAGTATATATTAGAGGTGGACAACAAAGCAAAAATATAATATTGTGATACATCAATTAGTATATGTATATGTGGTATGTCAGGATATAAATTTTTTTCAGACTGTTCAGTTGGTAAGTCAGTAAATCCATGGTTGTGTCTAAACTATTAGCTGATAGTGTATATTAGTGAATGAATCATAGCAACGTTTCTTGGAAGGATACAAAATGCCCAAAGAATCTGAAAACCCCATATAACCCTTTAACCCTTTTGTTTGTTGTATCCTGTTTCCAAGTCTTGCATTCAGCAATAGAAATGTCTGTGTACGGTTCTCTTAGAAAGGACAAAAAAGGGTCAATACAGATATAAAAAAGAAAATAACGAGTCCTCGCCATGATGTGGAGTGCAGTGATGAACGAATAGGGCTGGTATCCGCAATTTAAGACAGCTATTGACATTCTTTGTTTGCATCTCTGTTTTCTTTTAACGTACAGCTCCGTTTGGGTCAACATGTTATTCAGTCGAAATGACCTTCATTTGCCCACTCCATATGCTGGAAAATGGGCTGCCTCTTGTGCCTCTGCTGGCTTCAGCTTTTATTGAGCAAGAGGCTGAAGTATTGTGGCCCCAATCAGGCCCTGTTGTTGTATCAATTATTTCGGTGGATCACGCTCAAATTCTGGAACCCATTTCGGTTCCACCTCCCCAGTTACAGTAGGTGAACACTCACTCTGGAATAGTCATTTGCTGAACTTTCACTCCACTGTCCTCTATAAGCAACTCTTTGAATTATTTTTCTGCTTGACTGTCTCTGTGAAATAACTCCTGCTTAGTGTAAGTGTTTGTTGAGATACAGTGGAGTGAGATGTGCAGAATGGACAAATTCTCTTTCAGAATTAGGCTGAAAAAAAAAAACCAAAATAAGGCCTCAAGACCCTATAAGCACTGGTCTAATGGACCTACTGAAATGGTTGGTGCACAAATGCGGTTCTAAAAATCAAATGTGTTTATACAGTGTACATTTTGGTACAACTCTTTCCACATTTTGCTGCATTATTTCTCATTCATAGCTCATTCATAGCTCATTAAATAACTAGAAGAGCAGCTGTATTTTATTATAATTAAATATAATGTTGATGATGATATAATTTTTGTACATCAAGGCAGAATGTAATTCATCACATAACTATGTATCTGATATAGAACTATGGAATTAGAACTAAATTGTGGTCAAATTGAATTGTCCACATTCCCTACAGGGAACACGCTTCTGCACATTGTTTTGCACAATTACTTGTTATTTGCTGAACTGAGCAAATGCAGCCTGTGCAAAGGTCAAATTTAATATTTAATATTTTTATTCCAATATGTTAACATGAAATTCCACTATAATATATACTGTAAGTGTTTGTCCTGAACAGTATTTGTTAGCATTTTGGTTTTGTTGAATAGCAATCAAACCTGTCATTTAACAAACTTCTGCAATAACTGTGTGCAGCGAATAGTAATTAGACTTTGGTAGACCAAAACAAACCTTGTTCAGGATCAACAACTTACGTAATTATGTCAATGTTTTATACTTATGCTAATCTAGTGCATAGATGTATAATGTATGTCTAATAGGAATTAACCTATCTCTGATCTCTGATGTATCTCCTAGTCCTGCAATGGCTGAATGTTTCAAAAACATTTGTTTTTGTTTAAAACCTCTGTTAAAAGCCTCTGAAAATTCTGCTGGTCTCTAAAGGGCTGAACTGTTGGTACCCTACACTGCAGGCAAAAGCTGTCCCTAGAAACACTCTATTCCAGACGAGCAACCTATTTGTACATACCACGATTACGTTACAAAGTGGATCAGGCACTAATTGAAGTTTTACATCATGCATTCTGTATTGGTATTGATTTTAGATCATTCGCGTATTAACAGGAAGCTGAAACCGATTCTAAAACCAGAAGAGCACTCTAATATAGCAACCTGAGATTGTAACTAATGTGGAGAAGTGTAGAACATGGGGCAGGGCTGTCCTCTCACAGACAAAAAAATCAATTTACCAGAGACGGCACCTTCATATTTACATCTCAACCCGGTCTTCATTTCACCACTGGGGGCTCAGTGCTGAGTGTCACTGTTAGCACTCACAGAGAAGAGCAGATGACACTTTCTGCCTTCACTTTTCTCAAAGATGAATCTGGCGTCTTTAATTGTCAAATGGAAGACAAGTGTTTTTGGCTTAATCAGGGATTTAATCATAATCTCACTGTGAAGAGATTTAGGATAGCTTAGGATAGGTCCAAACGTGTGATGTGTGACAGACTGGAGAAGTTAAACATTACTCAAAGCCTTATGCAAGCCAAGTCTGGGAAAAGTTTTTTAACTTTGGAAATGTTAAAGTAATGAACATTGCATTGAGGATTGCTAATTTTAGTAAAAATATATCTAGATCTAGTATATCTATTTTAATAGATATACATGATTCAGTTTTTCCCAAACTGCATTATTTATCTTATAATGTACATATGTCTTTACCCTCTGTCTGAAACACTGTGTTAAAGTTCCTGCATCTTTAAGCTCCTCCTGCTGTTGAGGCCTGTGTGCTCTGATTGGTCAGTTTGGCCACTCTGTTCTGACTCATCAGTTCTGCTCCAGAGTCCGATCCTGAAAGGCAGAATCTGATCCTGAAAGGCAGACAGAAGAAGTTTAGGCCAGATGCACATTTGCAAACTAAACTGCAGCAGGACATTCCAGAGTGGTAAGTTTTTACTGTTTTAGCGTTTTACGCATTGTGTAGATGGGCAATAAGGATTGTGTTATGAGACGATGGGACCTTGTAACAGAGAAAAGGGCTGGAATTCCCAAGAGGTCCAGCGAGAAAGTGGTTTCTGTGGGTGACAGTTTTTCCCACTGTCATGTGCTTTGGGCTTTATAACTTTGCAGACTGTTTGCATGCACAAAAAGCTACATAACAACAAGAAAAGGGTTAAAAAACAGGAAAGCATCATAGGTCCCTTTTAAATATGGTACAAACAGGTCATTTGGCTCAAAAAGAACCACTTTTTGCTCCCCAAAAAACTTCCAGTGAATGATTCTTTAAAGAACACCCCATATCAGAAAAAGCAAATCTTAAATGCACTTGTATTTACTTGCAGACGGTAAGAACACAAGATATTTCATGTTCTGTCTAGTAGACATTTCATTTGTTAATATACATCCATTCCTGCCATTCAGGCCTGCAATACATTCAAAACAAAGCCAGGACAGGCAGTTTGGAGGTAATGAGGTTAAATAATCAAATAGAAGGTGATTCTGCCACTTAAAACTTTACTGTGCCAAAAGAAAGAGTTATGTCATCCAGTGTTTAGAAGCACCATTGACTCCTCTGGGCTCAGAGGCATGTGTTATGCTCTACTGACCTATGGAAAAGTGTATTGTGGTCAGACGAATGAGTATTTCAGGCCTTTTTGGAACAAATGGGCACTGTCTGCTTCAGATTAAAAATGAAAAAAAAAAAAACAAACAAACAAACAAAAAAAACAATCTGTTACCAACAACAAGCCCAAAAGCCATCTTTTTAGAGTCTTTGATGGTATGGGGTCAGTGTGTCAGTGCCCCTGGCAAAGGTAACTTATCACTTCTGTGATGCACCATTAATGTCAAAAAATACATAAAGCTCAGGGATGCCCATGCATATTTCAGACGATGCAAAAACTACATTTGGACAAATAAGATGGTGCAGGGCAGTCCTGACCTGTTGCATATTAAAATGCAACTACAGAGACCCTGTACTGTTGCACACCTTAAAACATGTTTGCAAGAACAGCACAAAATTACATCTAAAGCCTTCCATCACTTGCCATCTTTAGTCCCTGAGGTGTTGTAAAATGGAACAGCAACATTACAAAGTGGTAAATGCTTCACTATTTACAAATCACTATTTTCAGTTTTAATTTGAATTTAGCATCCCATCCCAACTTCTGATTTGAGGTTTTCTATTTTTTTTTTTGTAATGAGATGTAACGTAATAAAATGAGAAAATACTTTTTCAATATGTAAATGTGAAGTAAAGTGAAGTAATATGTGAAGTAATGTTTTTTTTACCCTAGAATTGTACATCCATGCTAAGAGCCACAGCGGTAGCCCTTTTCACTGTAAAAAAGACCAACTTAACAAAAGTTTGAAGCTGATTGACAGACATATCTTAAGCAGTAAGTTTCCTGAACATAAGATTTCTTTCTTGAACTGAAAAAGATAAGTTTGATGAACAATATAAAATGACTTTGTTCTGTATTCCCCTGCCAGTTTGTCACCGTGAGTTGAGTCAACTTTATTTACCTTTGGTTATAACATTATATTTTTAGATTTCATTAAAGGTTCCTTTTTGAACTTCAACAGGGAATTCCCTGTACTCTACAGTCTTAGGCATCATTATGCTTTAAACCATCTGCTTTCATGTAGAATGGTTTTTACACAACGCAAAAGTACAAATATCAAAAGTCACCTGGCTTATTGGTATCACCTCATCAGTTGCACAAAGGCACAAAGAGTGTTTGGTTTAAGTCCAAGCCTGGGTAAACAAACCATGCTACAGCTATAGGAGTCCTTGTGCAAGACTCGTATGGCTACATTCACCTATCTATATAAGCATGTTTAAAAGCGTGGGTGACTTTAAATAGCACAATATGCCAAATGCCATTAATGTAATGTAAGGTAAAAAGAAGAAAAGTTCTCACCAAGAGTTTTCACCTCTTGTACTAGAACAACAGAACAACAAAACGTCTTCACATCGGTATCAGAACAAAACCTTTAAAATTGTAGGTTTACAGGAGAGAAAAAAAAAACACTGTTCACTAGTAATTGAAACAATTGTGAATCATTTCTATTTGTCCATGAAATTTTAACACTGTCTGAAGGGCAATTCAAGTTTTTAAAATATGGCAAAATGGAAAAATGGACAAAGGTTGTTGCATTAAAGCAACATTATGTTAGCTCAACTAAATATGGCTTTATCAAATGTCAATCAGCATTACTTACAGTAATCAAGATATAGAAATGGGTATGATTGGTAAGATCCTATCGTTTGCAAGTTGATTTTTTTTACAGTGTCCTTTTTAAAACTTCTGGTTATTTTAGTACAGAAGTTCTTTTTGCCTTTAATTTAACATATTTCTTAATTTACCATCTGAAGCTGTGAGGGCCCTTTGTTGGACCCACATTTCAAGTGCTCATTCACATTAAGTAATAAACCTTAAAAATTAAGACCTGAACAATAAGACTGCTTAAATTGGTTAAGATGCATTTAAATGATGACAAATGCTTTTATCTGCGCTAAAAGGTGAACGAGCACATCAACATTCTAAAATGCACAACTAATACAGGCACTATATAATGACCACACAGCATTATGATTTTATAGAGTTCATCTTGATGAAAAATAGATGGAGGGTGGGTGATAATGAGGTTCCTATGAAACACAACCATCAGCAAAGTTTGGAGAAATGAGCCATCTGAAATTAGCTAACCACTTAGAAACACCAGACTTTGCCCTCCACTGACAAAGAAATTATATGGTCACAGAGACCATATACTCACAATATGTTATTAGATATCAAAGTACACGCCGTGTGCATACACTGTAATTAGGCATGCTTCAGCTCTCACTGAAGCAAATAAAAACATATTTCCTTGCATCTTTTCTGTGGTGTTATTACTGAGTATCGATGTCTGTTACACCCCGCACTGTCTTCATGTACGAGCTTTAAAACATCGTTCAGATATTCAGCACAAAATTGTTATTTACTAGCATTACATGAAATGTTATTCATTGCCGACAAATCAAGTGTTACCTGGACACGCACAGGCTGGTCTACTATCAAGCGGCAGCAACAAACTTTGATGCACATGAAGGGAAAAAAAAGTGCTCCTTAATAAGTATGGCATTGCCAGCAAACAGACAGCAAGAAAACATCAAGGAGACTCATATGAAAGCGCATGATTCTCGACTTGTGGCAAAACTGGCTCCAAACAGCATGAAACTGAGCTTTAAGGCAAACAAGATGAGACACGGTTGGAATCCAACATGAGGCTCAGAAATATAGTCCTTCTTCTTTTTCTTCTTACACTTGCATAGCGTACACAAGCATGTGCCGACTTTCTCTCCCGTGTGTCACACCCGCTGCACCTTCACTGGCGCTCTGAAAGCGCTAGCCTCGGGGTGCCTACATGACACCCTGAACTTTCACTCGCATCCTCGGCTGGTTTTGGAACGTGTTACATTCGGGTCAGAACTAGGGAAAGCAAATCTATCATGCTCGTGTCGGGGCTCAACATTGATGAATGACCTGGATTGGCGAGGTGCGTTGGCCCTTTGACAGCAGGCCATTAATAAACAGATTGCGCGATCCTTTCCTTTGTGTGCCATCGTGAAGTGCCACCTCTATATTCCGTCCATGCCACTGATAATAAATACTCATAAGCCTAATGATGCCTGATTACTGCAGCAATCTTTGCCTCATTAAGCTGATTAGCTGCAATGCTGTAACTGGAAGGATGCCTGTTTAATAATATTCTGGAAGAGTAGACACCTTGCTGAGAGAAAACAACCCCAAAAAAAGGGACACCTTTTATCTTATTAAGCTAGTCGGCCATCGTGACTAATGCGCAAATGCTTCAGCGCTAGAATTTGGTCCCATTTACCCGGTGAATGGCTAGAAGATTTCAGTTCCTAGCCAAGGCATTTCAAATTCCCGTGTCTAGTCGCCTTAGATATCAAGGGCACGCGCTGTCACGCGAGTGGCGGCGTCTTGATCTGGTAGCGCTTTTTAATTTACAGCCCTTGTGCTAGAAAAATGTCCTTCAATGTCGAACGGGCCTTGTGTGTCTTCAAACAAATCAAGGGAGCAGGCAGAGCCACTGACCCCAATAATTTAGCACAGCGCTCTGGACGCTGCCGGATGCTGCGAGAGCACACAGGCTGGCCAAACAGAGCCCAGCCTCCCCTGCTTTATTACAGGTTTGTGACCCACATTGGAGCCTGCTGATAACGGGGTGCTTAAAGCTCGCAGGGGTTACACCAATGACACCCGGCCGTCTCCACCTGCAACAAAACACGCTCAAAGACTGCGAGTGTATCTATCTGCTTGGAAAATCCGGTTGCATAGCAACATATATTCCGGTGAATTTAATACGGATCCAGACGTATGAATTTTCCCAACCTTTTCAAAACATTACAGTCTTGGGCAAAAAGTCATAGACCTCCAATTTTTTCTGAAAAAGGTAAGTCATTTATTTCCCGGGAGATATTTCTGAGCAGATTATATATAATGTAACCCACTTGCATGAAGAAGGAGAAAGTCAAAGGAAAATAAGGGCATATATAGACCAAATCAGAGTGTTTGTAAACATAATGCTTGGCGGTACTTCCAGGTGTAGGTCGTGCATCCAGTCAATATAGAAGCACTCCATTTACGGAACAGTTTACAGAAAATTCAAGCATTCAATTCAATTCAACTTTATTGTCATTATACCAATACAGTATAACAAAACAGTATCGTTCTACTTCTCCAGTGGAGTTATTAGAAATAGATAAATAATAAGTAATAGTGTAAGGACAAAAAGACAGAGACACAATGCAATAGGTGCATAAACAGTAAAACAGGTGTGCAAAACAGTAAGAAGAGTACTGTGCATCAGAAAGTTACTGAGGTGCAAACAACAGTTAGCATAGCAGGAGAGTGAAATACACCTTAGTATTAAGTGTACATATTGCAAAGTACAATATGTTGAGGTAGGCAGTCGTACAATTAAGTATGTGCAATTAAGCATGTGGTCGTAAACAGTAGATTAATATATAAAGTGTACAGTGCAGTTAATGAGAGAAACAGCTTAATGTTCAGGTAAACAGCTACAACAGTTATACAACTATTACTGAAAAAGCTCTGGCAATAATGGTAAAACCGTGTTGTGTTTGAGGCTGCAATAGCAAATCTACCCAAGTACACAAGGTCATTTAAGCATTCTTCACTGGCTTCAGCGAACAGTGTGACATAATTACAGAGAAAATGAAGAGTCCGTGTGGGGGCTTAGCTCGCCATGTTGTGCAGCTCTGAAAACTCTGTGAAGACAATATGCCACAAAGCCTGTGATTGTTTGGTGCAAAAGAGGCCCATGTAACAGCCAAAATGAAGCAACATTATGTGAGTATGTGAGCTTGTAATCTGGTTTCAGCTTTGTGTGAACTTCTCATGCTTCACTGAAAGTATACCGAGTACTTAACAACCATGCTAGACCTGGTAGACCACTAAAACTGTCAGAAGAGCAGTACTTAACCTCTTTCTACAGGCCTTCTAGTGGTCATTCTGCCAGTGGAATGGATATTCTAGGTTTAAAAGAATCTAATAAAATGTTTTCCCCTATAAGCCCATTGACAGAATATCTAGGACACCACTGGCTCTCTGGGTGGGAAATGTTGTGACATCAAGCTCCGCACTAGCTTCAGATCTGAAAATTCCACAAGTGTTCCGTGTCCATCCTTCCACTGTGAGAGGACAGCTCAACACTGTGGGTATGAAATGATGTGCTGCTGTCAAGAGGTCATTACTGATAACAGGATGGGAACAAAAAAGAGGATAGTGGGAAAAAATGGCAGATCGATCAAAGAAGCTACTGGTGTTTTTAAAACAATGGACTGACCACCCTAGCGTACAGTACCTCAATATCATTGGGTTTGGAATTACTTGGATCGCGAGAAGCAAAAATACAACCAACTTCGAAAACTGAACTTTGTAGAAGTGGAAAAATATGGTAACACTTTCTATGAATCAGGTCTCCATAATGCAGTCTATAAATATCATTATAAATGATCTATAAAGCATTCATAATGCTTTATAATACTTGACAAAGAGATCCATAGTGGTGCATACACTCTAACTGACAGACTCTCTAATATACCTCAGTATTTTGAAAATGAAAAAGATTTTGTAAGCGGACATAATAATGTGTAATTGAATGGATACTTATCTTTGCAGTGTTGGTTGATCAGCTTAATGAACTAATCCATGCTAATATAAGCACATAACATCTTATAAAGCACTATAAGTGCTCATCACTTAATGTAAGTAAAGTAAGATTGCCTCAAATAAGAATGTCTAACCAGAATTTTAGTAGTTTGTACTTTGAGCAAGCGTTCATTTATTAACAAAATATATTTTCATCAAAACTGCATCGTCATGTTATTGAACAAAACATGTATGTATAAAAAAGTTTCTACAGTTTAAACTGAATAAAACTGAAAACTATTAATATGCTTTAGCTGTGCGGTCTATTCAAACTTAGATTTTGTACAAACGCTATATAAACAGAAATATTTTAGTTTTTATCAGTAAACTAATAGACAAAAGATGTAGAGTGTAAATGTGTATTACTTCATTACCAGTTCTGTTAAATATGTTTATAAAGCAAACATCTTGACAAACATGAAAGACTTTTTGAATGTGAAAATTTATAGTCAGAAAATATTATTCTCATATAGTTGGGACAATCTACATCTAAAACATGTATTCTCAAAAACACTTTGCCAAACACAATATTTCACGCTATAAAGCTTTGTACTGTGGTATTATAATGTCATGTGTTCAGTATGTACAGTTACAAAGACTTCTGTCAACTATTATGAGGCATTATGTGAATGTATATAGAATGCGGTAACACTTTACATTAAGTGTTGACTGACTAACATGGTGTAATGCATCTATATAGAATGTGTTATACAATAGATCATAAAAAATACACCTGTAATGCATTGTGGATATCTAATGTATAGAAAGTTTTACCAAAAACTTGGTAAAACTGTCCAGCAATGAAACCAAAAAAAACCAAAAACAAAAAAAACAAAAAAAAACAAAAAACTTGGTAAAACTGTCCAGCAATGAAAAACAAATAACTTACATACTTAGACATTTGAACTTTGAACTGTATATATATATATATAGAGAGAGAGAGAGAGAGAGAGAGAGAGAGAGAGAAAGAGAGAGAGAGAGAGAGACCTGCTCTTTCTAAATATAATGCACTTTTCATTTGAAAAGCTTTTGTTTTTATTTTATTTCTATCATTACTAAGGTTGTTTTTTTCCTAGCTTGTCTTCTCAAAGGGAATGTTTATATTTGGTAAACAATATAATATTTATGGCAGCTTTACATGTCTACATGGACATTTTCCAGTGAATTAGTCAGGAAACATTTTAACTTGATCCTTACTGACAAAACCTCTTAGCCTGCCAGCTATCTGAGCTACCTGTCGGAGCTGCCAGCTAAGAACTATTTAAACAAAACCAGACTCTTAGACAGGGCTTGTTTAGCATGGTTTCGCTTGGTTTAGTATGTGCACTGTGTGGCCACAAACTTGCATGATGTGTATTTGTGCCTATTTTTTAATTTAAAACTACCTATTTTAGATGCCTAGGGTTAGCTATATAAATACTAAAACATGTAGATGTACATATACTTGCATATCCGAATCCCTATTAAATTATGGATCACATAGGTAAGATCAGGTTCTATTAGTCATAAATAAATTCCTTTACATGGATACTTACCCATGAAATTCATTGACAAAGTCCATAAGTCAAACATTGTTGCAGCAAGATGTAGTTCACTTTGGGGATATTTTGCCATTGCATCCTTAGACAAGCATGCATTTGTATTAAAGCACAAAGAGAGATTATCAATAAGGCAGCTAAGTGTATTGACATGCATCTCTCTGGCTCAGATACCCTGGGTGAGCANGAGAGAGAGAGAGAGAGAGAGAAAGAGAGAGAGAGAGAGAGAGAGAGAGAGAGAGAGAGATGTTCTTAGACGTTTTTTGCACAGTAGTCTATAGGGGCTCAGTGTTTCTTTTTCCCTCAACAGAAACAATTTAGCCAAAAAAAAATGTGGTGCTGATAGCTGTGTTTCATGGGAACCTCATTATCGCCCACACTCTGTCTACATACTACCCATTAGAATTAGGTGCAACAAAGCTTAGTGTCTCCTCACAATTAGTGTAACCACATTTTCAAACTCAAAGGGGACACGCCGATTGCATGAGATTCATTTATAATAATGCATTACATTAATCAGTCTACAAAATTGGCATAAACTAGATGAAGCTTACACAGAAGGGATTCTTCTCATTGGCTACAATTACTAGCTGCTTAAAGATGTTGTTAGATGTCTTTGCATGCAGCTGCTCCAAGACAGTAGCTGAAAAACATGAAGTTGTATGTTGTTGAAGTGTTTGGAGCATTGAAACTAAGTTTAACGACCTGTGAACACTCAACAACTCTCACATGCTCACACATTCAGGGACGTTTGGTGGAAGTTCTAGAGTAGGTGACTGAACTCCACCATGTTGTCAGTGCTGTGGGATCATGAAAGAACCAGTTAGAGAAGCAGACAAAGAAAGATACAAGTAGCCTCTACACTCTACGAAATCCACCGGGTAGCATTCCAAAAAACACAATGCAAGGTAGAAATGCTACAGAGCTGAAACGGCACAATGACAGACCTTCACAATGGACTGGAGAACATGTAGGGTGGAAGCTGGCACTCTAATTCGCACTTGATCAGCCTCAGTGAGAAAGCCACAGGCACAGATTGTTTCGCTATTATTCAGGCAGTCTTACTGAACTGGCAACCTGCACTTGTCGGCCAAGTGGCTGAGGAGAAGAGGGGACGCCAGGCCTGGATCACTGTCAGATTTCTGGACTTTGGTGACAGCAAGCCATTCTCAGAGCTCTAGCAGATGTAAAAGCAACGCTTGACAAAGACTCTACCAGGTTTTGCTTTCTTTTATCTGATATACATGCCTTACAGAGTTACTCGGTGGTGGACAAAATACTTGAGTGATGTTATCAAAAACACGCTGTTTCTATGTACTTCCAATGCGGTGCCAAATTCAGAAACCCCACTGAGTTTCATTTCTAGTCAAAACAAAGATTATGTACAAGTTATCTGATTTTTTCAGGAGAAATTTCTGAGGACGTGATTCACGTGCATAAAGAAAAGAGAAGTCAAAAAAGGGGGAAAAAAGAGAGTGTCCATAGTTGAGGTTCAAAAATGAGTGAAAAGTTATAGTGCGAATGTAACTCTTAAATGTCACCATCAGGTAAACAGTACTTATATCTTTCATCTTTGAGAGATAGGAGAAATTCAAGCTCCACTCTTGCTTCAGATCTAAAACAGATCTGAGACAACTCAACACTGTGGGTCTGAAAGGATGTGCAACTGTCAAGAAACTAAGGAAAAAACTTCCGATGTATGTTGATTTATTCATAATGAATTTTAACACAATGTAAAGTGCATTAAGCTTTCAAATAAAAAACAAAACAAAAAAGAAACTTAGTCTTAAATCTTAAATTAAAAAGCCAAAAAAATATTCATACAGTGTAAGATAATGTAAAAGCACATTGCTCCACTCATTATCAAATAGTAAGTAGTTATCAAGTAGTAGCAGCTGTGTTCAACTGATGTAGATTTTCTTTTTCTTTTCTTTTTTTTTTGACAGTGACGATGCTGAAAAAAACAAAATATACTTAGTTGTTCTAATCATTATATTGCTAATATTATATATTGTAGTCATCAAAGCTAGGTTAATAAAAAACTTAATAAACATGAAATGTTGTCTATTTATTAAATAAATGGCAAACATTCATATTTGTTAACACTTAAAGGTATGGTTGTGCAGCTCTAGCTAGCTGTCTATACTGTAAAAAAAAAAACATTGCCAAGAATGATTGTTTTCCTTCAATGCTAAAGGTTGCTGTAAATGATGCATACTAAGAGATTGAAGTCCAGAAAAATAAAATTTTCCAAAAGTAAATGTTTTTTTTGTTTCTTTGTTTTTTAACAGTAATTAACTGTTAGTTTGCACAGTCTTTAACAGCTTGTCTCTGAATATTGTATTGATGGGGAGGAACTTCTCAGCATCTCATGTGGTTTTCCTAATTTATTTGTTAGCTTGTTAATGAATTAGTTTTTGTTCATTAGGAATGTTTTTTTTTTTATGGTCCACTTTCCAGGGATTTTCCTATTACTACATTCTAACCTAAAGACACCAGTCTTTTGGTATTCCAACCATGCTGATTTATTATGCTTCAGTTCACTAGTTAATAATGTTGTAACTGAAAAGTTTGTGGTGTAATTAATGAATAGCACTACACTATTATTAAAGTTGGTGTCATTCTCTTAACATATGTAACAGTACACATGAATGTCAGCTAGCTAGGTGTTTGGCTTGTTTGCCTGTTTTGGAACACATTGTATTGTTTAATTTACCAAAACTGATGGACCACAGACAGCTGTGGTGCAGATTAGAGCACATATGAATTAAACTGGTATGGGAAACAACTGTATGAATGCAGTAATCGTGTTCTTTTAGAAATACAGTATTGTAATTGTTTTGTATCATATGAGTACTGTAAAAAACAAGTTTTTTACTTATACATGTTTTGCTTTTACTGTTGCTTTTTATATTACCAAGATCAAACAACATCAGCCATTTAAAAGCTGTCAAAAGCTGTGCTTTGCTTGGGTTGGATCAGCTGTAAAGTTGAGATATTTTATGCAGGTCAATTCAGTGGACTTTGAGTTCTGACACGTCCTGCAGAGAGTAGTGGAGTGAAAAGAAAGAAGGATATTTTAAAGAATTACAGGTCAGTTAATACCTACCCCTGGTTGTTCATCATCAACTCTATGCTTTTCCTCCACACATATAAGATTACTATTAGGATGCAGAGAGATGTCAAGTTGAGCTAGCCTGAGGTAGCCATCATGATGGGTTAAGAGGATTATTATATGAAACAGATCATGTAAATTGTTCATACAAGCTGTTTGACCTTCCATTGATTTGCTATCTTGTCCACCACAACCAGCTACTAACAAGTTTTATAATCAATAGCAGTATTACTGTTTGCTTATTAATCATGACTGCAAAGATGCCGTATTGATCCTTGTTTAAAACAGGTGGTTAACTTTATATCAGTATTATCTGAGAATGCTTACTGCTGACGTTAATGGCCACAGTTTATTATAGTTTGTTCAGTAATTACTCCTGGGAAGGCACCATTTAAAGATATTTTTGGCCATTGAGGTGAATGATGCCTTGTTTATCTTGCAGCTAGTAAAAAAGCCGCTGCTGCTGACTTACTACTGTGTAGGTTTCTTATAATGTTAGTTAGATCCACTGGGACATGGAACTATTTGCTGTAGGTGTTGCTTCTCCACAAAATCTGACCATGTGCAAGTTGTGTGCTCTGATTTTAAGTTCAGAGTTTTGTAAGTGGGATGGTTTGTGTAATGCCGCACTAATCTGGCATCATGGGAATCCGTTTTGGAAAGCGGGACAAATGTGTGGCAGGTTACATAACATACAATGTAGATAACAAAAATGTATGCCCACAAACTGAATGCTATGAGTCTATTTTGTCTCTACAAATCCTCTACAGAGAACACACTTCTGCTCATTTTAGTGCACAATTACAGTTTATTTGTGCACTCAGATTGCCCTTAAAATGGCTTCATTCACTCTTAGGGGCTGCCATAGTTATGTAGCCTAGTGGAAAGCATTACTACCCTGCTTGTTGGTAGTTTTTGGGCTGCCTGTTGAGGCTGTGAGGCTGTGAGACTGTGAGACTAAGACATTGAGATTGTAAGGCTGTGAGACTGTGAGGGTTTAAGATTTTAAGGCTGTGAGGTTATGAGACATGAGATTGTGAGACTGTAAGGCTTTGAAACTGTGAGATTTTGAGGCTGTAAGGCTGTGAGACAGTTAGATTCTGGGGCTGTGAGGCTGTAAGGCTTTGAGACTGAGCTTCTGTGTCTTTGAGGTTAGGAGACTGTGAGGCTGATGCTGTGAAACTGTTATGCTTTGAGACTGACTGTCAGATTGAGGCTGTGGGGCTTTAAAGCTGTAAGACTGTGAGGCATTGAGATTTTGACACTTTGAGGCTGTGAGGCTTTGAGGCCGTGAAACTCAGCTGATGATATAATACTGCTGGCATTAACAAGCTGGCCTTCTAACTGACCCTATTCTACATCTTAAAAAGTACACGAAAAAAGACATATGTAACGCAACCTTGCACCATATAATAATTCATGTTCCAGAAACTAGAGAAAATACACAATCAAAATGATGTAAAAACTAAATAAAAATATAAAAACTATATATATAATATATACTGTAGTTTATATATATATATATAAACTTTGTTTAGATGTGTTATATACTTTTTTGGCTATTCTGAAAAACAGATGTCAGCAACATCCTACAGGTTTCTGCAGAGCACCGCACACATATTGGAAGCAGATTGAGTGCATAAACCCCATTGCATACAGAGCTGCATTATCTTCAGAGGTTTGTAGTCTGTGGAGTGAGACATAGAATATCACAGAATCATTAGGGGGTAGAAGGGGGGCAGGGGGCTGTAATTCAAACCCAATTTTTAACTTTGCCTGTGGGGTTCTTCTGCGTGACTCCAAATTTGCAATACATATTTATATAGACCTTGGGTTGTTTACAGACCATTGTAGTGTTACCTCCATATTTGTGATTCGGTTACATCTCAAATATTAATTTCTCTCTCTCTCTCTCTTTCTCTCTCTCTCTCTCTTTCTCTCTCTCTCTCTCTCTCTCTGTCTGCCACTCTCTCTCTCTCTCTCTCTCTCTCTCAATTCTGAGGGCCAAATCCCAAATTTTTGCTCTTTAAGCTCTTTCTAAGTCATGCTCACTGCAAGCTGAATGCACAAATACTGCTTAAACCTCATATTCATGTTTTAGCAAAGAGCCTGCTTAAATGATACAGAGGGAAATCCAGTGATCAGTCTGCCAGTAAGATGTAAATAAGCTACTTCAATCCTGCCATGTCAGTTAAATCCAAAAAGCCAGCTAAATCCTGCATTCTGATTAGTAGTTACCTGAACACTGCAATCTGATTACTGACTTTAATCCAGTGATGTGATTTTAGCTCCCTCTGTCCTGTGTTCTGATTGGCTACTCTTACTGGCTTCATCATCTTCCTCACATAGTACTGCAGAGGGTCAGTTGTTATCAACCACAGAATGGTTCACCAGAGCAACACTGGAAGACTCTTACAATAAAAATGCATTGCATTTCTGTTTCATATGGTGATTTGCATTAGTATTCTGTGATACATTCTTATAGGGTTCATCTTGATGAGCCTTTGCCCAGTCACGCTGTACACGGGCGGCTGTAGGTACACACTGGTTTAATCTCTAGAACAGATTTATTTCATAGTTATCTGCTGCTACTGGGAGGTAAAGATGTAGTCCTCAGTTCCACCAAGGGACAATCTCCTCCAGAAAACAAGCGCATCAGCACTCAAGGAAAGCCTACTGCAAAGGCTTCCTTCCATGTATGTAATGCACAAAATATAGTAAGATATAAGAATGAATTTCACACACATGCACCAGAACTGTCATATCAAAACCAATTTGCAGTTCAAAACCATTCAAAATACCATTTGCCGTTTAGACTGTGTGAACATTTAAAGATGAACGGACCACTTGGAATTGCATTGTACTTAAAACCTCCTGATTTATTGATCATTAATATATACATTTTTTTTCAGATTAATATTGTTAATCATTATTAATATACAGTATTAGCGATTCATTAAGCATTGGCTATTACTTACTAATCTACTAGGTGCCATACATTGCATTTATTCAGCAGTTTGAACTGTACTCTAATTAAACAGATGCAGAGGCAATTTGACACACCCATTTATAACCCTATCATTAGGCCCTAGAATGAAATGTGCTGTTGTGCTTATGTTGGTGAGCTCTTAAATAATCTGCCCTGCTCTGATTTGCTGGCTTACAGCGAGACATCATACTGATCAAACAGAAACAATATGTCAAAATAAACACAGGCCGGAATATAAAAAGATTCCTGTTGTAAATGGTTGTCATGCTAGTTAGTTAGCTATGCTCAAGTTAGTTACTTGTTGGTTTCTAGTAACTACCGCTACCTACACTAGCTACTTGGTTTCAATGTCAATGACAATGCAAAATAAGTCAAAGCTGTTATTTACTAAACTTTCAACAATCAGAAAGTTCCATTCCACCTTAAATGGTGCCGCAGTTACATTCTGGTGCTTATACCAGCTGTAGCATTTAAGGTGGGACAGAACATTTGATTAAGTGAAAATGGCCAGGTTTTAATGAATCTATTTTTGGTTTTTTTGCCCCCCCCCCCAAAAAAAAAAAAATATATATATATCTTAAATGGCTGTTTCTGGTGCATTCTCACTTTGGAATACACATTAAAATTAACCTCATATAAAATGACCTACATTTAAAGATCTGTTATAATCAATTTGTGAACTTGAATCTAGTGCACTTTCTGCATTACACATAATAAGACATTTTAAGAGTTGAAATGTTTGACTGTTTTTAGAAGCTTAACTATACCTTACATCAGAGGTCTCTGACCTTTTTTATTAAAGCTGAAAGAACAAAAACAAGTGTCAAGGATGGTAGTTGAGTTGTCTGTAGGGTGGTAGGCAGCAGTTTAATTAGCTGGTGATATAACAGTGTTGAAATTTCATATTGGGCTTACTTTCATATGACATCATTTCAAAGAGCAGCAGTGTTAGCTCACTTGTAGGATCAATGTAACGTTGTATTCTAAATGAGAACCCAGTGACACATATGGGGAACACGTATAACGTTTGTTTACCACAGAGAATAACTTAATGGCCACCAACACTGGTTCTGGAGATCTGCTCTCATCTCAGACCTTTTTTATTAAAGATGAAAGAACAAAACACTGAAAGTCTGATTATTGATGTTTGATGACTTAACATCAGAAATTGACTCATTCTACACAGTTCAATTGTTACTTAAACCTCAATCTTTAAATCTATTATTTTTTAAATACAAAAGAAACTATTTCTATAAAGAGCAGTAATTTTACTAGTCAACTAGCCATTTAAAAAACATGCTACTTTAGTAGCCACCATTATCATAATTAAATAAATATGTTAATTAAAAAGCCAGAAGTCAGTTAAAAAATATATTTGGTCACATGTTCTATAAATCCTGTATTTTTAGTGTGTTAGACATATATTTATAAGGGATAATAAGGCATACATAATACCATATAATACTGGGCATACTTGCATAATTGCTTTTAAGTTGTTATAATTATGTTGTGCAGTGCTTTGCTTTGCGACGGTATTCATCTTCTTCTTCTTCTTCTTCTTCTTCTTCTTGGCACACATTTTTTGTCTGCTAACTAGTCCCACAGTTTTTGAGATATCGATGTCGTTCTAACTCCAAAACGTTCGGTCTGATATGAGAATGATCTGAGAATGATGTGCTTGTATACAACTTTTTGATTGCATACATGGTTTCTGCATAGCAATGGATTTGTAAGTGTCTCATTTAATGTGTGGAAAATGGGCCGTAAAGCAGATGTTAATTAATGGCAAAATAGAGGATTGCTTTTGGGTGTGCCAAAGGCCACAGTTCAGAAGCTGAATTTGCAGGTGTATGGAAGCGTACGGTGATATGGGTCTATCAGCAGTGGCAAAGATCCCAGTCTACAGGAAATTCTCCTCAGAATTGTGCCAGGAAAGGCATCCACCAAATCTGGCCCATCTGCGCAATTCATTGATGCAAGAGTGTCTGAACATTGATCTGGCCTACAACCAGAAACCTGTCCAATCCATGTCAAATTGAATGGCAGCTGTTATTCGTGGTCATGGAGGTATTACACGCTATTAGGTACATTTCAGTCCCAGGTAATTTTTTGTTTTTTTTGTCTGTTGAGCTTATTATAACATTATAACCGTGTTCCGTTGCTTCATAAAGTGTAATACATGACATTATAACATCTTAAGCTTAATACTTCATAAGCAATTATGCAGGCATTATAAGGTATTATGCATGGCATGTAACATCTCTTGAATGCTAAATAAAGCATTGTAAATACAAGATTTGTAGGAAGTTTTACTATGAAGGTGTGGTGTGCATTGCAGAAGCGTTTCCCTTTTGTTGGCATTTTTAGTCCAATGACAAAACAAACAATTGTTTATCAAGCTAACTAACATCTTCAGAAGTCCTTGATTGGTTGGATCAGATGTTCTGGCATCAAGTAAAAGGGAAGGTTTACATGTAAGTTGGAACTAAACTCTATGGTAGATCTCCAGGACCAGGGCTGACGACCACTGGAGTATCAGATGGTATTATTTTATGTCAGAGAGAAAACCTGCTCAGAGTTTCAAATATGGGCAAGTTGCCAAGTACAGAATGACAAATGACCCAAGAGCTCTGCATAGGAACAAAAAGTGGATTGCGTCATGGAGCACCTAATTATTGTAAACTGTAACAAGAGAAGTAATGCCTTGTGCCAGGTCATGATTAATGAAGAATGGCCTACTTTCTGTAAACCCTCACCTTAAGCACTCAAGTCCTGTTTGAGTACTTAAAGGGGGGAGAGTGTGAATTTGCTCAGATGTGAAAGATTCTCAGATTTGTGTGCAACGCCCAGTTACACACAAACCCAAATCAGGATTTATCCCGTCTCTCTCAGTCTTACTTAGCCCTTTATATCAAATATTCAATGCGATTCTTCTCCCCTTTTCCATTTTTGTGCAGCGAATTATGGTTGATTGTATCCCCCAGAAATAATCTTGCTTTGAATTCCATGGATTCGAATGGCACCATTGTGCTGCATAGTGACTTTTGTAGGCTGTATTGTTTGCGCGGTTGAAAAGACACAGTGCTTTCCATTTGCTGGAGTTTGGGGATCTACGCTGGACATGCATAATAGAAAAAAGGCATTTAAATGCGCGAGCCAGCATTGATCTGGGACCCCTTTGGCTGTCTTTCCCAATAGGGGCAGCATGGCTTATTAGAGGAGCATACTGTCTGCTCCAGCACAGCTGCAGAGAGAGATTATCCAGACAAAGCTGGCCAGCTGTTTGTCAGACACACTATCAGTGACTAATTGAGACCAGCAAACATTGACAGAGCAGGGCCTCGGTAACACTTAATTTGCTGTGTCCAGAATGCACGACCAGTGGAGAAGGTTAATTGCTGGGTTGGTTGCTGCAAGAGTGAGGCCTGATTAGACATAAATACATATTCAGCACCTCTAAGGAGAATAATTATTGAGACCCCTGGAGAGACCGCTGCCTCTGGGCTAGATCAGTGAAATTATTTGATTTGTGTGCGCCAAATGCCCAAAGAGAAATATCAGTGGATGAAAGTCCAGTCGGCTATATAGATGTCATTTGAGGGCTAATGCTTTTATACTTTTACACGTCCATCAACCCAGCAAAAGTTCATCCGGAAGTTCTTTGTTGTCACCCCAGATCTTGTGGTCTCATGAAAAAGCCATTAAGGTCATCAAGCCATTAAGTATTCAAATACATTCAACGTGTGTTAGGAAAGTGTATATTACCTACAAGGTTATCCTATTTTTTTTCTCCCAGACGTTAGTTCAGAGTACTAAATGGAAAAGCACCACTGCAATATTCTAAATGCAATCTGGTAAGAATGTTAATCTCTTGAAAACATTAGTTAAAAGAAATTTTCATAATCAACCATGATTTTGTAATCTGAATTCTTCACCACTAGATATTTGAAAAGTTATTTGAATACTCATCTCATTGATCTAATAAGGGTGTAATAGTTCCTATTTTTGAAATCGTTTGGCGGGAGTGTGCTGTGTATCTCTGCTCTAATCTTTCTAACTCTCTGTTTTTAGATTTTTAGTTAGTTTTTGTATATCTCTCGGAATAAACTACAACTACAGACTTTGTTAACAAACTCAGTCATTGTTAACAAACTCATTACTGATCATAATTTTGATGCTCTGTGTCTCACAGAAGCATGGATTAGACCTGAAGAGTATTTAACTCTAAATGAAGCCACCCTGACAGGCTACAGTTACGTATACCGTCCTCGTCTAAATGACCGGGGAGGAGGTGTAGCAACCATCTACACCAGTTCCTTAGGAATAAACCAAAGCAGGCTGCACATTCACTTCTTTTGAAATTCTGTTTCATAATATAAGTGATCAAAGAACAAAAAAGCACTCGTTTTCACTAATTACAAGCTAAAGGCCACCAAGGCCCTATTCTGAGTTCTTATAGGAATTTGCTGACTTTTTATCAAGCCTAGTAACAATGTCAAATAACGTAATAATTGTTGGAGATTTTAATATCCATCTAGACAAACCACAGGACCCACTAAGTAAGGCATTTTTATCCATCTTAGACTCGTTTAGTATCACTCAGAATATAATGGGACCAACTCATTACTGCAGCCATACTCTGGATTTAATTTTAACCTTCGGAGTAAACATAGATAACTTAATTATTCTTCCTCAGATCACAGCAGTCTCAGATCATTATCTAATCTCATACGAAATCAGCCTTAGTCGTACTATAGCTTTATCCACACAGTATTGTGTTAAGTGCGTTATGACATCCTCAACACCTCGTAGCTTTATCGAAAACCTCCCAGATCTGTCAAATTCGATTAGCTGTCTGTCTGAACACACTGATCTAGATATTCTGACCAAATGCTTGGAGGACACTTTTCACTCTACTTTAAATAAGGTGGCTCCATTAAAACGTAAAAGAATTAGGCAGAAAAAACTTGCTCCATGGTACACTGACCACACTCAAGCTCTAAAACAGACTGTCAGACAACTAGAGCGTAAATGGCGCCTGACTAAACTTGAAGTATTCCAATCTGCCTGGAAGGATAGCCTCATAGACTATAGAAAAGCTTTAACTGTAGCACGTTCATCTTATCTGTCACTGATTGATAATAACAAAAATAATCCAAGATTATTACTCTAAATTAACCAAGAGTCAATCTGCTAATGAACCCCAGATACCGTTAGCATACAGTAGCCATGTTTTTATGAGTTTCTTAATTAAAGGTTTAAGCAAGACGTAACCAAGGCTAAGAGATGAGTTTATTATAGACAGAGGAGGCTTGGTTATTTCTGGCAAAACCTTCTTGAGTAAACTAGCCCGAAATGGATCTAGTATGCATGTAGATGATTTTGAGGATGAAATAGCTCCGTTTGTTGGAGTAGAACAAAAGATTCCAGCCTCTCCGCAGTAGTTATACTGTACTCTAGATCAGCATTATCTGTACGGGGCAGTACACTTGTAGCTAACTGTGCATTTTGTATTTTTAGCCTAATCATTTCAATGTTATTTGAAAAAAAAAAAAAATTCAGTCTGGATTTAGGCCTCATATATATTATTTATATTATTTATCTTATATATGCTACTCGGTACTATAATCAGAAAACATAACATAAACTTCCACTGCTATGCCGATGACACGCAATTGTATGTTTCAGCTAGACCAGATGATACACTTCAACTTAATAAGATAGAGGACTGTGTTAAAGACATAAAAGACTGGATGTCAAGTAACTTCCTCCTACTTAACTCAGACAAAACAGAAGTTCTTCTTCTTGGTCCCAAAACTTCTAGAAACAAGCTGTCTGCATTACCACTTAATAGCTTCTTAGTCACACCAGGTACAGCTGTAAAAAGTCTTGGTGTCACGATCGACCCTGATCGACCCTGGCCTTCGATGTATTACTAATATTACTAGAATAGCTTTTCTACATCTACACAATATTGCGAAACTAAGAAATGCACTGTCCCTACAGGATGCAGAAAAGCTAGTTCACACCTTTATTACTTCAAGGCTGGATTATTGTAATGCCCTGCTTTCTGGTTGTTCCAGCAAAAGCCTTAACAAAGTTCAGTTAGTCCAAAACGCTGCAGCCAGAGTCCTTAAAAGAACTAGAAAGTTTGAGCATATCAGCCCAGTCTTATCTAACTTACAATGATTGCCAGTTAAATTCCGCATTGAGTATAAAATTCTTCTTCTGACATATAAAGTTCTAAACGGCCTCACTCCTCTGTACCTCACTGAACTTATCTTGTATTATGAACCGTCACGTGACCTTAGATTGTATTAGTGCCTAGAATTAACAAAGTTACATTAGGGGGCAGAGCCTTTTCATACAAGACCCCCCAGCTTTGGAATAGCCTAGCAGTCAGTGTTCGGGACTCAGACACAGCCTCACTCTTTAAGTCCAGGCTTAACATTTACCTGTTCAGTCGAGCTTTTGGTAATTCGTTTGTCTGCTAGACAAAAGATGCAAATCTAGGGGTCCACAGACAGAGAGTGTTTTGGTAGGCTGTGAATGTTGGTGCTGTCGTCCCGCTGCTCTTCATGTTCACTCAGGTTTGTTGACGGTGGAGCACAGGGGCGCTGACTTCTCAGGGAGCCTTCATGTGTTTGTTACCTTCTGGCTCTCCCTTTTAGTTATGTTGTAATAGCCAGGCCTACCAGAGTCAATGCTGCACTCTGTTAACACCATATAGTGTATTCAAATATTCAAGTCTTCTGTCAGAGCTAACAGTCTGTATGTTCTCTTAGCCTTAGCAGAACTGCTGCCCATCCTGTGCAGTCTGACGCTGTTGCTACATTTGCTTTGACTGGGTGCCACTGCTTGCCTTTAACCACCACGGAGCTCTTGGCTTTCCTGCACTGTGGAAGCTTGACCTGCGTCCTGCTGACCCATCCGATGACCCAGCTATTAATTACAGACTAATCAGACATTTATTCCTCTACCTTATGAAACACTGAATGCTTCTTTCCTTTGCTTGTCTTGTTATCTGGTGTTGACCTGAGGAGGATGGGTTCCCCTTTTGAGTCTCAGTTCCTCTCGAGGTTTCTTCCTTTTGAACTGAGGAAGTTTTTCCTTGCCTCTGTTGCCCTTGGCTTGCTCACTGGGGGGGCTCGGACACCAGATTCTTTGTAAAGCTGCGTTGTGACAACATCTGTTGTAAAAGGTGCTATATAAATAAATGTTGAAGTGGCTAGACCTGACTAACAAGCATAATAAAGCATTGATATTTAATGTATGTGTAAAACCCACTCCCACCAATCTATCAAATTTTTGAAATTAGTCATTGATACATTCCTGTATTTAGGAGAAAATACCAAACACCAATGCAGCTGCTTCATATGGAGAATGCTCTAGCACACACAGTGTAGCTTTACTCCATCTACCAGGTCCACTGGGCGGTAGGGGGTGATAAAAGAAGTTTTTATGTTTGGGCTGTTTAAGGTTCATTCAAAGTTTTATGTTGAACTTGTATGTTGAAGGTCCTGAATATGGGTGGAGTGGACGGTTTTCCTTACTGTTAGCACTGAAGAGGCTGTGCTTCTTTTTATTGTGTTTGTTGCAATTCACGGCAAATTAAAAACAGAGTTTTGTTATGGACTGTAACCTTGAGTTAAGTATTTTGTAGTTTGTCTTTCCTGGAAGCCTACATGTAGCAAAAAAATAAATAAATAAATAAAATAAAATATATAAATACTGAATACCTACGTAACAATTTAAAAAAAGAAATAATCAAATATTCAGGTCCAGCTCATTTCATTTCATGCATTAGTAGCTAATTTATATGTACCTTTGATGTACCGGATCGTTGGCAGCGCATTGAGATGTGCATGGCACTGGCCTCAGTGATGAAGGGCCACATGCCTACATGCCTTTATATCTAATAATGAAAACAAAACTGGAAATTGAATTAAAAAGGGCTGGTCTCTTGTTTTTCCTAGCACTTTATGTGTTAATGTGCTATAAACAATAATGATATAATTTATTGTAATTATTATTGAACTGTTTTAGAAAGTAGCATACTCAAAATCACATATGATGATAATATCCTATTAATATGAAATCAAAGGAAAATTTGACACAAGCAAAAACTTGTGAACATATGCGCATAGTTCCTAACGTGTCTCTACATAGCAGGAAAAAACAGTGCTGATATCGTTACGTGAGTCATAGAGTGACGCAAGTTATGTAAGCTGCACAATCTCTTTTGGAACCATAGGGAACCCTTTCTTTGCTAACTTGGCAGGGCAAAGTGAGCTACTTGCAGGGGTGTAGACAGAAGTATTTGTAGTCTTTGGGCACACCTAATCTTTTCCCATCATTCTGTTTGAAAATTTACTGAAGCATTGATTGCCAAAGTTTAGGATTCATCATGCCTGGCTGTTCAGATCAATGGCCTAACTTGGAGGTAAAGAGCAATGAGCTTCATTGTGGTGGACTGTTCATGGCTATTCACCGTGCATGCAAAGACAGTAGCCCGTCTGACTTCTAGACTTCTAAGACTCTTTTACTTCTGCTGTTATTCCGCTACAGAGGATTCGGGAATCAAAGCCGCAATGCGCTCGGCCTCTCACTCTGCACTGAAAAGCATGTGAAGAAGTTTGCCTTCACAATGCTGCAGACTACTTGCGGTGTCAACAAACTTCCATGCAGATTCTTACCTTGACTATCAAAGTCGCTATAAGAAAAGTTAAAGGCAGCCTTTGATACGGCACACGTGAATGTTGCTCGTGCTTTGAGCCCTGTCGGGCACCGGGCTCTGCTCTATCAAGCTGTGTTAACAGGGTTGCCATGGTAATGTTTTGACTGTCGCAGCTGCGGTTTGTCTCTGTATAGGATGACACCTCCGTGCGTATCATTGGCTGTCAGATAATCGCCTCTGTCTGTCTGCTAGTCCTCTACCCAAACACCTGTGCTTCACGCATGGCCCAGATAACCCCCCCGCCCAACACACACACACACATTTCCCTCCTCCCTAACACCCCCCGCCCAGCCCCCTCTGTATATGACGCTGTCACTGGCAGTCAGGCTAATCTCCTTTCCAAGTTAAAAAAGAATTTAACTTTGTAGCCTACCTGCTAGCAAACTGATGCAATTTACTGCTCCCTCTGATAGCTAATGGGAGAAACTCTTTAAACTTCACAGCTTATAATAAGCTTGTCAGCTTATCATATTATGCTTGTGAGCTTATGATATTAGCATTTAAATATTCTCAGGATTTTGAAAATAATTTCAAAGGAAAGTGCGGCCATTTGACTCCGCACGCTCACCAAAAGAACAAGCCAAGTCAATGTGTGGTGTGACTGGGGCGGTTTGATACATTTGTTTATTCAATTTAAGAAACTCTATTTACTTCCATTCGTCACGCTATTGTAAGGACACTGTGCTCCAAGATGTCTGCTCTCTCGTGGCTGTTGAATGCATATGGCACAGATCTCCACTATCATGACTCTGCATGTGCTTCTTTAAACTGTGTGAGCAGCAATAATTGAGCTGAGGTGTCATGGGATCTGCTGTATTGTAAACAAGCAACAACACATGTCTACTACTGTTCTTTGGGCCTGAGACTAGGGCTGTGATGATAACTGCAATACCATGGTCATGTGATGCCTATCATTGAGTTGAGCACATTACCACATACCGTCATTGCATTTTTTTATGTTTTTATATTTCTTTATTTTTGCTGGTGAAAGTTGATTCACCATCATTAATCACTCTTGGCATCAGTTTACTACCTTACTAAGGTTTCTGTTAGTGAGCTGAAGAAGGCAGGACTGATTGGTAGCTGAGATCTGTTCATCTGAAAAACAGACTGTGTTGTTACCTACTGTGGCATTCTGTGGTCTCAGTATTGCTTAAAATGATCAATAAAAAGGTGATGACGTTCTGTGATGCTCTTAGAAACTCGACAGTGCTCACAGTATGTGGCTGCTCCAGACCTGAGAATTAAAACTTAAATTGTTCTCGTTATACTGAACATTATGGGCTGAAAAGCAATCAGCTCCTTGAGAACTGCTCAAAAAACCATTGTCTTTAGTGTCTTTAGTGTCACTGCGAGCTTTGGTGTTTGGCTGTAGGTCCCGTTATGCTGTTTGCTCAGAAGGAAAATTACAGATAAACGGTCATCTGCACATAAAAACTACCGAAATGCTGAATGTCATCTGTAATGTCTGTACCTTCATTAAACACAATGGTTTTGGATGTTTGGACATTGATAGACTGGTGTACTGGAAGTATTGCGAGAGGCACGAGCATTGCCAGCGCCTTCAGCTCAACGTGATTTTGAGGCACGTGGCTGTGCACGTCTAAAATTGTTCACCATGCGCACAGCACCTCATTTAAAATAAATGAATCTAAAGGGAGATTAGCTTAGCAGCTTCTTCTCTACAGGCGCATATACAAGAGCTCTATCATATAATTTCACAGAGAATGCTTAATTGATGCAAGGGCTAACTATAAACGCTAATGTTTTCAGCTTTTGAGGACATTGTAGCAGTGTTGGAGCGTTGGTGGTAAACAATCAAACCACTTGTATACATTGTTCACCATATTTGACACTGTAAGGTTTAATTCTGCCAATTAGTAAAAAAAAAACATGCTTCCTGTTAGACTCTTTAAAACATTATGCCATTGTATTTCTTTTATATTGGGCTATTTTTGGCAGATCAGCCACTGAAAACTATATATGTGTGTGTGTTTTCTTTGAATATTTTTATTACTAAATAATTTACTTTTTTATATTGACATGTTTACATCGAAAACCCGTTTAGTGCTTCAAGAACAACATCCACATCATGTAAAAACTCTACACCAGCACTACCCAAAGGTTTCCTGGGAGGATGTCTTATTTGAGCCACCAGAAGATAGCCCCACTCTCCTCAACCAATGAGAGAACAAGCACACAGTAGTATGCAAAAGTAGTATGCAATGTTTTACTGGTTTTCTAAGTTGAAATAAGCTACACAGCCTTTACAGAGAACGTCTACATGTTTTAATGAACAATTACTGTTTATTTGCTATTGGGAAGCATACTGTGCAAACGTTATGGCACATATTTCACTCTATGTTTTTTTATCAGTAAGTTAAATTCAGTGAGTGTATAGAAATAGTTGAATAAATTTTTATGTTTATAACATCTTATGCATGCATTATAATGTAATCATAGTTGTTTATAGACAAGGTAATTATTTTTAAAAGTTGTTGCTGTCTGTACTATATAAACAACATTTTAAATTCTTATTTCCTTTTTTACATTTTAATTTTAAGTATTTACCAATGTCATAAAATGCTTTTTTCACTTTATACTCCAAACCCTACGTAATTTATTTATATATTGTTTTGTATTTTTGTCTATCAGTCCTCTATGAACATTGTACTTTGGGCACTCCTGTTCTGTGCCAAGTTTTTTTTTCTTCTAAAAGTCTTAATTTTTAAGTGTGTATATAACCGTGCATGGCTTTTACTGTGAAAGCAACATGTGAGATGACTTACATTTCAATCTTGATTGCAATAATGTTCCTACCTTTGAAAGAGTGAACTAAACAGCTTGAGACAGTCCATTTGCTAAAGCAAGACTGCGCTGAATCATGATGGATCTCAAGGTTTGTCCTTGGGCAGTCATATTCATGTACACTGACAGAAGCTAGTGCAATAGCCGCTGAATTAATTTTTTCACCTCTATATGCATGTGAAATGATTTAAAAACTATTTCTCTACAGGCTGTATAAAGAATGTCTGAAAAAAAGGATTCATATCTTGGTCATATAATATTATATATATACTTACATAGGGAGATTTTTTTAACTGTTGAATTGAATTAATTAGATTCATTCATCAATTAAACAGTTTCTGCTTTAAACATAGAAAGAAACTCTTACTTTTAAAAGCAGGATCCATCACACGTTGTATGGAAAAAAATATTACTGTTAAAATAAAAAAGAAAATAAAACATTCATTGAAAAGTGTCTCTTGTCTGGCATTGCTTGAACAAACACCATTTAGCATTAAGAGTGCAGCCTTGTTGTCAGCCCTTATAGAAGAAATGGTGTCCTTATGTTGATTCAGATCCATGTGCCTTTGTCAAGTTATTTATATATTGTCATATACTAATGACAAACCATGACCATTGGATTTGGGCCTTCATCTTAGGCCATAAATGTCAAAACCTGGTCAAATATGATGTCAAAAACATCTTTAGTATAATGCTAAGTTCTGGTTTTGGCCATTTATTACATATGAACATTTGAAACTTGTAAAAGACATTCCATGTTTTATTTGAATCTTGTAATGGACCTTACCATATATATTTAACCTGGTATATAGCAGTTGTACAGTGACTCCTTCAATAAATGCATTGGTCAGGTTACCGTGAGCACAGTCAATGATGTATCTGGAATTGCTCTCCTGTTGGACATCATAATGTGAATGGTTGATTCCAGTGTCAGTTCTTAATTATGTTGATGGTTAATTTAACAAGTTGGCCTAATTTAACACATATCTACTCAGATAGCACAAAGAAAAAAAAGTGTTGAGAATTTCAAGAATTTAACCTTTTTGATTCCGACCAAAACTTAAAAAAGACATTTGTTATTATTGTTGAAATTGTAAATACTTGCAGAGCTTAAAGATGTCTCTATTATAGACAAATGATGACTCTATTAGAAAGATTATAAAGACTCTATTTTTTGTTTCTTTCACAGAAAACATTAGACCTAGCAGTTCATGAGGGTTCCCCGCTGATAACTATTAAAGAAACCACAAAATCTGCCTCAGATTAGAATGCCAGCTCCTCTTAGAAAGCATCTGCTGACCAACCAAAATCTTCTTACTATTTGCCAGCATCCTCTAATATTAGGGTACAGACCAAAGCCTCTTTAAAAACCCTCTCTGATAGTGTCCAGCTCTTTATATGCACGACTTGGACGCTTATGATAGCTTATTTGAATGCATTTCTTCCGGTAGTATAAGAAACGTTAAAACCAGATTGCAAATTTTCATATTCTGAGGGAAAAGCATGAAAGTAAAGGGGAAGAAAAAAAACATCACACAGAAGTAACACAAAGCACAAGTAACACAAAGTCTTTTTTTCCAAAGAAGTTGTCTGTGGTGTGAGATGAAACACTGTGGTACATGATCATCATTTAGGAGAATGAGGGCAAGCAGAGAAACAAACGACCGTGCCATCGGAAATCAAAGAACAGCAAACAGACAGAATCTGCTGACAGTGGGAAGTCAGGAAAATGACTGTGAAAACACGTGTCCTGCCAATACAACTCTTTTTGTGTTGCATGTGTGGTGCATATAACAGTGTTTTATTCTAATCAGATAGAATTCATGGCACAAGCGGGTCCTTTGCCCAAATAGAAACACCGCGATCTGTAATTAATGGTCCTCCTGGCAAGATCCAGCATTAAACAAGTGAGCAATTTTAGGACTGACAGAGATTATGAAATAAAACTAATTATAGTCATTGTAATAGAACAATAATATCCTGCATACTAAAGTATTAATGTGCTAGATTAAAATAGGCCTATCCATTAGAGCACTGATTTTTCATTTAATCTTTATGGGAAGGAAATAAGATTCATAATCCTTTGATTTGCTAGGAAATGGGAAGCGGAGTAATATCTTTTAATAACCGGGGTCCCCTTGACAGTCAAGCCATTCAATCCCCACATCCGTGAACACCGTAGAGCAGACAGGGACCTGTTCGCCTCTCTCTGGCTGCATAGCCATTTGACATGAGTGCTACAGTAGCACACCGTACAAAATAGCCTGCTACTTATACAACTCATGCATTAACTTCTTCTTTATTTTTTTCTCAGATCACAGATTGGTAGTATTGCATATATTTTATTTGTGTTGAAATGAGGTCCACATTTGAATTATGTCAATCCACTGCATTACTGCATTACTTTCAGTGTAATAAGATACACTAAATACACTAAATAGAACTTTAAGCTGTAAATATTATATTTCTAGTAAGCTTGTCTATGTCCACAAACTATGAACATTTTCTTGTATATGTCAAAAAGACCTAAATCTGGTCTAAAAGTATTTAGCAAAATAAAAAAGAAATATAAAATGCTAACTGATTTATGAAAATAACATTAACAATACATAAATACACATACATAAACCTTACTATGCAAAAGTATGCATTGGTATAAACACCTCCAGTTGGACTATGGGTTTTACTGATTGTCAAAGTTATAATAATTAGTCATTTTTCTGCTAATTACAGAGAACAATTTCTTAATATCAGTAAAACATAAAATGTCCCAACTTTTGCAGAGGCCACATTTATTAATTCATTTTGAATGTTGAATTCCAAACATAGACAGTCATTGTCTATTTAAATGTGCACAAGTGTGTTGTCTGCAGAGGATGTGTTGACTTATTTTCAGTTAGAAAATCAGCTAAACTTTTCATTTGAACAGACAGTATATTACACGTGAAAATTCAAAAATCATTAAAAGCTTGAGGAGATAAGATCATATTATTGACAGGAGCATGATGCAAGCCAGAATTCTGGGGAGTGAGGGGTTGGGGGGTTGGGAGGGTCAATTAAAGCTGGGGGGAAAGAGGGCCATTCACCAGATAAGATACTGATGCAATTTTCTGTAATTTGACATGAATTCAAAGACTTTAGGTGATTATTTTAACTTCACTAAATCGTTTTTTTTGTACCTCAGTAATCTCTCACTTTACCACTTTATATTTGCTAACAGAGGTGCATGTACAACTAGCAGGCAGAAAAGCAACAAAGATTTTTTGTTGTTGTGTAGTAAACTGTCTCAACCGCAGCGTAGATTGTGGGAGAATGTTTAATATCATTATGGCATTAAAATAATATGTTTAAAAAATAAAGTTCAAAAATCTAATTCAAGTATCCATCAAAAAACAATGTTGGGTTGACATCAAGCTCCAGTGTTAGATAGAGGAGGACAGGAATTGTGGGCAGCCATAGCTGAAGCGCCCAGGGAGCATTTGGGTGCCTTGCCCAAGGGCACTTCAGCTGTTGACAGGAGGTGTCGTAGATTCAAGCACCAACTGATTAGTGGACAACCTGCTCCACCACCTGAGTCACGGCTACCCCAGTTGTAGAGTCAATCGTGAATAAGCCGTGGAGGAGCAAATACAAAAACATTCAGAACACCACCACCCTGCTGTGCATGGCCAATTTCAAGAAGCCAGCAAAGACACAGCAGCTAAAGCTAAAGCTAGCGAGAGCACATTTTTTTTTATTGTTAAAAAACATTTTCTGCAGTTTGGCCTCTTGACCACATGAACACAACATTTTAGGTCAAATCATTCTTCCGGGAGGAGATTTTTGAGACTGTGTATTTTTGCATGGACAAAGATTTTTGAAAACGGAGAAAAAACAACTATGTCTTCAAAAATATCTGAGGTGGAAAATGGCTCCAGTTTGCAAAGTCCACAGCTGACAACTAATGAACCATAATTGACAATGCTAGCACGCTATGTACCACAGAAAGACTAAAACTAATAAACCAAAGTTATCATGGGCAAAATTAATCAACATATTTCCCTTACCTTTGCTCACAGTTACCATAAATGACAGGTAATTAAGTCCTGGGTCAAACAAGGAAAAAAGTAATCAACAATTTACTGATGAAAGGTCTAAATGGCATCCTATTCCTACATCTTCACACCACAAGTTGCCTGACTCAAGTTTGAAGTCAAACCTGCAACATTTCAGAAAATGTATATGCATTTCAATCTGTTCATTTTTTAAAGTGCTAATAAACCAACAGAAAGAATGTCATGTCGAGTGAATGTTGGGATTATGATGTTTATCAGATGTTAGGTTTTTGGCCCCATTACCCCATTACTAAATTATGATATTTATGATAACAAATAGATCTTGGCTCTTTAGCATCACTTAAAACCAACAAAATATGCATGTCATCTGTCGTCAGTATTGACATCAAACTGAACGCTGGCATTGGACTTTGTCCTGATATTGAATTTTGGTCACAACCTACATGCAACCAGATATTAACATTTATCAACGTTGGTGGGCTGCTGGGGATATACTGTAACATTTGCTCAATTAAATGATAAAAATAATTATTAGCATTCTTTTACATTTGAAATTGTAAGCAGCCTTTTACATTGTTTGAACTTTTCATGAACTTTTACTTGGTATAAAATCTTGTTATATTAACATACATTAACGTCTCTGATAGACTTACTATTTCAGTCTTGCGGTTTTGTCAAAACAATGATCATAAGTGAGATGAAATGGATTGTTTTTCTTGGTTCCCCTGCCAGCTATCAGACGTTAAGTTACTGACAGCTGTCACAACTAACTGAACCTCATGCTAAGAAACCAAAAGCATAATTGCACAAGGCTGACAAAATAATGGAAACATTAGAGAAAGATGTTAGCTATGTCTGCTATGTTAATAACAGCATTAGCTTCAGCATTGTATTATTTTGTGACCGTCTACAAACCCTAAAACACACGTAACAGTTGAAATAGCCAACGTGGATTGGAGGCTATTCTTGAAAGACAGTTCTATCCGGATGCTGAAGAATGAGGCACAAACAAACAGTGCACTCTGCTCTGAGGTCTTGGGTTTTTCTCAACAGCCGAGGATGAGAATTTGTTTCTATTGACTTTACTTCACCTTTTAGTGGTAGTCCTATTGAAATGCAGTGCTTAACAGAAACTCTTTGTTAACCCTAGGTCAACTATATTGTACTTCTCTTTTAAAGGCTGTAGCTTGAATGATTAGTGGGCTTTAACAGGTGTTCTTATGTATACACACACATACACACACACACATATATATATAGACAGAGAGAGAGATTTTATTTGTTAATTCATTTAAACCACTTCTCTGACTTCTTTTCTGTTCTCATATAGGCAGGTATTAGTGCTGGTTTTATTACTCTCAATTTGTGCTGATGTTCGACTGTACATGGACAAAATCCCAGTTGAAGATACAAACCCTTTTTTCCATCATGAGCTTAATACAATGTGTTCGCCATGATACAATATATTTGACCACTGAGCCGAATACTGTAGGTATTTGAGGAATGCATTTATTTTTTGATAACTGAGCTTCAGCTCGCCGAATATCTGAGGACATTTCTCCATATTGCATACCAGTCAGTCATTGTGAACTATCCCAAGATAGCTTCTGGTGTGCACTGTCATCTCTAAATATTTGAAAGCCAAGGCAGATGTGAAATTGAGAAATTAATGTTTATTTAACGTCTCAGCTCTCTATGTGCTGGCGGGAATTTCACAGAGACCCGAAAGATATCTCATTAAGTCAGCGAATGCCGGAGCCATGCAGGTGTGCGTACGTGTTGTGCGTGAACGTGTGCGCGTGTGTACGGCTACGCACACGAGAGCATGCATTCTTGCTAACATAATTGATATGCATGGCTGAAATAATCGTAATACTCAAATATGTGTTTATTATATTGGTATTTGTTTCCTTACTGAGCATCTGGAAGCTTCATCTTTAATTTCACATTGTGTCCTAACAGCACGCTTCTCAAGAACTTTAAGGTGTCTACACTGGAAACGTCAACTACGCACACATTTGGCATTCATATATAAACCTTTTTATTAGACTGTTAAGCTACATACTCTCATCATGAAAAGAATAGTTGCACCCAGAAGGAAGTTTTGGATTGCATTGCTATTCGGAAAGAAGATAAAGGTTACCAGGAACAATAAATAGTGAGAATTTTTGACAAATGATGAGAAATTTAGGTACGGATTCAAAAGCGGGACCCTCACTGAAGATGACCCACTGACATTCTGAATCACTCCATGACAGTCTGGCATGACCCCACTGCAGTCTTTCACTGACGTGGTGTTAAGGGCAGTTGTCATAATGGTCTGCGTGCATGTAGTCATACGTCGTGCAGCCGTCTGCCAATGGTGCTGGCGCTAAAAGGATGACTCATGGAGGACATCACTACTCTCTGAATGTTCACAATCGTGGCTGTTGGGTCAGTCAGGTACAGCAATAAGGCCCATGGCTCATGGCCTCACTGAACTTTTCTCGTATTGTAAACCGTCACGTGACCTTAGATCGCAAAGTGCGGGCTCTCTATTAGTGCCTAGAATTAACAAAGTTACATCAGGGGGCAGAGCCTTTTCATACAAGGCCCCCCAGCTTAAAACCTACCTGTGCAATCAAGCTTTTGGTAATTAGTTTTTCTGCTAGATAAAAGGTGCAGATCTAGGGGTCCACTTACAGAGAGTGTTTTGGTAAGCTGTGGATGTTGGTGCTGTCGTCCCGCTGCTCTTCGTGTTCACTCAGGTTTGTTGTAAAAGGCTCTATATAAATAAATGTTGATTGACTTGACTTATTCTCTCATGCTAAACTGATGCCAGACTCATTGCTACAGTAACTCACAAAGTGCTATTATGAGACAGGACAGGCCTGGGCTAGCTGCTTAGCATGCTAACTTGAGTAGATGTCTCTGCAACACCACACATAGACATCTTTGACACTTGAAACTGTTACTTTTCCATATTTTGTTGATAATTTTAGTTATTTTTTTAAGTTTTACACTAAAAATCTTACAAATTGCATCTGTAAACTAAATGTTTCATAATAAAACCAGTAATTGTGGATGCTATAAATACATTTTCACCAAAGGCTGAAAACACAGGCACCACCTCATTCTATTTCAAAAGTGTATCATTTTCTTTGAAAGACTGTAGCAAGATAAGTTAGTGAAAGATAATTACGCAAACAAGTTTTTTGACTTGTGATGGAACTTGAACATGGACCACTACATTAGCCATGGAAAATGAACCTGGCTATCCATTCAGTAGCTAAATGCAGTAGCAATTAGCTAAACTGACTTTGAAAGCAAGTTTTGATTACTTATCCAGAAACCCAGATGAATATTCAAAGCCTATAAAATGTTGTTTGGACCAGCCCTATATAATATACATCCTTGATTGGGGAAAATTGTATTTAAATATGAGTAAGCATGGACTATGCATTAAATGTATGTCTGTATTTTAGCATTTAAAGCCCAGACACTCTATGCTAATAATTAACTGCAGTGCTCTTTTTGCACCTATGAAACTTTAATTAGTGACCCTGTCCCCTCTGAAAGCAATTTTCCTTGACCAGCATGCTTCAAACCACCACCAATTATGCCTGAAATGGATTTGATTTAATAAATGTTAATTAGCTGCTCTGTAAAATCTGTTTAGCTTATGAGTCATGCTGATATTATTGTAGGCATATAGAACACCTCATCAGCACTAAAGGTGAACTAGTAACTACGTCGTAAACATGAAAAAAAATAATCCTTTTTCTTAGGCCATCTGTAGGATCATGTCAATAGCGATGCTAACAATAATAACCCGTAATCTTAGAAACTCAGGGAGCAGCAGTGGCATATTGGCTCAAATCTATAACCGCAATGTCACAGGTTCAGGTTCTTTAATGCAGTAAAGATACAGAATTAAATGTCAGAGACCTAACAGCGGGATATGATGTTCCTGACCTTCCTCTGTCTTCTGTCATTGCACCTGTGGTTAGGGCATGTCCAGCAAGCTTTTCAAGCTGTGAAGAAAAAGATTATTTATCAGTTCCATCAGTGGGTTTTTATTGAATGCTCTTCAGTGGCAGGTTGAAACGATTCTATTCAACACCGAAAAACTTGTTCAGGGACAAGCGAAAGAATATGTATGTACCTCTTGATCTTCGTTTATCAACTTCCGTTAGAATAACTGGTTACACATTTTTGGAACACATATACAGGAGCACTGACACTTGAGTGTTTATGAACAGCTGATATGAGTATTTTGTTGCTGTCCAAAGAAAAACATGTATCTCCATTTTTGTCAGTGCTGTTTACTTTTATGCATTATTTAAACACAGCAAGTGCCTTTTAAATTGTGTGAGAATTTCATGATGAATGGACCAACAGAAATGGCCCAAAATCCCCTGGAGAAAAGTCTGGTTCCATTGACTTCCATTAAAATTAAATGAGGTTTTTGCCCTCTCCTGTAAAGTTGACATTTTGGAGACACTTGTTTTTCTTTGGTCAGCAACAATTTGCAAGACGGTATGCAATGTTTCGTGAAGTACCTGATTTTATATTGACATGATGAGTGGTGGGTATGTGTTCCATTTATGAGACTGTTAAAAGGCATAATTCTCTGGTTAGTGATATGGGACATGTATGAAAATTCAAATTTCTGAAAATATTAAACTCATATATGGGACTCATAAATGGCTCCCATTTCTAATTTCATATTACTATGCTTTATAACAGTGTTATGCATTTAACCACAATGTATTGCCTTAGTATTAGGGCCTTTATGTTAATACAATGTCTATTACCCTGCAATAATTATTTGAAGTTCTTAGAACATTAGCGAATTATTTATAACTACCTACCATTTGAAAGGGACTATAGTTAGAATCCTTCAATGCTGTACAGCAAAAACCAAAGAGCTGTTTGACACAGTAAACAGGGCCGAGCTGAAGAATCCGAAAATGACTTGAGCTCATTTGCTCCTGTTGAATTACCTACAAAGTTATCCTGTTCTCTCTGACTGCAGTCGGTGCTAACATTAGCTCAGAGTGCTGTATGGAAAAGGGCCGCTGCTATATTCTCTGCGAAATCCACTGGGGACTTTCAAAACATTAATCACTTGTCCAAACACATGGAATGAGTGTCGAGATATAAGTCGAGAAAGCCGTGGATTAGCCTACCTATTCATTTCAGAGGAGCACAGCCTGACTGCACATGAAGCACAGCGAAGGAGGCTGACGTTCTTGGCACCGAAAGATGGTGCAAGCAGCATGATCATTTGAAACCAGCAGTGCCAAAGGTTTCATGTGACTGAATGCACAGAGATGGGAACGAGACTCTTGCTAGACCTGTGATTATTTCTACTTGAGTGAGTCGTATGGGGGGAAAAAAAAGAAGATCTTTAGAAAAAGAAACCATGTGTTTTAAGGCAAATACACTTCAATAGGGAACTTCAATTTTCTTTCTTTCTTTCTTCTTTTTTTCTTTTGTCTTTTTTACCTTTCAAAAAGATATGCACTGTATCATGCCCTTCCCTACTTTTCTCTCTGCTAGTCAGAGACACTGTAGCTCAGTGAAGACCGAGGCATTGCTTTGGTTTAGGTCTCATTGTAGATTGGTGGATTTTACTACAGTGTAAAAGACTACAGACAATAGGGCTGAACATTTGACACTGGCATAATATGAACACTAATGTCTGGCACACTCCATGTGTAGCCTATACACTCTAAACAGCTGTCTAATTGTATGGAATATTTACGAGAACATATTGTATTATTAAACCACGGTATGTTAATACAGGTGGAACTTATCTACCCATATATAAGAGACCGAGCCTGTGAATCAGTAAGTTGCTGTTGTGTGTAGCGCTATAGTTATCTATAGAGTGTGCTTATCGACGCCCCCACAAGTCAGCCTAAGCTTTGTGAAGCTCTCCGGGGAGCGAGTCCTGATACAAGTGCACTGGCAACACAGCAGTACTTTCTCCAGAGAGCTCTGTGCCAGCTCTAACATCACCAGTAACTGTGTACAATAAAGTACTGGCAACTGAACTATGCAGTTAACCCAAACGATTTTCCCATAACCTATAAAATATGCAGATTTTCACGTTTTTGGAGTTACAGGATACAGGAAATCTAGTACTGTATGGTTTTGCCCAATGCTTTTTTTAACAACTGATATCAGAACACAACCTGACTCTCTCTCCCTCTTTCCCTCTCTTTCTCACTATCATATATACAGTAAAATGAGCTCAGCATAGACAAAATTACTCACCTGTGACTGAAACGTACCTAATAGCATGAAATACCTCCATGAGCATGAATGACAGCTGTGATTTGATTTGGCATGTACTGGACATGTTTCTGGATATAGGCCACATCAGTGTTCAGCCACTCTTGCATCAAAGAATAGCACAGTTCAGTCAGATTTGGTGGATGCCTTCCCTGGCATGAATCTGAGGAGAATTTCCTGTAGACTGGTGTTTTTGTCACTGCTGGTAGACCCGTATGACCATACGCTTCCATACACCTGCAAATTCAGCTACTTCCTTCACACTATGGTCTCTGGCATGTCCAAATGCAATCACTCCTTTTAGCCATTAACATCTGCTTTGGACCCATTTACCACACATCAAACAAGACATTTACTGCACTGTAGCACCTCTTCTCAATTTATGAATCCCGTCACACATCCCGCAGGTATTTATAGCCCAAACATCCTTGTGCAACACCATCTGCAGGAGCCTGAAGATTCAGTTTGAAAACAGGATAATAATTGCTGATATTAATGATGGACTATATGAGTATCAGAGATTTTAGACTTTTTGGAGGCTATGGATATAATAGTATCTGACTCTAGAAAGGCGGACACCTATTGAGCTAACTTGCAATTTCTTGTCAGTTCAATTATCCCAAAAAGATAATTCTCCATAATAAGCCATTCTCCCAAAAAGAATAGATGGAATCTATATTAAAGGCAAATAGAAAATGCAGAACAAACATGTATATATATTTAGTTGCTGAGGCCTCCGTGTAATTTTCTGATACAAAATATATCTTCTGGTTTTCTCCTGATTCTGAAAAATGAATAACAGTATGGTTTACACTTGAAAAACAAACTTTTTTATTGTTTCAGAAACTTTAGTATTATTAGACAACCTCAGATATTATGTTCTTAGAACTTTCACAAACAAGAGCTGGTTGAACAATGTAATTTGCCACGGTTTGAAGAGACAAAAAACAGCAATAACTCGCATAATCACAATGCCTCAGGGTATGATTTGTGATTACTGTCCCCACAGTGAATAAAAGCAATGCTAATTTATCTGACTATAAGAGAACAGACAGTCCAGGTTTTGATGATCTATTCCATGATAAAATCATCACTTTGACACAACAAGAAGAAGAAGGAGCAAGCACAATAATGGAATTAGAGCAACCTTCAATTCCATAACTAGATAAATGCACACATGTTACATAAGTCAGGATACAATGAAATGGCCCTTGTATGTCTTATCACCATGAGGGGATCAGATGTGTATTTAAATCGAAATGACAGACAAGGATCTCAAAGCCCAGTGACATTTGAGAAACCTTTGATTTTGTGGCAACAAGGTTTGCTGGTGTTTTCGCTGTGCCTCAAGGGAGATCTTCTCTCAGTGAGTCATGCAAGGTACAGATTGTTCCACGAACAGCTCTCTATAGTGCTTTTGTGTATTGCGTGCCCTTAAATGGTCTCTATGATTTCACTCTGTTGGGGTGTCTTGATGACTAGTCACATGTGACACTTTTGTTGCTTTTGTAAATGCAGCGTGTCCTCTAAAAAGGTGAACTGAAATGGCATGTATTGCTGTCCTCATGCAAGGTCAAACCAGCTTCATCTGAGTCCTTATAACTTGTATGTATAACTTGTAAATTATTACCAATTTTACTGGAAATTAAACAAATGAAAAAGTCACAATGTTCAGTTGAGCTTATTCCCTGCTTGCTGGCAAACTGAGGCAAAGAATCTAACTAGAGGTAAAACCAATACTACTTTTTCCCTTATGATACTGATACCAATACATGATCCTTGCATGTATGCACTAATACTGAGAACTGATACTGATACAAACTCTGTCTACCCTAACTACTGTTTTAGTTCTGGTATTTATACAATTGCAATTTTACAATTACAATTTTATATTGCATTTTTATATTACATTTTAATTAATTAGACTGTATTTATTTTATTGCCTGTGTCACAAATAAAACATCCTTCGATTGACTGAATTATATTTATTAGATGTTTAAGAAAACCTTTATTTTGCTAATTTATTCCCTGTATTTAGTATGTGCTATTATAAGCTTACTGGACAAAAAATTAGTAACCACCATAAGCAACGTTTATGGTGGTAGTAATTTCAGGCTCCTGCAGATGATGCTGCATGAGAATGATGGGGCTATAAATACCTGCAGGGTGTGTGATAGGATTCATAGATCGAGAAGAGTTGGTACAATGCAGTGAATGTCTTGTTCGATGTGTGGAAAGTGGTTGTAAGCAGATGTTAATGAGTGATTGTATCTGTCTGTGCCAAAGGCCATAGTGTGAAGGAAGTAGCTGAATTTGCAGTGGCTGAACATTGATGTTCACTTACATTCAGAAACTTGTCCAGTCCATGCCAAATCAAACCTCAGCTGCTATTCATGCTCATGGAGGTATTGCGTGCAATTAGATACGTTTCAGTCACAATTTTTAGTCCAGTGAGCTTATATTTAGTAATCAGATAGATTGGCCTGTGGTGTGTACCTGGAAGCACTCAGCAGCCTCTAAAACGGTGCTTAAAGTTGTCTCATATCAGAATTTCTCAAAACATTGTCTCAACACATATGCTTTGCTAACTAAAGGCTAAATCAAGGCTAAAGGCTTTCATTATGCCGAGAGTACTGGAGTTCCTTCCACTCCTTCAATAACAAACTGGACTAACATTAACTCACACTGTAAATTGCTGCACAGTGGAAAGAGTCCTGAAAGAAGCTTCTCTGGCCATTACAAATTTTACCATGAGCATTTTCACTGATTCTTGTCATCCCACACTGCTGTGTACTGATGTGGATGCCCATAGCAGAAACTGTAATGTGATGTCTGTCATAGGTATCAGTATCGCCATTGCTATTACCGGTACTGCGTTTAAGTGCCAGTTTTAGCACTGATATTATCAGTGCAATATCTGTGCAAGAGTAAATATGACACTTGTTTTTAAAATGAATTTTATGCTGTTTAGTTTTTAAACACTGATAGTTATTTGATGTTGTGGTCGAACTTCCTCCAGTTTGTTCAGAATTACGGATAATGCTTTTAAAAACTGTTACAGAAAGTGTGTAAAACCTAAACATTGATGGTTTGGGAACTCCTATCACAGCAGGCAGAGAATTCTACATAGGGTTAAGGTTGCCGAAGCCTGGGGCGATGTTCTCTCTCTCTCTCTATCTCTGACTCTCACACTCTTTTCTTCTCACTTTGTCCCCTTTGTAAGACTCTATCTCTGACTCTCTCCATCTATCTACTGCACTTTCTTGCTGTCTCTCTCTATCTTACTACCTCACTCTCTCTGACTCTGGCTCTCTGTCTGTCTCAATCTTTCTGTCTCTCTCTCTCTCTCTGTCTCTCTCTCTCTCTCTCTGTCGCTCCCTCTCTCTCTCTCCTCCCTCTCTCTCTTTTCCGGTGCTCCAGAGTTTTCTTGCAGGGAGCCCACTGCGACTGAAGACACTCCTGACTGGTTACAGGCACTCTTTGGATATCAAAGTGTCTGGTAAGTCAGGTGTGGGGCCCGGAGGTGATTATCCACTCATATTGCAGGCATGGATGTTGGAAGCCAGGCAGAACTAACAATACCGCTGATCTCTGCGGGCCAATTAGCCTTTCGAGTTCTCATGTAAAATGGCTGCATGAAGATATGGGGGAGAAATATAGGACCCTCTGGAGTGAGCGGACTGGCAGAGTACTGGGCTCTCAGGAAGCCCTCACCCTGACCAGTGCTGCCCGCTCTCCTGACAGGCACCTCATGTTTTTCCACTATAGCTCATGAGGATTAGGTTATAGGAGAGATCCCACGAGTATGAGGCTCATCTGCTTTCACCACGGATGGGAGGAATATTTCATGCATGGTTAATGACTAGCATTGATGAAATGCAGTCAGCCATATAAGATTAGTTCATGATATATACAGAAATATCTTGGATGTTTAGAGTCTCCATTTGTGTTGTGGATTTTTGAAAATATCTAAGAAATATCTCTATATACATTATATATACATGTAGACACCTATTCATACAACGTTTCAGCCCCTACTCCTCTGGGAAGGCTTTAGATGCTAAATGTTGGAACTGATTTGATTGTGTTTGGCCACAAGAGGGTTTGGCCACTACAGCAATATTGTTTCCACACCTCTAAAGTTTAGTTTTAGAAGTTGGTTGCATTTCTTGCTTCTCATGACCCACATAAGCCCAAACACATTCTATAATGTTGGATTCTAGGTTCTGGGGTGAGCAGTTCATTGTTCTGAGAGCACCAGCAGGCTTCTTTGTTTGATGCTCTACTAGGTCTATATATGGTTTCTCTATATCATTTAATAATTCCAAAAAAGAAAACACCAGCAGCTTGATGTTTGTGGTCTACTAGGTCTTGTTCTCATGTATAAATTTACTTCTTTTTTCGTCTTTTTTCATCTCTTTTTCGTTTCCTTTCCCTAGCAGCTTTTTGACAGCTACCTCTCAAAGCTGAAAGCTTCCCTAAGCTTTCCTTACCTTAATTCCCTGGAAAATGAACTTTTGCATTGTAATGTATACTTTATCATTTATCTATGAACCGGCCAGTTGAACTGGTTCAAAGTTACTTGAAAGTCTTTTTTATATTGCCTTGCAATAGAAGTTAATAAAGGTTTTTTTTCCCTAAAAGGCTTTGTTCCCACAGTGACGACGCGTCCAAGAAATCTCTCTCCCACAGTTTGACTGCCATAATTCCCTGCTGACTTGGGGAACGTTTGGTGAATGGTAGGAGAATGCCTTTCAGGTTAATTCTGTTTTACCTCCAAAAAGACAAGTTTAACTTTGACAAATCTTTGATTGGATGAGTCGCCGCAGGTACAGGAAGAACCTGGCTGAGGCGCTTTTGTAAATTACCTCATGCTGACTTGCTCGCTGTTCATGACAGCATGCATAAGGGAGTGGGGAAAGTGAGTTGATGGCAATTTTTAGTCATTAATTCGCAGGGTCTAGCAGTGAGGATAGGACACCTGTTCACTCTGTCCCCTGCGACGGACTCTCATCAGTGATAAGTTAGCGAGAAGGGTTTATTTAACACTGTGTGGGTTTGGATTGTGTGCATTTGTTCTTTGTGGTGGATGAGCGGTGAATCACAGTGAAACTCATGGGATGGAAGCTAGTAGAGTGCTCAGACTTCGAATAAAAAGTGTGAATCTTTTTTTTTTTTTTTTTTTGGCCATTGCTATTGTTGCGGATTGCTTTTGGCAGATGGGGAATCTGAGAACAAGCCACAGTGGGCAGATTGTTCGGGAGTTGGCCTTGTTTAGTTCACATTACCCAAAGTCACACAGCTCGTTCTCTTTCTTTTCTCCATCCAGTTCTCAATCATCAGAAGATTCGAGTTTAATTACAGTAGATCTGTTCGAATTGTAATAACACTCAAGTGGAAACTTTACTTCTCTGCTTTAGAACACCAGAACTTTTACAAAGACTGGGAACAATCAGAAGCTACGGCTCCAGGTGGTATTTTGACATATGTACTGTACAACACATGTACATTTCAAGCAGAATTCACTGAATATTCACATTACACTCATTCAAGATTGCTGCAAATTGCCAAGCAATCTGCAGGTAATAACTGCAGTTAGTCAAACGGAGTGATATCTGAAGTACAGTGTCGTCGAGGTATAGATACACAACACTTACTCAGAGCAATTTCACCGCCTACAATTGCTGACACATGAATTGATAGACTCTATTAAAAGAGATGGAGAGGCCCTGGGTCTTAGTGTAACTAGTGCCATTAATCCATATAGTTCCTCTATCAAAGTGTTTTGGCAGAATAGAGGATTGATTCATTTTTTAACAATCTAGTCCTGTTTCTACACTGAAAAAGACACAAAAGACAACAATTCATTAAATATGTTTGGAGTGGAGAGCTCACCTGATGAAAGGCCTTTGACCTCATACAAAAAAATATATTCATTGTTATTGTGCTTTTGCCTGATTCAGTTGACTAAAATGCATTGTTTAGAGGATTACTGGTTGTGTGCTTTGTTGTGCCAGTCAGCATTCATTTTTACATAACTATTTTCCAACCTCTCTTTATCCTTTCCAATTAAACTGTGACTGTGTTTATGACTGGCTGCTCTGCTTTGGACTGTAGTCAAAAAGCACCCTGAGTCAAATTATTCACCTGTAACTGACACATACATAGCAGCGTGTAGTACCTCCGCAAGCATGAATAACAGCTGCAATTTGATTTTGCATGGACTGGACAAGTTTCTGGATGTAGGCAACATTAATGTTTAGATACTCCCGTATCAAAGCTTTGCACAGTTGGGCCAGATTTGGTGGATGCCTTCCCTGGCACAATTCTGAGGAGAATTTCCTATAGACTGGTAGACTCGTATGACCATACGCTTCCATACACCTGCAAATTCAACTTCCTTCACTTCCACATCTGCTTTGGAGCCAATTTCCACACGTTGAACAAGACATTTACTGCTCTGTATTACCTCTTCTCAATCTGTGAGTCCGGTCACTCACACCCTACAGGTATTTATAACCCCATCATCCTTGTGCAATGCCATCTGCAGGAGCCTGAAGTTACTAGCCTCTTAAACATGCAAGGTGACAGATTTTTGGTCTGGGGAACTTATCTATCTATCTATCTATCTATCTATCTATCTATCTATCTATCTATCTATCTATCTATCTATCTATCTATCTATCTCTCTCTCTCTCTCTCTCTCTCTATATATATATATATATAGAGAGAGAGAGAGAGAGAGAGAGAGAGAGAGAGAGAGAGAGAAAGAGAGAGAGAGAGAGAGACCTGCTCTTTCTAAATATAATGCACTTTTCATTTGAAAAGCTTTTGTTTTTATTTTATTTCTATCATTACTAAGGTTGTTTTTTTCCTAGCTTGTCTTCTCAAAGGGAATGTTTATATTTGGTAAACAATATAATATTTATGGCAGCTTTACATGTCTACATGGACATTTTCCAGTGAATTAGTCAGGAAACATTTTAACTTGATCCTTACTGACAAAACCTCTTAGCCTGCCAGCTATCTGAGCTACCTGTCGGAGCTGCCAGCTAAGAACTATTTAAACAAAACCAGACTCTTAGACAGGGCTTGTTTAGCATGGTTTCGCTTGGTTTAGTATGTGCACTGTGTGGCCACAAACTTGCATGATGTGTATTTGTGCCTATTTTTTAATTTAAAACTACCTATTTTAGATGCCTAGGGTTAGCTATATAAATACTAAAACATGTAGATGTACATATACTTGCATATCCGAATCCCTATTAAATTATGGATCACATAGGTAAGATCAGGTTCTATTAGTCATAAATAAATTCCTTTACATGGATACTTACCCATGAAATTCATTGACAAAGTCCATAAGTCAAACATTGTTGCAGCAAGATGTAGTTCACTTTGGGGATATTTTGCCATTGCATCCTTAGACAAGCATGCATTTGTATTAAAGCACAAAGAGAGATTATCAATAAGGCAGCTAAGTGTATTGACATGCATCTCTCTGGCTCAGATACCCTGGGTGAGCATGTGACCTGGGTGAGCAGCCCGCAACCAATCCCAGATGGACCTCTGATTACTAATTTGTGTCACCTGTTTCGTGGTCTGTTTCTCTTCTCGTTGTGATCAATGGTGTTGGGACCTTTGGCCTTCTTTTTGACTGTGATTTTGGATCTCTCTTTTGCATATGTCTGCCTTTGCATCCATCCTTTGCTTGTTTTTTTATTTCAACCTTGTATTGTGATTTGGTAATAAACCTTTTTTAGGCTTATCTGTACACGTCATACCTTGGCCTGATCCTTAACTGTATTTACAGTATATAGAGTTGTGTATAACTCATATAAGTGAATTAACATTGAGAATGATGTTCTGAAGCTTATCAGTGTTTTCATATTGCACCAAAAACAGAAAAAACACAGTTTTCTGTTGGCCCTTTAATACCTCTAATCCTAGGCTGAATATTCAGTCAGTACTCGTAAAATGTATTATTCACTACACATTATTCCATAACTTCTATATAACTGTTACGTAGGTCTTGCAATTATGAGAGTGAGGAATAGAAGGCTGAGTTCACACACAAACCCTTAGGGTTTAAAGGGTTAACAATGTTACCTATTTTACTTTCAGAACATTGCTTATCATTGAAAGTCCAATTAGTTGCAATTAATTGCAGTTCTCTTCAATTGTTGGGGGAGGGAAATTAAGCGATTGTACTGTAAGCCTCTTACAACCTGAAAATGTGGCTTGGAATATGCATGGTCCTGTGCATCTGTCCTCTTTGTGGCTCCGCGGGAGAAAGCATGACATGGCCACGCTTTGATCAAGTGCTCAGCCATCACGTTTGTGTCTCGAAGACTTCCATCCTTGAAAGGGACACTCAGCCTGCATGCGTACAGTCTGCATTAGCAATGTAGATCCGACAAGGAGGATATTATTCAGGGTTTTGCATCTCAAAGGCGCTCTTAATTTTTTTCCTCTTTTTTTTAACCATTCACCAGATGCAATTGGTTTAATGTATCTCTTTCATTTCCTTTTGAAATGAAACCCGAAGAGCACAGTTTTACAACAAATGAAGTGACGAGAATGAAGGCGTGCTAAATTAGGTTTATAATAAAAGGTTCAGAAAATGTTAGACCCAGGTCTTATATTTCAGCAAAAATAAGTAATACTTATACTTTTCATTAGCTGTATTTGTAATGTTAGACATTTATCCAACAGTGTTCATTTGGTCTTGTACATTATCATCAGTAGTACAAGATAATAGACTTTCAGAGTCAGTGGACTCTGTGCTCTACAAGGCTTAAGGCTTTAAAGTGGTGAATTCTATTGCCCAAGCATGAAGCAGTACACGCCTGCCGACAGAGAAGTATTGACCACACTGAACCCAAAATATGACCAGAGCAGTCCTTGTGGCGGTTGCTCAAGCTTGCCAATTGTCCAGCCATGCCCCGTTCATTAATCTACTTTCATTAGGCTTCAGGCCTTTCACAAAACCCTCTGTCATGCGGAAATGTGCCTCATAAAATCTGCAACCAGAAGTTATATTGATTGTTCTAAATGTTAATGTCCTCTGAGCACAGGCATCAAATGTGTCACCATTAAACCAGCAATAAAGCATGCAATATTGTAATGATATTTACCAACAGCTGTTCTGCTCTTCTTCCTGTGGGCTCAAGGCAGCACACTTTATGTTGTCTGGCCCTGGGTTTCTATTGATTCTTCTGGGGGGAAAAAGAGAAGAATCAACAGAGAATGGCTGGGGAGATGTTCCCTAATGATATTTCTGATCTGTTGGCAATAACAATGCCAACATTGCCCCCTTCAGTGCATTTGTGTTCTCTTGTTGCCCCCAGCGCACTCTGAAACCTGTTTTCCTCAAAAACTGCTGCAATGTTTTCCTCAACTTTCCTTAATTTCTCCATCCGGCTGTTCCAGGACAACCAGACATCTATTTTACATTAGCGTTCACACTGTTCAAACAGGAAGGAAACGCAACCAAACAACTTTCCTAAAAGTGAAACTTTTTTCAAGCACTAGCACTGAGCCAGGAAAGATCCCCAAACATTGTATTTTAATGCAGATATTCACTGGCTGCAGGCATACAGGTCCACCTTAGCTTTCATTTTAGTGCATGTGAAGTTGACCTCTTGCCCCATACGAGTTTGTGAGGAAAATTTGAATTGAGCGGTAACAGCGATGTTCTCAATTTGGACAAATTTTGATTCATGATTTATAAATGAACTGGTCGCTACGTTATCACCTCCCTCCCTTTGAAGCTGGGATAATGTGATCACATTCACATCGGGACAGTAGCTTACCATATGTATGGGCAGCATACAGACTGGTTTACTACCTTTAGTAAGGTTTAGTAACTAGTCTAAACCTCAGATGCTCTAACCACAAACTGGTCACAACAGGATTTTGTCAGTTCTCTTCAGATTCACACCTCATGCTATTCACACCACTATGCAAGAGGCTTGATCAGTCCTGTGGGAAATGTGCTTTTGTAAGCAGTTGCCTGATCTGCGCATTGTGACAACTGTATATAATCAATGGGCTAAAATAGTCTCTGATGTTCACAACATCTTCAAAAATAATTTACAAGTTGTCATGAAAGCATCTACAAGTACTGTACTATGGCAAGATATTTGAAATACATCAGTCAAATGGCCCTTTTCTGTCAATGATGTTAGTTACATAAAGTGGTAAAACCCATCCGAATCTGTGATAATAAAGTTGTGATAATAAAGTTGAGACTAGGTTTTAATTAATCTTTCATAGAGAGAATCTATATTCCTCCTAAAGAAAACTACAAGGTTTGGGACCACTCCAGTTTCTTCTTAAATCAGCATCTCCACATGTACAGCAGGTTCTTAGTGAGGAACAGAAGGTTGGGTTCTAGCTTTACTGGCAGATACAGTGAGCGTCTGGTTCATAAGAACAAGGTCAAGCAGCAAACACACAGGTACAGACTGGCAGAGGGCAAAAACCACTCTCTACTGACCGTGATGAGCACCACCTCATTCAAATGTAACTTAACCACCATAAGATGACCTCAAGTGACCTACAGAAAGACTGGTGAGCGGTGACTGGGGTGAAATGCACAGCGAGCATGGTTCAAAGAACAGGCTTGTGGAGGCGTCATTAGTCATTTTCTAAATAAACAGATCTAAAATACAATATTTTATCTGGAATTTGGGAGACGTGTTTCCAGCAGTGTATAGTACGGTGGCCGAGAAAGCCCAATGCACTGCAAGTTAAAAACGCGCTGCAAAGTCTCAAAACACAAGCATCAAAATGACACGACTTGCACAACATTAGCCAAACGCGCTGCAAGATCTGAAAACACAAGCATCAAAATGAGACTTTCAGTGTCCCTCGGAAACACTTCCGTTGTGTTTTGAGGCTTTCTGCATGTGTTTTGGAAGTTGCATGTGTTTTCAGTGTTTGCTGCGCGTTTGAGACTTTGCAGCGCGTTCGGTTAATGGTTTGCAAGCGGTCTCATTTTGATGCTTGTGTTTTCAGATCTTGCAGCGCGTTTGGCTAATGTTGTGCAAGTCGTGTCATTTTGATGCTTGTGTTTTGAGACTTTGCAGCACGTTTTTAACTTGTAGTGCGTTGGGCTTTCTCGGCCACCGTAGTATAGAATAAAACAAAACTGCTTATTTTGGTCAAACACAAACCCATAAACTGTAAAACTAGTGAAACTGATCATTTTGTGGTGGTCTCTTAAATTTTTCCAGAGCCGTATATTTGATACAACTTGAGGCAGCCCTGTATGAGACATTAATGTTAATATTATATACATACATTCACAGCCCACTTCATTAGGTACACTCATTGTCCATTTTATCAGCTCCGTGTACCATATACTGTACTACTAGATCACTTAGTAGTTCTACAGTTCCAGACTGAAGTGCATCTGTTTCTCTGCATACTCTGTTATGCCCTTTCACCCTATTCCTCAATGGTCAGGACACCCATGGGACCACCACAGAGCAGGTATTATTTGGATGGTGATTTGTACAGCAGTGTCCACTCACTGTCCACTCTATAAGACCATAATACTATATTGGTCCACCTTATAGATTAAAAAAACAAATTCAGAGACAGCAGCTCATCTGTTGCTGTACAATTTGTGTTGCTCATCCTTTTTTGGATGTAATGTTTTTTGGTTTTTGTAATGTAATGAAAAAACAAACCATTTACATAAATTGGGCTTTTTAGCCTACAGCAGTTTAAGATTTAATCCCTTATTGATCCCACAGTGGGGAAATTTGTCTACCGCATTTAACCCATCCGTGAAGTGAAACACCCACATACACTAGTGAATACACACACTAGGGGGCCATGAGCACACTTGCCCAGAGCGGTGGGCAGCCCTATCCATGGCGCCCGGGGAGCAGTTGGGGGTTAGGTGCCTTGCTCAAGGGCACCTCAGTCGTTACTGTCGGTTCAGGGAATCAAACCGGCAACCCTCCAGTCACAAGGCTGGCCCCCTAACCTCCAGCCCACTAGCCCCACCCCATTCACACTGAAGCTATAAGGAGTATTTCAGCCTTGACTGCTTTTTGAATGTGATGTGAGCTCAGAGCAGACGTCATTTGCATATATCAGTTCTAAAGGTACACTAAAAAAAATAAGCCAACAAATGACAGAGGTGGACAAAGTACACAAACCATGCACTGGAGTCAACGTAGAGATACCCAAGGTAAAATATTCCTCCTGTAAAAGTAGAAGTGCCTCCCTTTAGACCTCCACTTGAGTAAAAGTGCAAACATATTTGCTATCAAATGTACTTAAGTGAGGAAAGTAAAAGTAGCATGATTTATTATGGCTCTAATGTCCTATCATCATTTCTGGAACAAGACTCATTTTAGGTGAAGAGACTCTAGTGTCACTCTCGGTCCGCCAGTCTTTTAATAGAAGGTCATTAATTAGTCTGATATCTATTTAAATGATCATAAGCACAAAACACTGAAGGAGAACAATTTCTATTAGCTAGAACCAAGTTCTGTCCAACAGGTCAAAATATGCTCAAAACAAAGTGACTGCTATACCTTGATTGGTGGACTGGCTTCACGCTTCTTTCGTTTGGACATGTTACGTTTTTATGCACACATAAGCCAAAGGGAAGGACAGATTTGGCTGTAATGTACTGTAGTAAAACGTAAGATATTTGAGTTTGAAATGCAGCGGAGTTAAAGTCCCCAAAAATTGGGAATAGTACAGTAAAGATAGTAAAAACACCAAAACTCCAAAATACAGTACAGAAACCAATTACATGTACTGAGTTACTGTCCACCACTGAAAAAATAATACATTAAATGACACAAACTTAAAACAACATACAGTGTTTTCATATGTTACTGAAATCACAAAAAAATCTTGAGAAAGTTGCAGTTTGTCCAGAAGGTAAGGGCTATTTGTGAAAAGCTCCAATGGAAAGCAGAGATTGTCTCCCATAATTGCTTTGTTAAAAGCACTTGCTTTGTGTATACTTGAGTAATTAAGCAGTTGGAATTTTACATTATACAAGTGAAAATTAACAAAGAGCACATCTGTGTGTCCCTTAGGTTTAGTCATTAAAAAGCCCATTATTTTTTAAATTACTTTTTCAATCTTTCAGCCCCTTTAATCCGGATGTATTTCCCAATAGGCAGTTTCTGTTCCCGCGTTTTGAACGACTCCTGTTGGAAAGCTGGAACACTTTAGAGATCTGATTGTCCAAACCAGCTGCGTTTTTCTCCGCCGAAGCCCATTTCTAAGACAAACAAGGCTTTCATAGTCTGGGAGCTGACTGAAAACACTGCAAATAGCTGCCCTGCTGATGACTCATCAAGGGCTAGAGCATCTTCGAGGTGCCTCGCAGGTTCCAGCTGAAAACCCAGCTCGCAGAAGCTGCAGGCTCAAGCCATTGTGGCGCAGCTCACTTCATGATTAACCTAGCCAATCCCGCATGCATTACACAGTGATTAGCCTGCCTGTCTTGAGACCTGATTGCAGCTCTGTGAAGTGCGCAGTGCATTACAGACATGCTAAACCCTGCAAAGGCTGTGGCAGCTTTGCTACACAATATCAGCTGCCTTATACGATTTGGCACAGGTTATTATTATTATTTGTATTTTGTTATTATTATTATTTGTATTTTGTTATTATTATTATTATTATTATTATTATTATTATTATAACCCATATGAAAGTAATATAACTTCAAATTATTAACTGGTCACTGTAATTCTTATTTATATATTTGTTTGTTTATTTATTTGTTTATTTGTTTATTTTGAGTTTTGAGAATTGTTTATAGTTGACAATGTTTGCACTACTTCCTTAAACACCACCTGTGTCTAAATGTTAGTTTTTCCTATTTGTAATATATGTCCTATATGGTACTTTGTCTTTTATATTTATTGTATGTTTTGCACTTATTTCCCTCTGTCGTTTACTGGCACTCTGTGCAGTCCCATATAATGTGCTTCTGGCTTGAAGAGTAACATTTTGTTCCAATGTGTGCAAGTCATACTGAGGAATGGGAATAAAAACACCCGACAGGACACGGGAAGCTCTCCCAGCTGATCTTTAAATAATACAAAATTTTATTGCAGATCTCACACTGACAGACACATTTCCAGTACATCTCACAATCAACATTTAAATGTCAATAATCTACAGTATCAATCACTTTACGTGAAGCACTCTGTAAAGGCATTTTAAATGTTCAGAAAGTGAAAATATGGGTATTTTATAACATTATCCATTTAATAGATATGAGTATGAATAGCAACACTTGTGTTATCTGCTTTTTAAGATGTGACATATCAACCTCACGTCCGGGTCTGAGCAACTACTGCATTGGTTGAGGCTCTCGTCTTTTCAGCAGTGCTTCAACAGTCAACAGAGTCATTTTGTTTGAATAAATTTGAGTCCAAGAAAGGTGAGTTACAATTCTCAAACAAATAACTCTAACGTAGCTCTAACTTTAACTAGCTAACCTTGCTAACATTAGGACCCAGTGGAAAAAGCCAAACTGTGAATAACATTGTTGTGTGTTTAATAGGATGTTTCTTGTGGGTACATCTTTGTGTTTTGCATATATAAATATGTATAGATATATAGATACAGTATACAGACAGACAGACAGATAGATTTATTCAAACAACAAGGCACATGTTAAAACATGGGAGGACACATGCATGTTGAAAGAACAACCCAACAGAGGCTTGGACCCAGATGTCCTAAAAAGTGGCTGGAGTTGAAAAAATGTAGTCTCTATTTAACCCTCAAAAGTGCTGTTTGTATTGATGTTTACTTCTGGAATCTGAATGAATTTAACTTCTTGAATCCCAGCACTTCAGTCACTCTCAGTTTGACATGACATGTTGACATGGATTTGACATGTCATTGTTTGTCACATTGCGACACTTTGAAATCCCATTTGAAAAGCCTAAGACACATCTGTAAAAATCTGACTGGAATGGCATTTCAAACCACCTCAAAATGTGGACTTCACGTGGTGTCCAGACTTCCAAAAATCAGTCTGGACACAATTGTATTATGCCAAAAATTGGATTTGGGTTGATAGTCTGAACAAGGTCTTAGAGCCTTATAAAGCATGATTAGACTTTATAATATGCTTATAATGCATTGTTAGCAAATTACAAAGAGTTACAAGTATATTTATAATGTTTTATGAATATAAGCTTCAGAGAAAGTGTTACCACAGAAGTACTTCAAGAGAAATCCTCTTGTACTGAGATCCCTATAGAACTGCAGAGGAACTTTTCAGCACATTCAGCATCCATCAGCAGAGAAAATAGAGTCTATTAAGCACTTTTCATCTCCTTGTTGGAGCCTGTGGTCTTAAATAAAATGCTAAGTGAAAGGTGTGAGTAATTCTAAAGCAGTTCCAGGTGCTGTCCCAAACAGAACAAAATGAAATTAAACCCAAATTGGGATTAAATTAGAATGAAATTAAAAGTAGATTCAAATTCACACAGCTATTCTTAATTGTAAGTAAAAGTGTTACACCATCCATTAAAATGCATCAGTTAATGTTACTCAGTACATGCAACTGAGTAAATAGAAGCAATTACTGGCCATGGCTAATCAGTGATTATTATTACATTATTAATAATAAATAACAGTTTACATATATTGACTATCAGAGTGTTCTGAGACCCTCTTTCTCTGCTTGCCTGATCTAACACACCTGATTCAACTCATAAGCTGATTATCAAGCCCTTCATGAGATGAGTTAGATGAGTTAGAGGGGGGAAACATACAAATATGCAGAGCATGTGGTCCCCATGACTGGCACAGGGAACCATTGGCCTAATCAGTGTATTTGAACAGCTGCCATTGGGTGCAAACTTAACACAGCTTGAGTCTGCTATTTTGCAAGAATGCCTTAAGTGAATGCTAATTACTCCGCAGATAAACTCTGAATCTGCAGTTTTGTTTGAGAATGTTAGCTGAACGTTTCTATATACAGTGATTCCAGAAAGTATTTGGACATTTGTGTCATACTTAAAAATGCATTATATGTTTGTGTTAGTAAACAAATGTCAAACCAAGTGCATTTATTTTAAATGGAATATTCCAAGATTATCATTTTTGGCAAAAGGCAATTTTTCAGACGGTTATCGTTTGAGCAGTATTTTTGCCGACTTCTGCAGGAAGTGCCAACACCACTATAAGGCCAAAACCCCTAAACTCTGATGTTTCCACCTCTGTGATATACAGTACATTTAGTGAAATCTGGTTGAAATTATTTTAAAGGCTTTCTCCACACAATTAATCTACTATCAGTTTGATGGTGTGCTAAAAGTGGTTTATGTATATGGACCATTCTACCAAACTAGTTCAAATTGCAGTCCCACAAGGATTATGCTATGACCTATTTAAACCCAAAGCATTAATTTCTTAATATATATTAATAAGCTAAATATATATCAAATCATAATGTATAGTGTGCTTTCTATTAGGAGGTCGCTGTCTCAAACCCTAACCCCTATTCTTCAGCTGGAGATATTTTCCATGTTTCATAAGCCTAATTTTTAAAAAAAGCCTCTCTCAGTTTTTTGGTCACTACTAAATACAGCGTTTTGGTCCATAAGCAAAGTCTTATTTTTGAGACATGGTGAGCAGTTTTAAAGTAACTGTATACCAGAAACCTGAGAATTACTGTGTAACATTAAGAACAGTCACTACTTAAACAATAACTAAAAAAAAGGATTTAATAAAAACATTCAGATGTTATACTGTATGTACAGTTCAAAGCTGTCAAGTAGTTTGCAAGTAGAGTGTTTTTGTGTTGTGCTCAAAATTAGCCAATATCGTCACTACCAATAAAACCAATACCAATACACTACAAACACTCCTAACTGAAATGTTTAGTAAAGGTACAAGGTCATTCAAAGGTTAGTCGATGGTCCAAATCGGAAATGTGTTTTCAACTTTGAACCAGTTTGGTAGAGTGGTCTACATGTATTCAAGGTTCATTATTCAAAATAGACAAGTAACTGAAAACATACATTTATGTTTAAATGAATAGGTAATATTTCCTGCATATTAAGTTGCTTTAAACCTATGTCTGGGTCTGTTATATTGCAACAATGATAACTGTAATAACTCTGCCCTCATTTTTATTACTTACACTACTGTGCTAAAATCAGGGACCATTTGCTTACTTCATTTCCATTGAAAAGAGTCATTAAGTACAAGTTATTCATTTTCAGCAGACATTCATTTTTTAAAGAAATCTACTGGGATATTTTTCCACACTCACAAAGTTCAGTCCAAAGTTGTCTGTATTCTCTGCAAACAATTTATCTCAAATGCAGACAGTGATATTGATGTGTGGGCTCTGTGGTGGACAGTCAGACAACACCAGCACTTTTTTTTGTTTAACTTGTACTTTTTTTCTTTTCTAAGCTATGATCCCTCAAATATGAAGGTACTGTTTATATGATTATAACAGTTCCAGGTCTTTAGAGTCCCATTATGTTTATAACTTCATATATGTTATAGCATGTTACCATTATAAATATGTTTATATAGATGTAAAGATGGGCTGGGGGTTCAGAGCTCTGCAGCAATTCAATAAAAACATTTCACAAGAACTTGAGGATTTCATCATTGATGGTACATAATAGCATTACAAGATTCAGGGAATCCAGAGAAATGCCTGAATGCAAGAGACAAGGCTGAAAACCAATACAGGATGGTTGTGATCTTTGAGTCCTCAGGTGGCACTATATTAAAAACAGACATGATTCTGCAGTGAAATCACTGCATATGTGTAGAACCACCATTGTCTGTACACACAGTTTGTCAATTAATCCACAAGTGCATGTTATCATGCAAGTTACCATGCAAAGAACAAGCCATATACATACAGGATCCAGTAACCCCACTGCCTTCTCTTGGCCCAAGCTTATTTAAAAAGGACTGAGGGGGAAGTGGGAAAGTGTCCTGTGGTCTGACAAATCAAAATTTAAAATTCTTTAGGAAAATCATGGACGCCACATTCTCTGAGCTAAAGAGGAGAGAAAGCCTCCAGCTTGTTGTCAGTGCACACTTCTAAAGGACGCATCCATGCACATGGCATGAATGACTTGCACATCTGTGAGCACACCACACATTTTGAACCATATATTCAGGTTTTGGAGCAACAGAGTAAAAGAGTCCAAGTGCTAAACTAGCCTGACTGCAGTCCAGATCTGTCCCCCATTGAAAGCATTTGGGGCATTATGAAACAAAAAATGTCTCCTCAGTGCCCATATGCTTACAGTGTTGTTAAAAGAGAAGGTGATGCAACTATTTTGAAATCTGACACTAGAATCAAATTTCAAATGGACATACATTTTTTTTATTATGAAATTTCTTTATTTCAAACTTTGATATGTTGTCTTAGTATCATCTTCGATTAAATAATGAATTTGATAATTAATAATTTAAATAATTTGCACATCATCACATTCTGTTTGTTTTAGTTTTTGTACAGCGTCCAAACTTCTTCTTATATACAACAGCATGGGCAGGTGTCTCATGGTGTCCAGTGTGGATAACTGATTTAACAGGATTTATGCATGGTATTACAATGATCTCAGGACAGTTCACTTATCAGCCCCGGGTGGTGTTCTTTTTGTTTTATTACCATGCATTCTCTCAATGCGCAGTTCAGTGCCGTGTGATTTTTGTGGCACACACACACACCAAAGTGATACTGACATCATAAAAGTATTCGGGAAAGACTTTGGCCTTCAATTAGTAATTGAAAGCAATGTCAGCCACCACATCACAGCAGCAAAAAATCTCTGGCTCGCTTTTGAATTAGGAAGCAGGAATTGCTGCAATATCTCTCGTCTTTGTCCTAGATCCTGTCTCGTTTCATGTTTCCAGCACGAGAAGTGCCGTTTGAGCGAGAGATCCTGTTTTGTCTCCGAGAGAGAGAAGCTTGTAGACACAACAGTTGCTGCTTGAATTACTGTGTGAAACCGTGTTCACACGTTTTATCATACTGCGACAGCCTCGCGCCGAAACCCAGCAATTCGGGTTTAATGGTTGCCATGTCAACAATGGATTTATGGTTTTATCCCTACCCCGTAGGGTGCCTACCTCAAACAAAATAAAGATCACTTAGTGTGGGTGAATGCATAACTAAGCACCAAAGTTGACTGATGTTGAGGGAGCAGAGGGAAGCCGGCATCCATGATAATTGGAGGTGCCGCAGCCTTAGACTTTAATGTGACTTTACCTTTATATACTTACAATTGACATTGAAACTGACATTGGCATATTCTGTGGAAATGAAATGGGCAGGAAAAAAACTTCAATAAGGCTAAATTTCTGCAGAATTCACCAAAGAGCAAGGGCACGTCATCTGAAATAATTAGCCATCTAGTGCCCTCCAACCTTTAATTAAAGTCTCTAATCAAGCTGATTCGTTCCTATGTATCATCGGCCTTCGGTTATCATAAAAGGAAAGAAAGGAAAAAAAACCCTGAAAATGTTTCAACTTTAGCTAAATGCATAAAACTGACAGCGTGATTTCTTCAAGCAGCTTTTTACAACTTCCATTTATTTGTCAGGTACATCATGCCACTTTCACGGCCCACTGTGCTGGTTTTAGGCAGATTTCTGCTCCGCGACAAAAGCTACTGTAACTGCTCATGACATCTTTATGAGGAGCTTCTCTCATTTCACCATGCCTGTATGACAGCACAGCAGATTTGAGTACCAAGTCAAGCAAAGCTGTTCTTCCAAAGCAGATTGAGAAATCCATTCATAATATAGATGCAACCATAAATCCTCTGAAATACAGAATATCAATGGCTGTGTTATTTATAGAGGGTGTTTAATATGTTTGCCGTGTAGCTTATCAATGAACTCCATGTTGTTCAAAGCTAGACATCATTCATATTCACGATTTAGACAGTAACATTATTTCAACAGAGAAGAAACTCTATGTTTATGAAGGTGAAACTTGATTAAATTTAGGAACCGGACGATTTGTACCTAGCAACCCGGCCTCGGCCGTATCTCTGCACCAGTCTTCCACTGGTCTCCATAAAATCAAAACTGCACAACCGAATCCCACCAAGGAAGGTCATCCATTTCTTATCTCAAGCTGTTTCCTGTTTTATATATGCCACCTCTTCAGAGCGGATCTTCAAAGTCCAGCATAATGTGCTCGCTTCCCTTAAAAATTCTCAAAGAGTACAAAATATATTGCATAAAATATTTACAGACTTGGGGGATCTTTCCCTCTTACTCGGGTCTGCAACAGTGGTGCATCAGCTTTCATCCACCACGGGTCTTGACAGTGGTTGCTTTCATAAAGGAATGGCATAAGATAAGAGAGAGCTTTGACCAGCTCGCTTCCCCATGATAAATCTTTATCATTTTGGGCGATGGGCTGACCTAAGAGGCATGTGCCAGCGAGGGGCGCTCATTAATACAGCTTTAAAACCTCCTGGCTCATTCTTTCTATTTTCTTGATGCCTGTGACCTTTCTAGAATTGCTGTTATCAAACAGGGCTCTCCTTGCCTCCCTTTGAATCGAGAGAATTGAAAGGTTGGAGATGTGACATGGGTTTTGTGTGGCTTGAAAAGTGACACATTCAGACGTGAACCTTAGCGTTGTCACCATCCTGCTAAAAAAGACAGGGAGGAAGTGAACTTTAGATGTTGTGATGGAGCTTGGTAATTGAGACACGGTGGCAATATGAGTAGATGTTTCAACTGTAAGCTATTGGTTGTTTGCAGCATTCGCCAGAAAAATCGCTTCATTTCAACAGCGTTGTTTACTCTGAGTGTGTAATCTAGTGCCCTGATTACAAGGAATATTGTTCTGTCTCTGGAAATTTCAGCATAGCACTGATTTCACACATAAATGTAGATCTACGTTAAAGGGGAATTGTAGCCGAATGCATAATTCGCTCATTAGGGAGTAAACAAAATTCTCAGAATTGGGCAAAATATTCCCCTTATAACAGTCAAACAAGCAGTGACCCGAACACATTTTAGCTGCCTTGCAAATCTCCTTTCTAATGCGCATCTAAAACAGTTAAAGAAAATATCTCTGAGAGGATTAGATATACGATAATGAGCTTGCACAAAGAAGGAGAAGGAACTGATAAAAGCAGGAGTTCCCAAAACTGGAGCTCATTAAATAAAAGATGGAGAGAAAACAGAACTTCTAACAATTGTGCAAAACCTTGTACCGTGGTTCCCAACACCAGCCCTGGACGACACCCTGCCTGCATATTATAGCATTTGTCCTGCTCCCCATATACCTGATCCAACTAATCTGCTTATTAACAAGCCCTACCTGTGTTGAACTGGGTGTGTTTTGGCAGGAAAACACAAGAATGTGCAAAGCGGGGGGCCCCTCCACAATCAGGATTGGGAACCACTGACCTGGTAGACTACCAAACCTGTCACCATCAGATAAACACTACTCAAAGCTTTTCAGCGCTGAGAGAGAGAGAGAGAGAGAGAGAAAGAGAGAAGAGAGAAAATCAAGCTCCACTTTTGCTTCTGATAAAAAAAAAAAAACCACAGGTGTTTCTGTCCATCCTTCACTGTGAGAATACAACTCAACACTATGGGTCTAAAAGGAGGAGCAGCTGGCAAGAAGCTGTTACTGAAAAAAAGAAACATGATATACACTGAAATAGGTCATCTAAGAAATGAAGTAATGTTAACCTGACGAAATGAAATCTGCCATTGGGATTATTTGGATCATGAGACGCAGAAAATGCAACCAACATCTAAGACTGTGGAATAATATCCTTGCAGATTTCTTTGAAAAGTTGAAAGTAGGTCTCCCGAAATTAGTGAAAGCTGTAATAGAGCAAAGCACTCTAAGAAAAACACTTATTATTGAAAAATTATATTTAGTTGTTGAGGCTTCTGGTAAATAGATGTATTTTCTTTTTTTGTTGTTGTTGTTTTGTTGTGGTTCTGAAAAATGAATAGCTGTGTGGATTGTGTTTGTTTTGTGGTCAGGGCATTTGTGGTCCTTTCTATGTGGAGTTTGCTTGTTCTTCCCGTGTCTGAATGGGTTTTCTTCCAGGTGCTTTGGTTTCCATCCACTGTCCAAAGACATGCGGTCAGGCTAACTGGAGATGCTTAATTGCTCCCTAGGTATGAGTGTGTGTGTGAATGTGTATGTCTGTACATATGGCCTATGATGGACTGGCAGCCTGTGGACTTCTGACCAACGAGTACTGGGATAGGCTCCAGCACCCCCTGTGAACCAGAAGGATAAGTGGCTTAGAACATGAATGAATGAATAAATAAATAAATGAATTAATGTTTTAATTGGATGTCTGCCCTGTAATGGACTGGTGGCCTGTCCAGGGTGTTTCCTGCCTTTTGCCAGTGCTGGGATGGGCTCCAGCGCCCCCATGACCCAAAAGGATGAACCAGTTTAGAAGATGATGAGACTGAGGGAGTGAAAGATGTTTTGATTTGAGTGGGTGGTCTCTGACTTTTGCACATTACTCTGCATGAATGTATTGTACAATGTTTAATTTATTATACAATACATATTAAGATCATTTCCATATAGGACGTATTCATTCCAAAAGAAAGAAACAAATACTGTATTCCATTCTTGAACTGAGTATCTATAAACATTATAACAGTACACAGAGGTTTACCCTACAGGGTTGGAGATGTAATGGAGCTGCATTTACTTTAGTCTAAGACAGGTGTAGAGCATCTCAGCCAAAACACACATCTAATGGGCCTACATGAATAATTCTCCTGGAGTTTGGGAAGATGAAAGGTCAGTGAAAGTGAATCCTATCCCTCATGTCAACTCATATTTTTGTTTGATGTTTGAGCTGCAGAGATCATAACTCGTTTGATATTAGGCCTTCATTCAGTTATTTCTCAAAGACTGTCTATGTCTGCTACTTTCTTCAAAATGCCTCTAAACCGTGCTATCGTTTTTAGGGGGGGTATTTGACACCACTTGGTCAGCTATTTTCTGTCATTCTGGTGGAGCATGTGTCTTTGGTCTCTACAGCCGGCCTATTTGTGTGAAATGATCAAAATGGATTTAAATTACAGGGGCTCAAAAAATAGTGGGCCATGGGGTAATGGTAAAACCAGTATTAGATCTGTTTATGTCTAGATGGGGACATCTAATATCTACTGGAGTGGGGATTTTGGTGCTCCCGTCAGCTCTATGCTGACCATCAGCTATTAAAAAAGCTAGTGTAGATGTGCAAATAGTGTTGCGTAGGTGCATTAGCCTCCTGGTGCAAACCTATTCTTAAGTAACTTGAAAGGCTGACATTGACTTATGTAAATAAAGTGCAGATGCTGCGTAGATTAACTCACTCTGGACTTGAACTTTACTAAGAATATACATCAGTCAGCATCCAGACTAATTGTAATGCTGTGAGGGTTTATGCATGGGAGTGAGGTCTGGCAAAAAAGGGGTTCTATATGCACTGTAAGAAGAGGTGGAACAGGGCAGAAGTAAATTTGAAGTAGAGATATTAATAGATGTAAATATTTTACTTTGCTAAGAATCATTTAAAGCAGAATCCCACTCATTTTTCTGAAATATTCAATCAATAAGATGTAAATTTGTGAGGAAAAGTCATGGGGACTTTTAGAGGCATATTCTTTGGACATCTCGTTCATCACCACACCTGAGAAGAATCTGGACTCATTAAACATCTGTAGAATGGAGTCACATCAAACATGAATGATCTTAAAAGTTTAATTATGCATAAAATGAACAAATTGATGGAATTATCCTTCAAATGATAATTTGGGTCAGAAAACTGTCCTAAACTGTCAAAATCAAAAGTGTGGGTGCCCTGGTTAAGTTGCATCTTCTAATTAAAATATGTTGACACATTCGCTACACACTTTAATGCATAACTGCAGTTTATTTGGTGCATTTTACATATGGCAAAACAAGGAAAATATATAATGTGTCTTGTACGTTACATATTTTATGTTTTAATTTCCCCAATATGTTATACTTAAAAAATAAATTTGTGTCCCTCAGCATGCAGAAAATGTCATATTCAAGAACGCCTGGAGAACCGTGCTTTTTAAGAATGCACACAAGCTTTTTATTATCATCTTGGAAACACATGACATGTTGGACATATTCTCCAACAACGTAGATAATAGCAAGGAGAGATGAACAGATTGCCTTGAAGCATTAGCTTCTATCACCATTGCACCTGTTATGTCCCCCTTATCGCCCATAACTGATATGTACAAAACAATTAAGATAATTTTCTCCCCATGACTTCTGGCAGTAAGCTTAAGCATGCAGATTGCATCTCAATTAATCCTTGTTTGCAAAAATGATGAGCTTTCTAATGATTATTATATCTAAATGATTATTTATATATAAATGGATGAAAAGGAGCTGTTTTGATCAAATCCAGTAACGCCTTCTATGTCACGGTCCGAGTTTCACATAAGGTATGTACCTTCCTCAGTTCTATTATTATAACATACTGACATACAGTTCCTGCTCTTGCACACTTTACATGTGCCTTACTATTTATGCACATATTGTAATGTGTCTTTTGTCTTTGCACTGTAGTTATGGTAATTACCACACTGGAGAAGCAGCCTGGCAGTGTTTTGTTATACTGTATAACCCTGTATTGACAATAAAGTTGAATTGACAATAAAGTTGAATTAAATTCCTCCATAGGAGAATGATTCCCATCAACACATAGTGAAAAAAAAAAACCTTACACATGTTTCTGTATGTAAAATACTGAAGATCTGAGCCAATCTCTTAAAGCAGAAACATGTACACCCATGAGCGCCTAGGTTAATAGGATGACCCATTCTGTCTCAATTAAAGATTTTAAGAACTGTATTTCCCTAAGTGTATAAGCACGGATATCTATTACAGATTGCACCTCCGCAGGGATTGTTCTCGCTAATTGATGGTAAGAGACGTTTCTACTTGGAGAAAGATGTAAACTTAGTTAGAAGATTAGGGTCATTTGCTTTGCTGCAATTGACATGTGATGGCAACAGATATGCAGTGCCTTCTTCTCAATTAACCTCAGAGGTTTCTTAACTTTGTAGGACAGAAGGAGGCATAAAAGTTTTAAAGTGACTCTCGTAAGACGATGAGTAATGAGCACTAATATGCTCCCCAGTGATATTTTAGGAGTCAGATTAAAGATTCAGTGCTGAATCTTGATTGCAGTTTGTGAGGTGTTATCAGTGTGAGGTGCTGGTCAATGTTCAGATGGCGGAGGAGGGAGAGGAACGTAATTGTGGTAATGCAGTTCTACATCTAATCAGTACTGTCCATCCCCCTTGCTGCCATTCATTAGTCCATGAAAATCGTCACATCATTATATATAGTTAATTCCATGACAGTTTAAAACAAAAATGTTTTATACAGTGTTTATAAGGTATATAAAGGTATATAAAGGCTTAATTTCTTGTAATATCAAAATTTGGTTGCATTTTGCAGTAACACTTTAACTATTTTGAGTGGTCCTTTGTAGATGATTAATAAACCCTTAACAGAGTATCAGTAACACATCAAAAGCATATCAGGGAAACAGCAGCAGTGTAGCATAAAAGCATGAAAGAGCCCAAAAGCTAGTCTTAGCTCTATTCCTGGCCCTAATCCTAACCTGAACCTTGACCTTAACACAAAAACCAACCCTAACCCTAACCCTTACCTCAACACAAAACCTAATCGTAAACCTAACCATAACTCTGACCTCAACCCTGAACTATTCCTGATCCTAGCCCTGGCCCTAATCCTAACCTTAACCTTAACCCCAATCCAAAGCCTCATCCTAGCCCTAATCCCAACCAAAACTTGAGACACTTTTAAACTCCACAAGAATTTTAACTCCAGTTACAGGATGGTGTCAGCAGCATGTCTACAAAAGCTTCTTGAGTATGTTAAGACGGTCTATATTATATTTGTTACATGTTCAGTGTCTTCACAGCTTAACATTTACAGATATGAATTTGGAGCAGATTAATATTAATAAATCTCATTAACACAGTAAATTAAAAGTCACTTGATAGTCTACTAAACGTATTTCAATGCTACATTGTTGCTACATCATTAATGCGCTGTTGTTATGTTATTGGGAGTCTGTTAAGCATATACTTCATCTAAAAAGGACCACTCAAAATAAAATGTCACCCATGTTGCTTAAACCCTGCTGCACCCTATGATGTAATATGATGTCATGACAAATTCTGTTCATTATTATAACAGTTTCATGTCACAGTTGTCATGACAGAGGCCATCATGTTTGACATGTCATGACAGCCCTATGACATGCTATATGACAATTTATGGTAATGATTGCACAATGCCAAACTACTAGACGTAATCTGTCAAGACATGTTGCAAGCTTAGAATTATATCAGACATTTTTGTGAATATAGTTAATCATTTTGTGCCATCAATTATTTCTGTTGTGATTTTGAAGTGATGTAGAAAACACAAAAGGTTCAGTCAGTGATCAGCTAATATGAATACATTTTGAGGTTCTTAGTTGCTTGAAAGTTAATAACTAAAGTTAGCTAACTCACCCTCCTTAATTAATTGGTATCAATTAATGAGCTAACTAATATCCCCCTGGCAAAATGACCCATTTTGAAAATTAAAAAGCTAACTACCAGATTAGACTAGCAGATAAATTAGTTATAGTGACATAAAAGTACATGTTAAACATTTAGTTTCAGAACAGTGGTGTGCAAAATACTCAAACCATGTTCAAGTCGAGATACCTCAAGGTAAAATATTCCTCCAGTAAAAGTAGAAGTTCCTCCCTTCAGCAGACATACACAGGTATTTACCTTCAAATGTACAAATGTATGGCAGGTAAAAGTAGCATGATTTATTATGGCTCTAATATCCTATTCCTAATCCTATTATTATTTCTGTAACGAGACTCTTAATCAACTCACTTTAGGTGAAGAGACTGTAGTGTCACTCTCGGTCCATCAGTCTTTAATAGAAGGTCACTAATTAGTCTGACACTGATGTCTATTCAAATGATCACAAACCCAAAACACTGAAGGAGAACAGTTTCCATTAGCTAGAACCAAGCTCTGTCCCACAGGTCAAAACTAGCTCAAAACAAAGTGAGTGCTCTACCCTCACGCTTCTTTCCTTTTCATATGTAATGTTTTTTTTTTCCCACATAAGCCAAAAGGAACGACAGATCTTGCATAATATAATGGAGTAAAAAGAAAGATATGGAGTTACAGTAAAAAGTACTTACGTCAGTAAAGAAGCACCAAAAAGCTACTGAAGTACAGTAACAGATTACATATACTTGATTACTGTCCACCACAGTTTCAGAAACACTGAGGATAACTGCACGGAGACAAACAAAACAAAGTGAGTGAGACAACAGCAAAATACACACATACAGGTACAGCGTGAGAGAGTGCTGCTAATGTTAATGTACTGTAACAAATAGACTGTTTTTGCTTTTTCAAGTTTGAAAACACAGACATCGTGTTTTGTGGGCGGAGCTTAAATAGTGCTAAAAAAATACATGTAGCGTAGCGGTGTCAGGTGTAGGGATATAGGAGTAAAAAGGGGATGTTTTTTTGAGTATTACAGACCAACATACTTGGTGACAAGGACATCAAATGCAGCTATACAACATACAGTCTGTTATAAACAAGTCAAACAACTGCACTTAGTATTTTTTAATGTTTAATGTATATTACAGCAATGTAAACCATTAAAACTACTGCTGCTAATGCTGTGTAAAGTGTTATTTATAGTTATAGGTCAAAGTGTTATTTCTAGGTTAAAACATTATTTCTAGGTCAAAACATTATTTCTAGTTATAGGTAACATATTATTTCATGCTATTGAGGGTAATATAGGGCTAATACAGTTAGCTGTTAGCTATAATACTAATACAGTTTGCTCCCCATGAATTGCATATATGGATATTATCTAAATCTAATATATACATCAAATTTATGCTCTAATGTTGGCTAATCATTACTGGTTAGGGTCACGCTGCAGCCATGCAGCTGCGCTGGTTTTTAAGGTGACCCCAAATGTCTGCCTTGTGCCTGTATTAGGCTAATAATAGCCTAATATTAATTCTAAACTTGAAGAGAGTTCTCAGTATTCAAAGGTACTATCTGCATTTGGTCCATTCCAGAAAAGACTTTTCCAAATATCCTACAGTTTTAATATAAAGCGGTTATAAGCCTCCTAAGCCAATGACTTATCACTGTTAGGTTATGAAATGTGATTCTGCTGCACAAGAATTTTGCTATTTTGAATGTGACATCTTTGGTGCTCATAGTCTCGAAACTGCATTGAACACAGATAGAATTCTAAGCTGATATTTATGCCACGGTCAGGTCAAAATAATGTCCTGTTAAGGTTCAAGTGTTGCCTAATACTCTGTCAGTTCTTAAGCGAGTATTGCTAATTCGCTGGTATTCTTTCTGGGGAGATCATCTTTTCAAGGCTCGACTTTGATTGAATGCAAGCCATTTAGAGTCCTGTCAGGCCTAGTTTTATTGTTCAATTACTGCGGTTAATTTAACCCTCTGTACTGCTGTCGGTGTGAATACAGCTGCGTGAACATCTGGCACTAATGACATAATTGGTCTCGGAGTCATACATTTCATCTTGAAATCCCAATGAAAAAAGGGGTCTTAATTGTGTTAATTCACAGAAGTCACATGATAATTATTGAGAATCACTAATTTGATCCTCCCTCCATCTAGAGGGAATAATTGTGTGTTCAAACCATATGAATTTCATTTTATCTGCATGACATAATGCTCTGCCAACTGTACATATTACACATATTGTGTTGCTTCTGAATGAATGACCCACAACAAATGAGTCATAATGATTTGACAATATATTACACTATATTCCGCTCTGCTGTCTAGCGAATAAGAATGTGGAACAAAGCAGCCCGGCTGGGCTTCGGCGCACTGGTCAATCAGTAACCCTGTATTACATTTGTTTTTTCAGCCACATACGCACAATGGCCATTACGAAGCAGAACGGCACCTTGGAGGGACTTAATTTCCCAGGGCAGCTCCGACTATCCTTCGCCACAAAGACTGGCAACGTTGTAGACCCATCATGTTGACTTAGTGCAGAATCGCTTCCCCTTGTCCGTATTGTTCCTCCGGCACAAAGAGAATGAAAAGGACACGTGGAGGTCCACAGGGATATGACACATTATTTCTGAATTTGCTGTTAACCTCACGCCGCTGTTAGTGAGAGATGCTCTTCTCGGCAACACATGGTTGTGGGATGATTTTTCTGATCAAAAGCCTTTTTGTTTCTTGTACATGCTCCCACTCAGTAAACACAAACTGGAACAGATGTAAGGAGTTACTCACTAGATCCCTATGAAGCCCCCTTTAGAGCCTTTTGCTCTCACTGCCTTTGTGCACCTTCTAGCTCACTGGGAACATACAGCGATGGATTTGTCTCAACTTTTCACTGCTATCATAAGGGGGTGGGTGGGGGGATGGCGTATTTACTCCTCGACCCCTCCAGCATCTAAGACGAGTAAGAGGATGCATTCGCACGGAATCAATTAAGCGGCTGCCAGGTAATAAATTCATTTCCAAGGGATTGAACTAATATGGCCAATCCCCATGGTTCTAATTGTTTTCTCCCTTCTATGCAAATATCAAAAGGCAAAGAGGAATTGTGCTGTTCCCTGACTTCTGGACATCATCTTTTCAAAGATAATGACAGAGAATAATTAGATTTTAATCAGGGGGCCTATGGGCGCCCCCCCTCCTTATCCTTTGCTTCCTTGCTGTGTTTCCTTTTTGGGAACAGGGCTATTATTCAACCAAACGAGCTCTCTTCTAGTCTTCATCTACACTGTAATGTAGCTGCTAATACATGTCTAAAAACAAAGGCTCTGAAATGGTTAGGAAAAACTGAATATGGCATGAAACCTTTAGATTATGTACATCTTCTTTAAACCGTAAAAAGGCTTCACACTCACGTCTCAGCAGCTAAAGTATTCTTTAGAGAACAAATATTGTACCTTTTATGAAATTGCTCCAAAAATCCTTCTGGGACCCTTATTTTTTTAAAGGTGTAATAACTAACACTTCCTACACACACAAACGCACACAGACACACACATGTACCTGACTGACCCAACAGCCATGTTGGAGGCATTCAGCAAGCAGCAATGCCCTCCATGAGTCATCCTGTTAGTGCCAGCACCATTAGCAGACAGTTGCACAATGTACAGTCATGGCCGAAAGTGTTGGCACTCCTGAAATTTTTCCAGAAAATGAAATATTTCTCCCAGAAAATAATTGCAATTACACATGTTTTGTTATACACATGTTTATTTTCTTTGTGTATATTGGAACAACACAAAAAACAGAGAAAAAAAGCCAAAAATGACAAAACTATTGGCACTCTCAACTTAATATTTAGTTGCACACCCTTTGGAAAAAATAACTGAAATCGATCTCTTCCTGTAACCATCAACAAGCTTCTTACACCTCTCAACTGGAATTTTGGACCACTCTTCTTTTGCAAACTGCTCCAGGTCTCTCATATTTGAAGAGTGCCTTCTCCCAACAGCAATTTAAAGATCTCTCTACAGGTGTTCAATGGGATTTAGATCCGGACTCATTGCTGGCCACTTCAGAACTCTCCTGCGCTTTGTTTCCATCCATTTCTGGGTGCTTTTTGAAGTATGTTTGGGGTCACTGTCCTGCTGGAAGACCCATGACCTAGGACACAAACCCAGCTTTCTGACACTGGGCTCTACATTGCGACCCCCTTTGGTAATCATCAGATTTCATGATGCCTTGCACACAGTCAAGGCACCCAGTGCCAGAGGCAGCAAAACAACCCCAAAACATCTTTGAACCTCCACCATATTTGACTGTAAGTACTGTGTTCTTTTCTTTGTAGGCCGCATTCCATTTTCGGTAAACAGTAGAATGATGTGCTTTACCAAAAAGCTCTATCTTGGTCTCATCTGTCCACAAGACGTTTTCCCAGAAGGATTTTGGCTTACTCACGTATATTTGGGCAAACTGCAGTCTAGCTTTTTTATGTCTCTGTGTCAGCAGTGGGGTCCTCCTGGGTCTCGTGCCATAGCATTTCATTTCATTCAAATGTCGACGGATGATGCACCCTGAGCCTGCAGGACAGCTTGAATTTCTTTGGAATTTGATTGGGGCTGCTTATCCACCATCTGGACTACCCTGCGTTGCAACCTTTAATCAGTTTTTCTCTTCCGTCCACATCCAGGGAGATTAGCTACAGTGCTCCCAGAAAACATTTGAACCATTTGAACCGTTGAAACAACATTGAAATCACGTATCTGACTATATTTAAACACATTTTAGATCAAGATCTCTGGAGATGGACTTGTAACCTTGAGGTTGTTGATATTTTTCCACAATTTTGGTTCTCAAGTCCTCAAGTCCTTTGGTTCTTTTTATTTGCTTTCAGGTGTGATTTTTATATTGCCCACACCTGTTACTTGCCACAGGTGAGTTTGAATGAGTATCACATGCTTGAAACAATGTTATTCATCCACAATTTTGAAAAGGTGCCAATAATTTTGTCCGGCCTGTTTTTGGAGTTTTGTGTGAAATTATGTCAAATTTGCCTTTTTTCTGTTTTTTTGTATTGTTCCAAAACACACAAAGAAAATAAACATGTGTATAACAAAAGGTGTAATTGCAATAATTTTCTGGGAGAAATACTTCATTTTCTGGAAAAATTTCAGGGGTGCCAACACTTTCGGCCATGAGAACTATATGTACTCAAGGACCGTTGTGACAACTACCCTTAACATCACATCAAAACAGACAAAGACTGCAATGGTGTCGGGGTGGCGTGTAGAGGCACCCTGGTCAGTGCCAAGATGAACAGTTTGTTGTCACACGCCCAGGCCTGGTGTCACTCCACCTTCACCCCTATCGCAAAACCTGCAGGAACTGTGTGAAAATAATCAAGTTGCATGGGATGGATTATCACAAGACACCATTAGGAACCTCTACAGCTCCATGCCGAGACATCTGGCATGTTGCATTAGAGATGCTACTTCTGTATGTGTAGCTCAATAAATATTCCCCATATCAGTCTATGAGTCTAAATTTATCATCATTTATTGTTCCTGGTAACCTTTATCTTCCTTCTTCCTTCTCATATATATATATATATATATATATATATATATATATATGCACATATAGTGGCAGTTTTAGTGGTCTCTTTCATTTTTATGCATCATTTATTGTGTGTAGCCTTTGAATCAAACAAATGCTTCTTGTGGCTTAAGGTGCATTTCTCTTACTGGGACCACCATGCAACTGTTTAAAACATCTGTTTAAAATCTTAAACTGAGGATTAAAATCAATGGCTTAACCCCATTGAAAGACTTTCAGATAATACTATCAGTATCTCTGCAGCTCAATGTTCAGAATTCCTTTTACTGCAGAAGAGAAGGCTTAGTTAGGAAATGTACATTGCTACAGAGACATATTAAGAGGCTGCTAGTGATTTTAATGATATTAACTACTCAACTTAACATGTCCCCCATATCCATTTCCTGGCCTCCCTTTTGCATCTTTGTGTTTACAATTCTCCCTGCTCTACCAACAAATGACTTTTATAGGTCATAATCCTCACTTTTGACTGAAACATATTGGCTTGTTTATACGTGAAGCACAATGGGACTGTAATGAAAAGTATTGTGCAAAGGCAAACCATACATATGAAGTCTGTTAGAAAGTGTAGTTTCGGTGTTTTATAGGCTAACAGTATTTGTAATTGTTCATGGACAACATGTAAAGAACATGCATGAAGGTACTAAATTAGACTGGTTCTCTAATTTGTGAGCTGCTGCACACATTTAATTGGCCTCTACTATTAATTATCACAAAGTATACAAAACTATCAGGAATTGTCCAAGTCTAACTTTAGTTGCACACTTAGTTCTTCAGCATAACTATTTATTATGCAACCTCATGGTCACATTGAGTAGAACATCACTGGGTCATTTTGTCCTCACACATTTTTGGAATTCACTGCCTGAGAGCCTAAAATTAATGGAGCGTTTCTGTCATTTTACGAAACCCAAAAGCAAAGCAATCATGAATGCATTGCTGCATTAACTCGTTAACTTTGGCCAGTATTTTGGTGTCAGAACAAACCAAAACCTTGTATATCAAAGTGATTTCTTCAATATGATTTCTCTCTCTCTCTCTCTCTCTCTCTCTCTCTCTCTCTCTATATATATATATATATATATATATATATATATAAATATCTCCAAAGTGACAATTTTATAGTAGAGGGCAAAATAGACTTTTTTTCTAAAGCAATTTTGGGACATTTCTGTTGGTCCATTTGTCATGAAATTTTCACACAATGTAAACAGCAACTCATGTGTTTAATTTATGCATAAAAGTAAAAACCGAGATACACATTTTTCTTTGAACAGCACTGATATATTTACATGTATACATAGGCTCATGACCCTTGAAATCATGACCCGTGAAATCTAGGCCTGGTAGAAGCAATGCCCGATGTTGGAACACCTTTTGTCTGATAACAAAGTTCCAGTGGAAGTGAAATAATGACTAGATTAGCATGATTTACCTGTGCAGTCACAAAGGGTTTCTCTGCTTTATTGAAGAGGCATAACCTCAAACCTGAGGCTATGATTTAGAGAAAAGCCCACTCCAACACCACATTAAATGCCTCACATTTGTCACCTCCTGCTACCTGCGCCTGACATCTACACATAGGAGCAATCTGTTTGCTCTTAACATCAATCATCACTTTCTCTCAAAGCCGTGTAAGTGAAATTGCAAGGGCTTTGAGATACTCCATTTATCTTTCCAAATAAATAAATAAATAATAACAATTTAGGGGGAAAAAGGATAGCGTGAGAAAAAACAAACAGTCCTTCTCACGGCTTTGCTAGTAGCTTGAAATATTGCAGTGGCACAATGAAAATGACAGCTGTCCTTGAAGTTAAGACGTGCATATTTTATTGCATGTCTGTTGCTCCGGTTGAAGATGAAGGCTTTCTGACGAGGGACTGACGGTGAAGACCTTTTACCTGTCTTTGAGTTGTAGCGGTCACGTTCAACTCAGCCACCAGGATTGAGAAGCTCTGGGTCTTCGTCCTCCACTCCCCCAGTACTGGAATTACCGGAGCTGGCTTAGAGGGAAGATGGCCACTCAGATGTGAGTGAGCTTTGATGGAGGCAGAGGCCGATGTTGGCTTACTTTTTGCAGCAGATCTACTTGTGCACTTCTCCCCAGTTCCAAAAGGTGGGACTTTGCGACCTTTTGACAAGCACTTTCACTTGGCTCGGTTATCAGCTTAAGACTGGAATTTTGAACCCCTCAAGTGCTGAGTACAGCAGGTAACACACACTCAATAGAGCTCTATCTCTCTCTCTCTCTCTCTCTCTCACACACACACACATACACACACACACTTTTTTTTTGCACACATATCCGCTTCTTTGACCACCACCACCCAATTTAGGAAAGTCCTTGAAGCTCTGGACTGGAAAGGGAGTGCACTCTCCCACTTTAGAGGCAGCCTGCTGCATTAGGCTATTTTCAAGGCAGGCAATTCAAGGTGCCACATTTCGTCCTAGTACCTGCTTGTTTGATTCCTGCTCCCTCGCTTCATGAACTCCAGCATGATATCTCTTTCTTCATATTCGTTCCCAAGAGAGATTAGCTCCTCTGTACCTTCTACTGATGTTACACAGTTGTCATGGAAGTCCGAACGTCAGACGAGACAAGTTGGAAACTAGTTTGATCATTACACAAGATTACTCCTCTGGGATTGCAATGAGCCGTTCACATGCCAATGGGAGGTTTGAGGTCACTTTGAAAGAACGGGCCCATAAGAAAGATGCTGATGGATCACTGGAGAGCAATTCAGTAATCTCATCTTCACTCCCTTGAATCACACTGTCCACATTATATGGTCCAGTGGCTGGACATGAGAAATCATGTGGATTTGATGTGCTGAGGTGGGATATTGAGCTGGATGGCAGGTCGCACCTAGTATAATAAGACTAAGGCAGAATTGTTTCTGCTGCTCCACTACCCAGGACAGGGCTAGTAGCTCGCCGTGCACAAAGCTCATTTGGTGGAGCCCCTTGTTGGGTCAGTAGCTTGAGGTTAGTGAGTATATTGACTCTCTCCCCCAACCATGTTGAACCGGGGGGGGGACTAAAGGCACACACACGGGACCTGCAGTGAAAGTACAGTCCTCAACAGAGCATGAAAAAGGGAGATCTTTCTTTTTCATCTTCTTTTATTTTTTTTGGGATGTGCCATTTTAAGCACAGCCCTGCACCTGCTTCTTCATCGCTCTGGTATTGACTCCCGGAATTAACATATTAATTGTTTACTAGCATCCTCATGTTGCTTTTATGAGTGCTGCCGGAGAGGAGCGCGCACACGGGCGTGCCCAGGCGTGGGGCATATGTGTCCTCATCCGCGCTTGTTAGGGTGTGTAATCAGAGCGGCTTTGGAACTTTACAAGAAGTCATTAGCAGTCAAGACTATTGTGCAGCCGTTCTGATTTCAAAGGTGCTCCACAACAGCTTGTGTGGTGAGGGCTGATTGAACTGGAGCACTTGAAAGGGGAAGAGAGACGTCAGGTTCGCCGCATCCTGTCGCGGCCCATCTGCCTCCTCCTCTGCTCCCGCAGCCAGCCTCCTTTGTAAGGAAGGAGGGTTTTGAACATCAAAGCATGCGCACGCTACCTAGGAGACGGAAACAATTAGTAAGGGATTTGGTGAAAGGTACATGGTGAAGTTCAGAGCGCCTAAAAAAACCAAAAGATGGCCCCGTGCTTGTTCCCTTTTGCGTGCCGAGCACGGAGGGTTTCCTCAGACAGTCTGGAACCGGAAACGCAAAAGGTAGAAAAAAAGGCCACCACCAATGCACATTGGTTCAGTATGGTAAGATCACATGGAGGGGCTGTGCGCGTGCTTAAGTTCCAGCCTCGTGCTTCCTAAGGATTACAACGTATCTTGATTAAGATCTAATTACCCTGTATCCAGTGGGGATTTCAAATTAGTGCTTTAAACGTTGCACCTCCCCGGAATTAAGCCGTGACCCCCGGCGCACTGGCCTGAGTCTGATGACTGATGCCACAGGTATGATACGTAATTCCTCATTATCTTTTATGTATTAGGACATCCCCAGAGCTACCTTGCTGAAGGCCATGGCAACCTTCAAGGGATGCAGCTTGTTATAGAATACCCCAGGGCAGTTAAATGTCTGTTGAATTTTTTGTAGAGATATATTCCTAACAACCCTGGCATGTTTTTCTCCCCTACATTCCCCATAATTAGGGTCATTTACACCTTTATAACCCAGTCCATGCACATGGTAGCATGCGCAATAGCACAGGAATCTTTATTATGTTTATTCAGACACTGCCTTGATTTTCATCAGTGTTGCATAGAGTGTAGGCATACATGCACATCCCCGCATTCCCTTTGGAGCATTATTACTTCTTTTCTTTTTTCATTAAGGAGCCAACTGCATCTGTCCGTTGGCCATGTTTACCTAAGCTGGCGTCTAACTCTGACAGAAAACAGCATCCACCAATGCCTACAGATATGTAGATCACACAAGAAAGAGAAAGCATCCATGTTATTAATTTCAGGGGGAAATGAGGGAAGCAGATTAGAGATAGATCTGAATAATTAAATCTAATTATCTGACAAAATAAAAAAAAAAAAAGAGAGAAAAAAAAAGAGAAGAAATAATAGAGCCGGGGCAATAATTGCAATGTGCCTTCCATTAAATCATCATACATTTTTCTCATGGGTGCTAATTCATTGCCTCCTATTACTTAAAGCTTTTTAAGGGATAGAGAGACGGTGTTCGAGTCGACAGATTTAAGAATGAAAGTATCCTCGAGTGCATTAGATGGGATTAGAAACCTCAATCACTCAGTGGACTGCAATTTAATCTCAGCAATGTCAGCGTGCCTCCTCCCCTAGCACTATTAAACAAGCTTGTCTATCTTTTTCAATTAGCCCCGGAAAGAGCAGGCCCATCCCCTCCGCTGAGACCTACTAACTGGGTTTATGACAAACATCAGCGCGGCTACAGCGAGCCATGTCAGCCAGAGTTGGTTTGTATCTGTGCCAACATCCAGACGCGTAGTACAAGATCTTTATTTATTTATTTATTTATTGTGGTAGGAAGCAAGTGCAGTACCTTTGCTGAGGCACTGAAATGTGATTCTCAACTGTCTGTTTCAAAAGACAAGTCTCTACTTTCTTCTCACTGTATTTCAAAACAAATTTATTACTCCATCGTCTACATATGCACATATTTCTGGGCATCGTGAGGCAGTTTCCAACAGTTTATAAAGCACATTCCTAAAAAATCTGAACTCTAAAAGATGTGGTAAAGAACTTACGTAAATTTGAACCGTTATACTTTAGTACTTTTGAGTAATGAATTTGAAACAGTACCCAAGTGGCAACACGTCCTATGAATCCGGTTTTATAGTGCACTATAAGTGCATCTATGAGGCATCATATAGCATACATAACATCTTACAACACCTGGCATGAGCTTGTATATCGCCGCTGTGTAATAAAAAACACCTATCTCCATTTTTGTTGATTTTTACTTTTGCGCATCATTTGATCACATGAGCTGCCGTTTGCATTGTGTGAAAATGTGACTGGACCAACAGAAATGGCCCAAAATTGCTTGGAAAATAGTCTGGTCCCATTGACTTGCATTCAGATTAAATTAGGTCTTTGCCATCTACTGTAAAGTTGCCATTTTGGAGATACTTTTCTTCAGACAGAGTGATATGTCGTTGTAATGCAGTGCGTAATATTTTATAAAATAACAGTATGTGGCTTCATGAAGTCATGCACCATAACACATTATAGAGTTTTATAACAGGTCATCACAGGCTTTAAGTGTTTTTTGGTATTTTAAAATTCATCTTTTAAATGTTTATAAATACATTTTAGTACATTACACCTCAGAGCCTTATAAGAGGCGGTTACAGGCTGTAAATGAAGTGAGATTCTCTAAGGGGTAACATGGGACATGCAATGTCAATATGCTGATCTGCCAAAGACTTGAATTAGCAAAGCTTTTTGAAACCATAGCTTACATAGTACAGAAGTCATGCTTTGCACCGATCTTGCTTATACACAGATATTATAGTTCACTGTAAAATCTGACATAAAGTTGTATACTGTTGTTTTATAGTGTTATGCATGTAATTATATTTAATTGTGGGTAATTATACAAACTTATTCATGTATGGCATATAATATTTATAAATGCATTTAGAAAGCGTTATGAATACATGGTTCACAGGAAATCAGCTGCTGCAGGGCTGTGTACATAAGGCTTTGTGACGCCTATATAAGTCCTTCATGATAACTGATATACATAAGTAGTATACATAAGTGATTTACATAATGTCACACTCCAACTTTACAAGAGAAGGACAAACAAGCTTAACTTTCAGTGCAAGTAATTTTGAACCAGTTTGATGAAATGTCAACACATTGCAGCAACAACAAAAATGGAGATACAATCTTTATGGAAAACTCATCCCAGTAAATGTTGTTTGTCGTAAAGGCTGAATTTGCCATATGACCTAACACCTATGTCAGATAACATAGATTTTTTATGACACTGTCAGTGGTGCGCTAGTAACCAGAAGGACTGACTGGGTATATCTGGTTAGTGCCCTTGGGCAAGGCACTTAAACCCTCCTGCCCCAGGCAGCACTGCTCTGCTGGGGGCACTGTGCTGCTGTCAGTCTGGGCATAGTTAGTCAGCAAAATGACAATTTTTTCTTGCAGGACCAATAACATACATAGCAACATGATATAGCTCAACATGATAGCTCAGCATTTGTCATATGTATGACATAATGCATAATAACATGACTGCTTGACTCAACATGGCAGGTTGACTAAACAAAATGGACCAAAAGTGAACATTAAAAAGTGTCCCTGAAAAACTTTCATCTGTTATGTCAACTTGACATTAAGGTCGACAAAATGACACCATGAATTAGGTTTATGTCGGTTGCCATGATGAGTTCATACAGGCAGATATAAAGTATCATTTATAATACCTTTATTATAACACCATTTATTTCAGCTACATACATGAAAAGACTGTCTGAGCTTGAAGTGGGCTTGTTGCAAGGGTCATTGTCCAACAGAGCAACAAAGAGGACCTTTAGGCTTTGCGTAGAGACAGATCAATCCTGATAGAAGTCCAGTGCCCTGGCTTGTGCAAGGGCCACTTCGACGTGGGTGTGAATCCATGTCTCTAGGAGAGATGTGAAGCTTTAGAGGGCTTGACGTGAGGATTTAGTCATTTTGAGGAGGGGCCGAGGTGGAAAGTGCCAAGCGGGGCCACCAGAACAGAACAAAGCCGCAGCGTGACAGTCAGCCACCGCGCACACTGCTCCTCCAATCACCCCGCTCGCTCCCCCACCACCTCTCCATCTATCCTGACAAGCATCGCCCTGCTATGCAAATGAAGGGATGCAATTTATAGACACAACACCGGTAAATGACAGTGGTAATATGCGAGTTAATTTGCTACTGATGTCCAGTAAATTGGAGCTGCTGTGTTAATATGCGGCACGTGTTTACTGTTGCGATATATTACGTGTTTTGTGTGACATTTACTGGAGGCAATGAGGCTCGGAGGAGGCATTGTGATGTGCCTAGTGAGCTCGCGCTCCCAAAATATCCATTCGGGCCTTGTTTTATGCTTTTTGGGATTTTACGGCCCATCGCCCAGGGTTTTCTCTCATCTGTGAGCATTAACTGCCTTACATACGTTAACGGTAGCAGCCGCGACAAATAACTATATCCAGGGAGTGAGGGCTATATGTGTCAACGCAGCGTAAGCAAAGCAATCCCTCAATCTGAGAACAGCATTTTTTGGGGGAGTTTTTGTTGCTCATAATTATGGCTTATGGCAAACCTTCATTTGAAGAAAGTTCTCTTAGCTAGATCTGTAACTTCAAATGTGGACTGGAGCCTATTCAGAGAGATGATCATTAAAACCAGTGTCTGTTCGCTGGCTGTTATGTTGTTACATTTTATCACAGGTTGTCATCTTTGTATTAAAGCAAGTTGTCATTTTGTTGCTGCCTTGCACCCTCCTTTCTAAAAATAAAGCGTCCATTGCTTAATGAGAGCCTGCTAGCCGCGCTTGCACCTCCATCAGCTTATTATGCAGTAATAAATAAAACACTCTGTCAGTGCTGCTCACTGGCGAGGACAAACCTTGGAAGTTACTTAGGAAACACATCCCCATAATCTTTCCCACCAATGTCAGCTTAACCTGTTTTTCCACATCTGCGAGTCCCTACCCCTAATGTGTCCTGACTGATAGATGGCTAATTTAGCCCCCACAGACAGCCCACCTACCTCTTAGTCACTGCAAATCGCCTAGACCCTCTGTGTTGCAATGCTGCCCCCCAGTGTATGCACCTACCAGCCCTCGCCTTCCCTCTCTTTTCAGCCTCTGTAAGGTGTCCGGACCAGACATAGAGCACCGGCTCCTCCCTCCTATTCAGCTCTCTGATGCATGCCTTTTCAAGTTTGCCCTCACAAGTATTTAAGACCTATGGGTGCTCAAAGCTCCGTGCTTTCCACGAGTGTTTGTGAGCATGACGCATTGGAAAGGATAAAGTAAAAAAAAAAACAACTCGACTCTGACAGGCATCACAGGCAGAGCAGATGTATAATGTATGTGTTTTGGCACCTGACTCAGCATGACAATGATTTTTGATGCTTTGGATGTGTGCTTGGCATTGGGCCAGGACTGTGCCATCTCCCCCCTCCACTCCTCAAAGTGCATCCCTCTCCACCGCTTGGCAGGCAGCTCTTCTGCAGTCTCCCGGCTCGTAGCACTTTCAGGGCTGATGATGATTGCAACAGCTATAACACAAAAGCTATTATTTGCTGTTTTGTCTTTTCTGACGTCTCCTATGAGGATCTCAAGGGAACGCTTGCGAAACCTACGAGCTACGAGGCAGTGCCACCATGCTGAAGCAGCGACCAAGCTGAGTAATTGGATTCCGTCAGAACTATGGCTTGTTTTCTCTTACACTTCTATTTGCTGCCAGTTTTTACACGGTTCCTCTTTAGAGGGCTGTTTAGTTGGTGGTCAGTGACAGTTTAAGTGAGCTTCATCCTGTCGTCCCTCCACACCGAGCACTCACAGAGCACTATATATAAAAAGAACCCATATCTGTACCGATATATAGTCCTTGATTCACCCAGGACATATACTTGGTCGTCCCACTTGTCCTCATTTCCATAGCCCAGACTTGATATGTCGGGACAAAACCTTGTATCTAGAAATACTGATGTTGTAGGAGAAGGAAAAAGATGGCAAACTTTAATGTAAATGAACATGGAGGTAGTAAAGTAGGGTGTAAAGAGCAGCTGGTATTCACAAATGATGTAAAAATGTAAAAGAAAATTAAATACAATCCTTGATTGTAAATACGAGCGATGAGATTTATGGATAGTGTAGACAATGCGGCCATTCTTAACTTTAACTAACTTTAGTATTATAAAGAAATAAGCTATAGTTCTTTCTTAGTCTGATCTAAAGCAGAGGAGCTCAAACTTTTCATCTTGTGTGTGCAGTGTCTGTGGTATGCTGAATACAAATCAAGAATATAGGTAGGTTTTAAATTCCACAAATGTAAAAAGTTTTTAAAATGGAAGGTGGGTGTGACTTCTGGCTCCTGCAGATGGCGCTGCACGAGGAGGATCAAGCTATAAACACCTGTGAGGTGTGTGACAGGATTCATAGATTGAGAAGAGGTGGTACAGTGCAGTGAATGTCTCGTTCCATGTGTGGTAAATGGGTCCAAAGCAGATGTTAATGATTGGCTAAAAGGAGGGACTGCATTTGGGCGTGCCATAGACCATAGTGTGAAGGAAGTAGCTGAATTTGCAGGTGTATGGAAGTGTACGGTCATACGAGTCTACAAAAGCGAACAAAGCTAAGAAAGGTACCACAACCAACAGACTAACTGAACACGTTCAGGGCTAGAAGCTGAATTGACTGACCAATTGTGACTGACCACTGATTTTAGAGGGAAAGAATGTAATAACTGAATATACTGGCTTATATTACAGGGGTTGGACAATGAAACTGAAACACCTGGTTTTAGACCACAGTCATTTATTAGTATGGTGTAGGGCCTCCTTTTGCGGCCAATACAGTGTCAGTTCGTCTTGGGAATGACATATACAAGTCCTGCACAGTGGTCAGAGGGATTTTAAGCCATTCTTCTTGCAGGATAGTGGCCAGGTCACTACGTGATGCTGGTGGAGGAAAACGTCCTTCTTGGTGGTATGCTGACATTACCCTGGATACCGTGGCTCTTGATACATCACAAAGACTTGCTGTCTTGGTCACAGATGCGCCAGCAAGACGTGCACCAACAATTTGTCCTCTTTTGAACTCTGGCAATTAATGAAGATTGGCCACCAGGCTGGTCCAATTTAGCCATGAAACCTCCCACACTAAAATGACAGGTGTTTCAGTTTCATTGTCCAACCCCTGTATTTTATATTCATACTTTAATAATATGCATTAATGGTTTGAGCTGAAAGTTACTGACTGACATGAGTGTCAGTTCTCAAGTGTTGCACTTCTTACAATCAAATTGCAAACTGCAGAAATTATTGAACACATTTCATTAAAATACCCTGGTGGTGTAACACTGGTGGTGGAGCTACCAAGAAGTCTTTTTTTCCATATTTCATAACCTCCTATCATACAAAAGGTTATTTTCTGTTATGATTATGTTATTCTGTTGCTAAATGTTTGTATACATGTTTTTGTAATATGAATCCTAAATGGTGTTTTGTGTTCAGGTGCACACTTTAGTCTGTATTGCTGATAGACAGCAGAACAGTTTCTCAATTCTATTATAGGTTTAGATCAAATCTCAGCAATCCCATACACCAAAATATTTTCTGCAATATGTCCCAATTTTATCTAGCAGGCGTATGTTTTGGTCAAGGTCTACTGGAACCACCAACATCATCACGGTGATTCACCTGAGCAGAACAAAAGTCAATGACATTAGAGAAGACAGAGACCTGATGTTACCGGGCTAACAGTCTGGTGTCACCGTCCACTACCCATGACAGGATGAGGGCAGCCAATGACCTGTAGTCTGCAGCTACAGCGTGCTGCAACAGGTTGATGTTATTTTGCTTTGAGGGCTGGCTTTGAGGGAGAAGCTGCAGTCTTGTATGGTGAAGTATCAGGGAGCCACTTCAGCTGCCTCCTCAGTGAGTATGCTGATAACAGTGTTTGTCCCAACATTTGTTATAAGGTCCAATCTTAGGATAAAATTCTGTCGGACATTGTCAAGATTGGAGGTGTAGTTCAGGTGGCATGGACCTTTCCAAGCTTTATCTTCTCTCCAGTAATGATTCCAGAAAGACGCCAGTCGTTTCCCACCCCACTTGATTCTGCGGAGGAGACTAATAGTGGTAATAAACATCTTTATTGGACAGCACATGAACAGAAGCCGAACCGACTGAATATGAATTCTCCTAGCCTCTGTCATGGCTGACAGAAGTCTCTAACACCATGACGGTGACTGCTCCAAAACTTGTAGCCTCCAGAACAATACCCAGTGAATGAAGTGAGTCTTAATGCTACCATATGTTACAAAGATGGCAAGCTGTAGTTATGTAAGCTGTGACCAGTAATGCATTACAATGTTCTTCAGCCTTTTGACCTGTAAAAGTAGCTGCTGCTGGCTTGTATTAACAAGAGCATGAATCTCTTCTAAACTGCAAAACATCTAGCCTTTGCCACCAGATTGCCTGTGTCATTTGTGTGATATTGGGTGCATCTCTCCGACTTTGCCGTTTAGCCTTGCTGACTCCTGGCGGAGTTTATAGAGGCCGCGCTTTGCCTCAGCCTCGCACTGTAAACGCCAGTGTAAATACACCCCCACATTTCTCACGGCTGGAGAGCAGGAGCAGTAAAACGCTCAGATTGATAGAGCAATATCCAATTCCTCCCCTGAGCCAGAGGGCAAACTCCTGCGAGGCACGGACCGGAGAGTGTCCTCCCTTTGACTCGGCATTAAAAATAAACTTTGGCAAAACATTGCCTCATCAGCGGCGGACCCCCCACCCCACCCTCTCCTTTTATCACAGGGGCTCCAGCGAAGAACAATTAAGAGCTCGCCATGAGGCCGGCGTGGAACTGAATCACCCTGTAAGCACGGCCCTCCAGGCCAGTACTAATGCGTCTCCCATAGCGCACACTTCCATAAATTACCGCCAGCACGAGCGGGCAGATACAAATAAAGGTGATTTAGCCCAAAGAGATGCTGAAGGATGGCTCTCATTAGCCCGGAGTGGAGACGCAAGTCCAGACTTAACGGAGAGGAATTCCTGCCCATTAGCGCAATGGCAGCGCTTGTATTGATAGGTTTTTAATAAGACGCTGCATTAATGGTTTCTCATGAGCGAGTGGGTTTTATGGTAATGGGGACAGGCAGTGGGAGGGGGACACAGGATGTCTCAAATGGTTGTGGGGTTTTTTTTTTTTTGGCAGAAAGCATTGATGTCCCCAGCAGGCTATGGACTCCGCGCTTGGTGAGGACTGCATGCGGCACACTGTCAAGTCGGACGGGAGCAAATAAGGCCGTGATGAAGACTCTCTCCGCATTAAATTGAGTGATACCAATGAGGGTGGAAGTGGCAGTGACAAACTGTGTGAAAGAGACTTCTTGCATGTGTGGGAGTCTTCATTTCCGCCTATTAATTTCAGGGACTCGTCTCCTTTTTCACAAACCCCCCTCTCCCCAACCCCCCCGCATCCCCAACTCCAGTTTTAACCCTACCCCACCTCTCCTCTGCCTGCAGATGCTCTAATTGAAAAAATGGCTCCAAGTTAAGTAAATGAAGACGTTTTAATCAGCACTCTTCTTTCCCTCCCTCTCTCTCCCTTGCGTCCCTGAGATCTTTCTATTAACGGAATCGTTAAGGGATCAATTTAGAGATTTTTAAATAGTCTGACAACTCTATTGTCTCAATGACACATATATTGAAGATTAATCTTGCAAGAACATGAACTTTGCCGCAGTGGGCTGGAAGCTCTACAAAGAATTCTCGGCCCTTTCACCTGTGAAGATGGAGCAGGTTTGGTGTGGCGGGCTAGCCGGGGCTTGCTCTGAGCGGAACAAGGGTATTCAGCAGCAGCCGATCCAGGTATTTTTCAAGGTCTGAAGCGCTTACAGGCTACTCTGACGTTTTGGCAAATAATATCATGCCTGGCGTTTTGTTGTTCAGTGAATGAGCGCGGACCCTTTCACCACGAACTGGGTCTTCTGCGAGAAACTTTGTCTAACGGTGGCCATGTGTCAGAATTTCCAATAATGACTTCTCAAGTTTAGATCACTTCAAAAGCTTATATTTGAGAAAGGTACACTCAGCCACCCCATTCAAGGACCAGCACACCTCAAGGCAAATGATATTAAGTGCAATTTAGTGTCTGCACTGAGAACAAAGTACAGTCTGATTCCCATTCATTTATTCCCGCAGACTTGATTTCTGCCAGGAAATAAACATCTCCAGATGCATCGCAGTAGTCCTCTGACCCAAACGTCCAATGTCGGCAAGTTGACTTTGATTGGTGTTTCCACTTTTAATCAACTGTGCTCTGGAAGGTATTCAATTTTCTTTCACTTTGGTTTCTGTACAGGTAGTTACCAGGCAGATGAAAGGGGCTGTTGCTGAGCTTGGTATATACAATCAGATTGGGTTTGCAGCAGAGTGCTCCAAGTTCACTTTCACTTATAATAATATTCATAACCTTTTCTTTTGTTTCCACATGTTATATATCTTGAGCAAATTACAGGAAAGAGTCGGATTCTGCCTCTTTTTCTTTCTTTCTTTCTTTTAATCACAAGCTTGTTCCTTCCTTGCCGGCAAAAGCAACCGTAGACTGGAGAAGCTCGGTAATGCATGCACTTTCATCATAATGATCCTAATGGAAGAGGCAACTGCTGTCAGTTAATCACCTGACAGTGCACGGGGGGGAGGGGCACCTTGTTCATTTCACCAAATTTCTACTTTATTTTGACAAGAGCTGGAAAGAGAGTGGGACCCCTATAGCATACCAATGTCGAGATCTATCATGACCTGACCGCCGGTTTCCTTCCGAGAGGAGCCACGTCTTATGGAGGAGAGGTTTTATTAATGGTCCCGTTCCCCATCTGGGCTTTGAACCACTATTTGTTATCAAACAAATGGGAAGTGAAAATGAACGCGAGGAGCCCAGGGAGCCCATGGGTGAAAGGACTGGGTAATGAGTTCCTGTTGTCCACCAGTCACATTCCAGACTGCATTCTAAAAAGCACGTCATCCATTATGGATGTCATCCCCACCCACTGGAACACCTGTGGAGGCCCCGATTGCGGACTAGCATGCTCTTAACATTGTTTACGTACAGCTCGTTTGGGTAGAATGCGAGAAAGGTGGGCACAAATAGCTAAATAACCAGTAGCCCACAGACTGGCTCGATATCGATCTAATACATTTTCCATTTCACGTTGATTAGAGAAAACACCTGAAGCGTTTGACCAGGTCTATTTTCTGGGCCTCATTGTTATGCCATTTTTTCCCTCTCTTTCTTTCTTTTTGATCAAAGCGAAAAGTAAGAGTGAATCCATTTTAAAGTATGTAAATGAGGCTTGTCTGACTGCTTTCTGCTGAATCTGACCTAAATGAACTATAACTGATCTCACTCCCAGCTCTGCTGAACTCTGTCTCACACACTGCTAAAATTGTCTCGCCCTGACACATTTTTTTCCCTCTTTTCCCGCAACCTTTTCTCCTTGAATATAGTGCGGAAAATTTTTAAACGTGGCTTAATTGCAGGCGATATTGACAAATCCTCTTTAGAGATAGCAGCCTTTTATTTTCCATCTACAGCGCATAGGCGAATAATCCTATCACATCAGAAAGCTCCCTTTCATTTACTGTAAAAGTGCATGGCTGTCAGGACTACACACGGCAAGCAAGTGGAGCCCAAAATGAAGCAAACCAATCAGTTGAGA
>CM067485.1:10605799-10619215 GCA_034552555.1 Semaprochilodus insignis
ATCAGTTGAGAAATCTCCCCCCCCCCCCCCCCCCCCAACTCTCTCTCACTTTCGCTCTCTCTCTATCAGACGTGGACGCCTGATAACCAACCCCCCCACTCTCCCTCCACTCCGGTGTGTCTGCAGTGTGGCGATAAGCAAATCAATATCCTGTCACTTCTCATTTTTACTTGCCCAATTCTACTCTCTGCACCTTGCACAAGGTGACAAGGCCTGGCTCGTGGTCTGGCCGAACAATCTCTGCACTTTTTCCTTTTTTTTTTTCTCCAATGAATATTCTCCGTCTCCTGATGCACGGATCAGCTCTATGGACTGAGGGCAGTGGATGGAGATGTTGAGGGATGTGCATATCACTGTGGTCACACACGCTGGTGCTGGATAAGATGCACTCAGTCAAGCGACACCTTCACTCATTCACTAACACATTCGGGGCCTCAGGAAAAACGCACAATTGTAGCAAAATAGAACTGAAACCTATGGATAAAACATGTGTCCTCTAAGCTTACATCCATATAGGACCCTGTAATGGAAGATAAAACATGCACCCACTTCTAGCTTCATACTGCAGGCCTCCTAGTGTCCACTGCACCTGCAGAATGGAAATCAGCTCGGATATTTATATATAACATCATTAATTAATGTTTACTCTTTTCAACTTTTATTTTAGTGCATTGTACCACTTCTATATTATCAACTTATATATAAGCACCATTATAAGATGCAAAGTGCTTTGTACATCATTTAGAATGTTCAAACCTGCATGTGTTTTACAGATCTTTGATGAATACAGATCTTGATCAGTGGTCATTAATCAAACTGTAGCAAAATAGAACTAAAAACATGTGGATTATAAAATCTGTCCCTTATTCTTAATCCATGTAGACGATTTATGAATATCATAACCTGCTTAGCAGCTAATGAAATCCAAAAGAACCCACCCAGAAGCTGAGACTTTTTTTGCACAAATGTATGCCGATTTTTACTCATTGTCTTGATCAGAGGTCATTAATCAAACGCTATGTATTTTGAACTCACAGAATACGTATCATAGGTAGTCACTGTATTTGCCTAGCTTATCAGTCAGACATGATGCAACATCACTGTAAGTTTTCAGTTCTCTCTGAAGTAGTCAAAAGAAGTTTCCGCAGTTATGTAGCACTGTGATCTCCTCTATGGTGCATTGCCCTTTCCTGATCATTAGTATGTTCTTTCTGTTATCTGCTGGCATTTTGTCTGGTGGACGGAGAAATCCTGATGCGATCCATGTTTGATTGTGAAACATTATCATCAAAGAAAGCCCAGGCTACGATACGAAGCCTTAAGGCTTTGTTGTTTCAGCATGGGGAACAGAACAGGAACATTTCATGGCCGTTCTTTTTGTCTCAGATTTCACTTTTTTTTTTTTTTTTTTTAGAATTAGCGTATTAGCATTTGTCTGTAGAACCTATAGTATCCTTCTAATCAACCCAATTGTAGTGCAATAGTACAAACGCCTACATTACCTGTGTGGAGCTGAAAACAAATACAGCAGATCTCTAAAGCTTCTAAATACTGAGAGGTCAGTACTTTATATTTGTGCGGCATTGATAACATTGTTGTGGCTTTATAGGAAGATTAAGATAAGTCTGGCCTGTTGCGGAGAGCGCCCTTGCTAACACAGATAAAGAAGGCTTGTTTCTCTCTGAAGTCCATAGATCACAGCCAATACGTGAAAGTTAAGCATGTCAATACAGGGCATTCACAGCTGAGCCCAGCTAATACAAAGAATGATGGAGTACTCTCCAGAAGATTTCTCTTATTTGTGGGTATTGATTACTTCATTTTCTTTCTCCAGTGCAGTGCTAGTGTATACCTAACTGTGGGCAAACCCTGGAAAAGCCAGGAAATAAATATTGTGCGAGTCCATTAGATGGAAGAGCTTGCTGTAAAGGCACTATTTAAGGGATGCACTCCCATCACACATTATTGCACCTGTATATTGTCACTGCTATAAGAAAAACGTGTATCTCTCAAGCGACAATTTTATAGGAGAAGAGGAAAATAAATCCAAGTAGGGCAAGATAGGGGAAAAAGGCTCCCTTAAAAGGTATGCCAAGTTATTTTACCAATAAATCATTTTTGTGAATTAGTTTAGCATACCTCTGCATCCTGAACAGAACCCAGTTTTGTTTAATAGTCAAAAATAAGAAAATCCTTCAAAGATGATCAACTATCAGGGCAAGATGTCCTCCTCTTGCATCAAAGCACAACATCTCCCTGTGGCATAATTCTATCTAATGATATACAAATGTAATACACTATGTCGCCAAAAGTGTGTGGAGACCCCCTAATTATAGCACTCAGTCATGCAATCTCCATAGGCTGTAGAATGGACTGTAGATTGGACAATACTGAGGAGCTCAATAGCTTTAAATGTGGCACTGTTATAGATTAGTTTGTGGAATTTCTACCTTGCTAGATCTACCCTGACCCACTATTAGTGCTATTATTGTGAAATAGAAGCATCTAGGACCCACAGCAGCTCAGTCATGAAGCAGTAGACCTTGCAAACTCACAGAAAGGGGCTGCCAAGTGCTGAAGCGCTTCAATGGACGATCTGATGGATGATGGTCTGATGGATGAATCTAAGTTTGACTGGTGCCAAAAGAACACCACCAACCAGAATGCATAGTGCCAACGGTTTGGCTGTTTTTCTGAGTTTGGTCTCGACTCCTTAGTTCCAATGAAGAAGAACTATTAATGTTACAGCACACATAGACTATGTAGACAATTACATGTCTCCAACATTGTGGCAACAGTCTGGGGAGGGCCTCACTGAACAAGTTTGGGATTAGTCGGAACATCTTGTCCATTTTGTCCGACATCAGTGTCTGACCTCACAAACGATCTTTTGACTGAATAGGAACACATTTATGTTCCAAAATCTTGAGGAAAGCCTTAAGAGTGAAGGCCGTCATAGCTGCAAAGAAGAGGGCAACTCCATGTTAATGCCCAGAGTTTTGGAATAAAAAGTCCAGTGTCCATAGAGGTGTGATGGTCAAGTGTCCGCATATTTTTGGCAAGATAGTATAACTAGCATGTAACACTAGTTATTGAATTTCAGTTTTTTTAATGCAAATGGGGGATTCTACTTCTTCTTCATGTAAAATATGTCATGTAAAACTGTAATCTGTCCTGTAATATAAATGCATGGTACATGATTGTCCTCAGACAGAAAATAGATCAGTTAACCCCAAATCTCAGGAATGTAGTCATCTAGATGAAAATTACTTTCAGTGGCTCCATCAGGAAAGAAAATAAGACTGAAGGGACATCTCAATCAGGGTCACCTGTTTCCCATGCTGCCCTAAATTTGGATAATTTTTCTAGCATTTTTTCCAAAACATTCATGTTATAAAGGACTGACATTGTTTCAAATGGAGTAAAAAAAAATAAGCAAAAACACTTTACTGCAACAATGTCATGCACAATATAGCAGTACTGGTCAATCCAGTGCAGCTGAGACAGTGAACTGGTTCCCATTCATTTATATTCAGCATGTAAAGTAGTAAGTGGTTCTCCATTTTGGGTGTTTCACTTCAGGACAAGTTGTCCTATTTCACTACTGGTGGCCTATTTCTAAAAACAACAGGAAAGGTTCTGCATTTAACATTTCACATAGTCATTCAAGCATAGCTATTATTCAACTGCATTTGCAACAACAACAAAAAAAGGAATTGCAGATTTCTTAACTATTAATTCCTCTTGTTACTTACCTGAAACCGAGACTGAGTCTGAGAATTTGCTTGAATATGCAGCGCCCAAGGCAATGTCAAATAATACTATCCTCCCGTAAGGTTGTCAGGACCTCTGAGGGATGTTAGCCTGAAACAATGCATTCTGGGTATTTTTTTTTCAGGAGGCTAGCAGGATCCTGAATGAACTGAGGAACTAGGAATGAAATGTCAGTCCACAGAATGTCTCAAATTCTTAACTTGAAAATGTCACTCATGAAGCTGGTCTAATGAAAAATGGATGATCCGGACCACCTCCTGCACATTAATGCACTCCAGCCAATCTGTCCCCTGCAGATTGCTGCTTATCTCCACACGGACACACACCCTTCGCCCGCTTTAGGTAAATAAACAACTGCATACAACAGGCGAGAAAATATGAAGCAGATATGCTTGATCTGCATTTATGAAAAATCAAACCGCAAACAGACACAGATCGAGAGCCATGCTGGATTTCTGGGTGAATACCCGTGACGTCCGGGTCACTGTCTGAGTAACCGCCATGAGTACAAATTTGAGGGCTTAGTGGTAAACCTATGGAGAGGATGAACTTTGATTACTGAGGAGGCCCTCATTCTCCAAAACGCTGTTGAGAACAAGCTTCTGTATCTAAGGCTTGTGCTGCTGTGGTATTATACTGAAGTAGTAGTTACTGTCAGGCCAATTAAGAATCTTTTTTTTTGTGGTTTGGAGCGATCTTATCTAAGGCACTGGTTCAATCCGTATAGACAATAGTGAAGGAATCAGAACTTGTCTTTACTTTTGTATGCGTGTGACCACAGGGCCTGATGTCTCACTAATTGTTTCAACCTTTCAAGTCGGTTGAATAATGCAGTTGTTTCTTTTGTTCACTTACTAATTGTACCCATGGGGGAAAGTTAAGTATTAACATTGCATGAATAGTAGCTTTCATTCCATTTAATTCTCTGTGTACCTTGAAGGGACGAATCAATGAAATTAAACCAGTCTCTGGTTACGTGGAAGTGGAATTGCTGCATTTCATGTCATTCCATTCAGGTGGCCACCACTGGTGCAATGTTCTTCAAAGCTTATTTAGGTTTGTGTTATTTTGCATGCAGAGTAACACTGAATTAACATTAGAGTGAAGAATGAAAACGATGATAGATTAGCCATTTGCAGACTTTACTGAAAAATGGAAGGTACAATGGAATTAATATCAAAGACGACCACACAAGATGTAGATGATTTTGTACAGTACTGTGCAGTAAAGTATTATTGCCATCCCTGATTTATTCAAGTTCCTGTCAACAGGGTTTGGTAGTAACGGGATACATGTAACAGCATTGTGTAATCAGAATGCCAAAAAAACACTGTAAGATTAGACTATAAGTACATTATAAAACAGGGTGATTATAAGCAAGATTGCATTTAAAAGCAAACTTGTCATCTTTTGACAAAGTACAACATTTTACTAATACATATATGTAACATAAAGAGGGAAGGAGGGGGGTGTCGGGCTGGGGGCACTGCCACTAGGAGAGAATTCCGAAGAATCTCCTGCCCAGCAGCAGTTCATGGTTTTCAAATCACCCAAACTAGACAATTTTATATAAGTGTTACATTTTTATTCTTAGAGATACGCAGAGATTGCTAAGGATATTTGAATCAGTCATGTGATCTAGTTTTACTATGTAACAAGATTTTTGTTCCCGACATCTATGTGTTATATTCCAGTTGCTTATGTGTTTTTGTTTTATGTGCAAAACAAAAACAGCTCTATTCATCACACACTTTGTTTCTGTGAGCAGGACAATGAAATGAATCAAAAAAATATTTATTTTACATGTTACTAGGTAATGCTATGTTGCTAGAATATCCAAAAATGTGAGAAATTTCTTAATAACAGCACTTTAAAACTTCAATAAATCCTCAAAACTTTACAGAATAAAAGTCTGCCATCTAAGCGAGCAGCAATCATTCACTTGACCTTCAAGAGCTTTCTTGCAGTGCTCACACGTATAATGAGGTGCCCATGGTTTGCCTTGATCTCCGACAGGTATGCCGAAGTATGCTTTGGAGGCATCGATAAATTGGCCACAAACGTAGCAGAATGTGTCTGTCCGATGCAGCAACCTCTTGATGCCATCTAAATTAAATGTAGCTCTGTATCCACTATCCACTTACTCAGCAGGAACATAAATTGAAATGGTTGTTTTAATGTACCTGTATTTATACTGCTACTGGACAGTCCCAGACAGTTCTAGAAAATTCAGAACAGTTCTAAAAAGTTTTCATAGTTTCAGAAGCTAAACCTTATGGGGACCAATAGCCATTTTCTATACATTTTTGGCCTAAGGACACACACTTAAGACCCAGGAACAAGACACAAATAATAATTTGCTACATAGTGTTGTCGACTTTGGGGGCATGAAACAATATCTCTACTGGTTTCTTAAAGATATTTCTCCTGTAGTCTCCTGAAAAGAAAGAACCCAACAGCCACAACTGCAGATTTTCAGCGAGCAGTGATGTCCTCCATGAGTCATCTTGTTAGTGCCAGCACTATTGGCAGATGGCTGCACGACGCAGGACTGCATGCATGCAGACTGTTACAACAACTACTATTAACACCATCCTCACCCTCACCAAAGGCTACAATGCTGTCGTTCCAGACCGTCATGGAGTGACTCAGAATGGCAGCGGGTCATCTTCAGGGACGAGTCCCACTTTTGTGCCAAGATGAATGGGTTGTTGTCACACACCACACGTCCATAAGGCCTGGTGTCACTTCACCCCCACCCCTACCACAAAATCTGCAAGAAATGCATGAGAATATCCAAGCTGCATGGAATGGATTAACATGTCTGGCATGTTGCATTGCGGCCCAGCGCCATACTGAGAGACACTACTTCTGTATGTGTAGCTCAATAAATATTGCCCAATATTGCCCTGGTAATGTTTATATTTCCTTTGAATAGCATTACAGTCCTGCACTTCTTTCTGGCTGCAACTATTATTTTGATGAGGAGTGTAATTGTTGAGGCTTCTGTGTAATTTCCCATTAACATATTACATATTTTATTGTTTATTTTTTCTGCAGCCGAAAAATGAATATATTGTCCTTAATGAAAGCTTTGACTTTAAATTACATAAACAAAGGGCGGTCTCTGATTTTTGCACAGTTCCGTACATACCAGTGTTACTAGTCTATTCCTACCCAGCTCACTGACTACGCTGGTCTTCTAATAAAGAGAAGATTCTGATGGCTTTATAGATTTATTAAATCTTTCTGATGGCTGCTAGAGATTAGCTGTTTTATTTGATTGCTGGAAATAAAAGACAAAACACTTTTTTTATTATGGTTAATAAACTTTCTGCCTGGTTATGAGAGACAGGGCCTTTGCGGAAGCTTGAGGTTTCTGCCCCATTTGCATAATGAGGAAATTACAGGCTTAGATTAATCACCTCATCTCAGGTCAGTCCGTTCACCCTCCGTCTGCATTTTAGCATACCCTCCGCAGTCCGCGCTATCGGCAGTCAATGGTTTAAACACCACTGCAAGATTTTTGAGCTGAAAAACCATTTAATGCATTGCTTTATCTGATGTCACCTTGACAGCTGAAAAATGTGTGTTTGCACAGTCAGCCCACATTTTGATTTATCTTCTCGGCTAAGATGTAATTTATGAACATGCTTCGGGATTCTCGTGTCATTACGCATCAAGCCGGATGCCTCTCCGCCACCGGGAGAGACCTGTTCTGTCTGAAAGATGGCTGGAATTCTGTTCTGAAGTGCCACACACCAGTCTCATTTTATTCTCTCAATTAAGTCTCTCGGCTGCATGCTAGTCTGCAAAAGAGACGTTTTTTGTGAGCCATCGTTGTAATCCATTATGTGCAAATATCATCAAGCCAAGAGTGGAGCAAACTCAATATAACTGGTTTCACTTAACAGAGAGTGAAAACAATGAGCAATTTTCACTCAGTTAAGAGTAATTGAATGAAAACCCAACAGCAGGGTGTTGGGAGAGACACAACGCTTTATAAACTGCTAAAGACCACAATCACTGACAAATGTAGAACACATACAATGGCGTCTAAGAAATCAATTTCTCATTTGACATCTAAATTTAATTAGCTGATTACTTCTGGGGAGACAACGGGGCAGATGTGGATTGTATTCCTATTGATCCACCCATGGCCGTCTGTTAAAGCACAATCGACAAATTAGAGGGAAGGAAATTTTAAATGTGTTTTTGAAAGACATGACCTTGCACCTGCACTTACTGCATGCACACACCCACGTGGGTGTGCATGCAACCTCCCGTTCCGTAAAGCAGTTCACTGCACATCTATAAATAGGCTGTAGGGCACTGAACAACCTCAATTTGCTAACACCCCCCACCTCCCCCCCATACACTTCTATTGCAATTATCCCAAGGTTTATTTCGGTTAAGCAGTCAAGCAGAGGGAATAGATTCCGCAGCTCATTCAGCAGTGGTTAATAACACCCAGAATACTTAATAGTGGCTAGCAATCAGTTTCATCAAAAGGGGAACGTGAATATGAGCTAGTTTGGTAATGAAGGGCCTGTTCTTTTTCACTGTACAAAGTGAAAGAACGAACGACGCGCCTGTGCCGATGTATGAATACTTGTCTTTCACGTTCAACTGAATGTGATCATTTGCACATTCAGAGATTAGACCGCTATAAAATTCTGCATCTGACGTTTTCTGCTGTTGGCGGGTCCTTCTTGGTATGCTTAATATTTCACACAGTCACTCAAGTACGGAAAGCAGGCTTCCTTTCTCAGAATTCTGTCTAAACGAGATGTTCTCGCTCATTGTACACACTGTCTCCTGGTGAAACACCTCAGTATTTTTCCTTTTTTTTCCCTTCTTAGAAGTTGTAGAGCTGTGGAGAGTCAAGGCCTGTATTTCATTTGCTGGCCTAAAGCCCCCGTTGAATGTGAAATCTGTAGGCAACACCTTGGACATGGAGAGAGGGAGGCTCAAAAAAGAGACTCCGAGGCGAGTCACATGGAGATAGGGGCTTTGATATTCCCTCACTGGCTGCCGGTGACCTTCACCTGCTCCAGATGAACCCAGGAACAGAGATATAATGTGGGCGAACTGTTCCCCAAGCTGTCCTTTGCCTTGCGCTCTACTAACCGTAATAAAACAACTGTAGTCTGTATGGCAAAGAGCTCCCAGGGGATTAACTCCTGAGATGTAACACACACTCGCACGCACACGCCCAATAACACAGGCTACTGCACACAGAAGGACACACTCGAACTGTAAAAGAAGTCTAACCCTCACACATAGCATTCTCAACAACCTGAGGCTCCAGTGATGAAGTCCTTGGTGAGGCCCTGACGGTCAACCATGTACCATCCCTGGCACACAAACTTCACTCACTTTATAATCCCTCAGTCCATTGCATTTGGAGTGAGCAAAGGTGGAGTTGTTACCTCCTGAAAATGTTCCGATATAGAGTTTGAGGGATTGACCAGTATGCTGCTGAGATAAGATCAACTGGCGGAAAGCCAATCTAATGCCAATATCCGACAACAAGATTCTTTGAAGTTCCCTAAGACTACCAATGAATTCGGGTAAAAGGCCAGTTCAGGGGAGATCTACTTGTAGGGTTTTAGTAGTGGAGTTTGTCTATGTTGTGGACACTCCTTGCATTCCCTGGTCTGTTAGCAATACTTTAGATGCCTGGCTCCAAAATTACACTGCTTTGTGACCCTTTGTGCCTTTGTGTGAGTGCATAACCCCCTTTTACAGGGCATCTGGATCAAGGGGGTACCAAGCAGCCCCCTGGGCTCAAGCCTTCGGGCCTCTCTTTGTGGTCATCAGGGCAACGTGGCAGGTCCTTAAAGAACATCAAGGGGACGCCAACGGAGAAGAAGGTTCTAGAAGGTCATCTGCAATGTAAACTGTAACTTATTAGAGCAATGCATAAATTAGCCAATTATAAATGTACATTAATAATTGCGATAACCACCATTAATATCATATAACAGCATCATGTTAGCTTTATCATTAACTGTCATGGCACGTGACGTAATGTTTCATTTCATTGACATCAGCTGTTATGACGCCATCATGACAACATGATGGCATTCGTCATGACAATTGCTACATTACTGAACATAGTCTGTCATAACAGCTCATGACAGACATGGTTATGTTATGCAGCAGGGTTCAAGTAAAGTGTTAGCGATTGATGTTCCTACAGGAACAGACCTATAAATCCTTAATGAGCAAAAGGTTCGAGGTTATCTCCGAATGGATGGAGTGGTGTCTGAAAGATAATAGGTGGGTGTGTGCGTCCTGAACGTAGCTCAGAGATAAGGAAGAACAACTTTTTTTTCCAGCTCTTTCTGCAAACAGACTCAGGGAAATTAGCTCTTTGATGCTTTTGGTCTTGCTGGAGTGGAGGCATTCAAAAGAGGAGAGTGCATTTGGCTCGGCTGTGGCTAATTAAGACTTAAGAAGAAAAAGAGGCCGTCGTCTTCGATTCTGTGTTGTTCTCAGTGAGAGCGAGATTGCATTTGACTTGCCTTCCCGTGAGACCGCAAAGTGATATAGAAAATAAAACAACAGAGCTTTGATTCACCGCATTTGTTATTCTTTCCGCGTGTCTATATATTTTTTGCTTTGTCTGGGTCTTTTTCAGCTTTGAACACAGATGTAGTTTAATCTCGTTATGGAGTCTATATGTGTAGATAAAAGGCTTGGATATTTACTTGTTTTAAGTAGCATTTTTTTAACAAAGTCATATTTACTATATATATATATATATATATATATATATTCTTTTCTTTTTTTTCTTTCAGACAATGAAGTGGTTTTGCTGTAATAAAAAGTGATCTGGATTCATTTAAATGCGTTCGGTCAAAAGCTGGACAAGGTGAATTTGAAGAATCCTTTTTGAAATGAATAGATTCTGACATTCATCACCTGTTTCTCGTGGCCCGACCACTTCAGTGTCACTTCCTGTGGGATGCGCTGAATGTTCTGTGGGCTACATTGAAAAGACTGTAGCCCTCTGCTTTGCATCTGACCTTGGGGCTATTGAGGGTTCTAGCCCAGCATGAGTCATCCGAGGCCATGAAAACACGAAAAAGCGATCGTTTTCCTTTCCTTTTTTTTCCCCATCTCATCTGTTGCAGTTGTTGATAAACCAACTATGGCTGCGGTATGCTTTCAGGCTCAGTGCTGCTTTGTTGAACATAATACTGCAAATTTGTAGGCTTTTTTTCCCTCCTCTTTTCTCCCATCTAATGATGATTTATTTAGCCTTTGAACTTTCACTAAATAACTTATTTTTTTTCCTCCCTCCCGGAAACATAAATCTTCCAAGTTCCTCCTAATCTCCTCCCCGGATATTGGGGGAAAAGAGGTCAGTTTTTCATATTCTGCGTGTCGGTTTTAATAGGCTATTAATGAAGATACATGCAGGATCCTGCGGTTAATAAGACGAGTGTCAGGTCCCCCCTTCCTGCAGGAGACATGGTGAAGAAGAGCTGGCCGTGCCGCTGTTTCTCCGACAACGTTCAACGCAAAGGGAGGTGGAGTGGGGAGGTAGCAGCGATGAGGGGGGTGTAGGGGGGAGACAGGGGTGTCAACGCAGAATTACTCCTCATTACAGAGCCGGACGAGCCAGTAAATCACAGCTCTCCACTCTGGCAACTCTCTCCCATCATCACTCAGAATATCTATGTTGGCATGCGCGCCATGCCTGCTGACCTATAAAACCGCACTGCCACGTCCCCAGCAAGATCGCATTTGAGCAGCAAGAATGTGTGTCGAAAACATGGCTCAGATGCTGCAATCGATTGCACAGTGGTCTTGTGCTGAAAAGCCTTCACGAGACTGTGCAGCACCAGGGCAGTGCAGGAAGAGGGTTTAAGGGGATATAAGCATTGTCAGGTTTTAGGGGAAGCCAGCCCTCCTGTGACAACAAGGTAACCCCTCATCTACCACCCAGTACGCCCATAAACAAAGGATCTGGGTAAATAGTTACCCCCTTATGCAGAAATTGCAATCACAAATCGTTATAGCACAAAATGGTAATAGGGCCAGTATGAAAAACAGCATAAAAGACGATGCACACTTCACAGAAGCCTTGAGTGAATTACTGCCCTTTCAGCAACATAGAAATTTATCTGATGGTCTCTACACACTACTCTACATTTTATCACATGTTCTGTAGCCACCAGTCTGCTATTGTTCTGCTAGTCTTAAAGTCCTACTGAAAGTCCTCCTAAGGCATCTCAGAGTGCATCAGCCCCTTTAACAGGGCATCTGGATCAAGGGGGTACCAAGCACTCCCTGGGCTCAGTCTTCGAACCTCTCTTTATGATCATCTGGGTGACATGGTAGCTCCTTGAGGGACATTAATGGGACACCAAAACTGCTTAGGGTCTTGGATAGCACTCTTGCACTGTGAGGGAGCTTGGCGGGGTTTCTCTGAAGAGCTTGAACAGGTCGATTGTTTCTGAGGCATCAGCTGTGGCTGCCTGGGTTTCACTGTTGATGGGTCCCAAAACTGCTGTGGGGTCTCAACCATATTCTAGCACCACCAAGGAGCTGGTTGGAATTTTCTGTGCAACCTCTCTGCTGCTGTACTGGCATTGCAGAGAAAACACCCTGACTCACTCAGCCAAGTATATGAGCATCCTGTATGAGTGCAAACCAAGATTTCATGTCAGAGAGCAAGGTGAGTTGTTGAAATACATACCCTTGTAAAAATCAAATCTGCAGTGGCAGCCAAGTTTCCTGGCTGGCTTCTGTTTCCTTGCAGGCTTAGGTTTGTCGCATTGTCTTGTGTAGTGCCATCTTTTCCTGCATCCGCCAGCACACTAACCGCCCTGTCACCACTCGCATAGGGGCCAGGCTGCATGAATACTTTCTCTTGCACTTGATATTACTCCAGCCCACCTCCACCACCTAAAGAACCTGACTGTGCACTGCATATTCCCTGAAAATCCTCCATGAGCCACAGCTGCTGCACTGCTGTACAGGCCTCTCCACCTGCATGAATACATCCAGAACAAAGCTATCAAGAACCGCAGCTGCAAAGTCCCCAAAGGCAAGCCTCATCATGTTTTCTATGTCGACAACAAGTGGCTATGGTCCATAACTCATCTCAAACAGCATGCAGCAAAAGGGGAAAACACGCAGCACACAAGCTACCTTAGGCTCTGCTGTGGCTACAGGTACTACAATCCCATGGCCCTGCCCTTCAAAATAAAAGTCTTTGCAAACAAATGCATAAGAATTTCTAAGGACTAAATAAGCAATCTTAGCTTGAACACATTTATCAATTGCATGAACAAGGCGTGCTGTGATGCCACAATAAGATGAGGTAGTTTCTACATCTACCCTGCGGGTAAGTTTTTCCTTGAAAGCTCTTGCACCCTCTCTCATTCCACCATTCTCTCATTTACTCTCTTCTTTTATCACAAAAATATTTTGTGAACTACTGTGTAAATGCTGATATCCCCCATGATATCGGGCAAACAATAACAGTGCTTCACCTACAAGATGGCATTGGTGCCAGATTTGCATGTGCTTGCACTTGTGTTCATGTTAATAAAGTTGTTACCTTATATTATGTATACACACACACACACACACATATATATATATATATATATATATATATAT
>CM067485.1:10619606-10635717 GCA_034552555.1 Semaprochilodus insignis
ATATATATATATATATATATATATACATGCATGACATTGAATATTTAGTAGAATATAACATATTTGATATATGGAGCATGATGACAATATTTGCATCACTGGAAAGCAAATATTTGCTTCATTAAAGTAAAAAAATGCCTTCCTGGCTCCACAGGGACTTCCAGCACTAAAGCAGATCACATGTCTGTGGCAGGTCTGGACGGAGCCTTGTGTGTGAGATTTGTCGAAATGCTGTCGAAGGCATGGGGCCTGATTTGTCCTGGCCTAACCTTGGCTAAGCAGGTGACATCCCCGCCGCCTCCGCCTAACAAATGGCATGTTGCGACACCTTGACACGGTCACGCTCCCCAGTGAAAGATGACGTCTCAGTCCATTACGTTCCCGCAGCGCAGGCCTGCTCGTCCCATTAGACGCTGCACTGCGTCGCGCCATGTTACTGCAAGCTCCATTGCCGTTTATTTCACGATCGGCCAGATGAGACGCTTGATATTAACAATCTGCTCCTTGATGTATGCCCCTTCTCCGATAACTGCCGGCGTGGCCGCCTGCGTCCATTTGTTACTGGGGTTCCGTTTCAGGTGGCATTTAATGAGGAGAGGCCTCCAGACAGGTAATTCCACTCATGGCTTTCATTTGTTATTTACCATTGTGGACGAATATCTCCCTGCTTAGCTCACCGGCTCCACTCGCCAGCACGATGCCAATTACTCCTCAGTCCACCTGACTGACCTCACGACTGGACAGGGGGATGAGGATGAGACGTTAGCGCTCCTCCTCGGGGAGAAGGAGGCGTCGGAGCCATCTGTTGCCACTCCGTCGCCGGCCAAGAGCAAAAGCTGGCTCGGTTAGGGCCGCTTGTGTGACGTGGGGAACATAACCGTGCACCAAAGACCAGTCGCGCTTCTCTGGTCAGTTCCTTTCTGGTTTTTTGATCTCTTTGCCTGCCGCTGGCTCATGTAAAGCAAACGAGGAGGCTCGCTGACCCAAAAGACGGGGACGGGAGCACTACTTCGCCATGTAGGTTGAAGAGGGCACATAAATTATGGCTGAACCTGATTTTCTCTTCTTTCTCCTCCTGGCACGGAGGCCCCACGTGAGCTGACTGGCAGAACAAATAATCAGCAGCCATGCTCCAGGATAGGTTTCCTGCCAGTGCTTTTTTTTTGGAAGGGGGGAGGCTTTTGACAGTTGCTAAAAAGTCCCGCAGATAATGACATTAGTGCGCTTGATTCTGGTGCGGGCGAGCGGATCTGGGCNCTGACTGGCAGAACAAATAATCAGCAGCCATGCTCCAGGATAGGCTTCCTGCCAGTGCTTTTTTTTGGAAGGGGGGAGGCTTTTGACAGTTGCTAAAAAGTCCCGCAGATAATGACATTAGTGCGCTTGATTCTGGTGCGGGCGAGCGGATCTGGGCGCGCGGCGCAGGGCCATGCAGAGCATGCAGACACAGAGGCAATTAAACGAGTAAGTGCAAGTGGGCCACACGCAGCATGGTGCCAGAGGCCTCACTCTCCCTCCGCGGTCAGATGAGAGAGATGTGTGAAGCTGGGATAGGTCACAGGGATCAGGCTGGATTTACTGCCTTAGACCTGCGGCTCTCTCCTTGGCTTTCTGCGTGGGTATCCTTGGGAGTCAGCGCTCTAGCCTCTCTATCTTTCTCTCTCTCTCTCTCTCTCTCTCTATCTTTCTCTCTCTCTCTTACTCCCTATCATCTACTCACGGACTACAGGCTTCATCAACTAGTGCAGCAGAAGGAGAAACTAGAACACGAGTATAGTGTGCCACTGGACATACCCAGCACGCGTATCTTTTGGGGGGGAAAAAGTAAGAAAGCTTCTTTATAGAACTTCACAGCACCAACATGAAGATGATTGGTGGAGGGAACTTTTGTTTAGGAGTTGTGGATACTGGGGGAAGTCAACTCACTGGAGTATGACCTCGGCTGACAGCAGAACAGCTATTGCACTCTTATCTGGGGCTACTCGGCCTGCGAAAGTTGGAGCTTTCCAAACCAGATAATAAAAAAAAGCCTCCTAGAAACCTGTGTTTTCAATTCCATGCTGTTGAACACTATTGATTTGGAGTTCATCACCTGGTGTATTGATTGTATCTTTTAAAAGTAGCCTACTGAAAACACTAAGCAAGAAAACGTGGCTACTCTTATTTATAAGGTCGGTGGTTTGAGTGAAATTTACGCATGCAGACAGGCCGAAGCAGAAAGAGAAACAATGCATAATTTAGAAACTTAAATAAGTTTTTTAACAATAGACAGACTGATTGCAAAAAGGCTTATTATGGCCCTTATATACCAAAAGGCAGAATGTGCTTGCTAAAAAGTCATTACATGAACTTTTCAGTAACCTTAGATAACATTGTATTTTTCTCTCCACCTTCGTAATTCATGAGCATTTCGCTTGAATAGCCGTTGGCTATTCCTTAAGGATCCAGTCAGTACAGCCTTAAGGGAAGGTTATGTTGTGTCCGTGAATGTACTTCAGTATCATGGTGGAATTTTTCTTTAGGCATTATACTGAGGAAAATATCAATGAAATATCAAAGAGAGAAGACCTTGAATGCATGTTTCAGGCCCTCCTTGTGCAACCGCTTTTCATTCTCTCCTTAAATAACCATATTATTCTGCCATGCAAAACCAGATAAGCTGCTGGATAAATGGATCTTGTGCAACATGCAGTTTTCAATATATTAGAAGAAATGATGTGTAGGTTGATAAATTGCACTAAGAAATGCAAACAGGCTTTTTGGATTACTGAGCCTTAAATCATACACTGGGGGAAAAAAACATGATATCTCGGCAAGTGAGAAGAGGTTCATACCGAAATTGCTGTACATCCATTTGTAACAATTTTGGATCTAAAACGATTTGAAAAGAATAACAGCTGACATATTACAAAACGTCACGTTTCTATTTTTTCTAATAAATGTGGCAAAAATCACGACATAGCATGGAAGTGGCATTTAACCCATGAAGCTCTTCAAATCTAGTCCATATGCAGCACCATGCAAACATCAGAAACCACCTTTCATTTATTTAAGTTTCAGTCAGAATGTACAACTCATTCATTTCAGGCAATGTTTTTGTGGAAATGTTCTCAGATAGGTATCGAAAGATGTGGAAATGTGGATCTTCATAACCATACAAGACCTGGTAAACCACACAGGTCATTAAATAAACAGTACTAAAAGCTTTTATCTTTGGACAGATTTGAAAGTGTTTCTTTTTCCACATGAGAAAACAATTCAAGGTTATGAGACAAGAATGTGTAGCTGTCAAGAAGTCTTTACTGAGAAAAGGCAACAGACAGCAAAGAACAGGTAACACTTTACATTACGTGTTGACTAACTACCATGAAGCAATGCAAAGTAGTTACCATGAAGTAATACATTAACAATGCTTAACTAATGTTAAGTAAACATGAAACAATTCTTTCTTGTTTACTTAACACATAAACTTGTAGTTGTTTATTTAATATTAGTTAAGCATTGTAACCAATGCTGTGCAAGTTTCCTGAAAAAAATAGATTCTGTAATAAAGGCAAAGCTTGGTCAGTGAAAAGAGAGACATCTGATATTATTTATAGTTCTTGAGGATACTGTATAATTATTGAAATTGGAAAGCATACAAATAAAAGGGTGATTCTCTGATTTTCACAGAGTGCTGCATCTTACGTTTCTTATTGTGATATGATTTGCATATTGTTAGATTATTTAACCTTTTTTCTATCTAATTTTACTTGTTATCTTGATTCATATCTACCAATTGAATAAGAGACTAGACTTCACTTGAAAAAATGAGAAATAGGTAGACTCTGATAATGGCTTAAACCCAATTCCATTTCACCCCTTGCCCCTACCACTTATCCCTACCCCTCTGTATTGCGTTTTCATGCTTTGGGGTAGGGTGACCTGATTCTCGTTGGGATAGAGGGGCAGGGTGAAGTGCCAGGGCTACAAGTCCCTCCAAATGGAGTTTTTTCATAGGCACACTCAAAGCAGAGTGTTATGAGAAATTTCCCAGAGCATCTTGTGAATCACCGACAAGACATATGGGCAAGCCCATTTGCTTAATGTTGCTTCAGTGTATTGCAGCCATTTTCTTCATATAAATCACTAAGCATAAAAATCACTAGTAGCATGCTGTCTTCTCGGTAGCTAAAGATAAACAATGGTATTGTGTGAGCCCAACTTTTTTTACATAGTTTCATGTTGCATTTCCCTCCTTCCCCACCTTTGAAGGCATACTTGCTTACAGTAGCTAATGAAGCAGTGTTCATTGTTCTTTGTATATTTCCGGTGATGTATCAGATTCTTGAAGGGTTGTCCCATTTCACAGGGGAAGATTTCAACCACTACACCTTGTAACTCAATTCCAAAAGGCAAAGTGACACTTGAAAACAAGGCATAGGGATAAAATAAGAAATTATAATGACCCTTTGATATAGTAACTAGATAAATAATGCTATTACATCTTTTGTTGAGTTTGCATTGTTGGCCTTATTCTTATAATATCCATATGGTGTTTACTTAGTGCTACATAAAAGGCTACTGGACACTCAGGTAGGTGAGAACTGTTATGTATAATAACATCAGTCAGCAGTACCTGTTGACTCGTGATGATTTGACTGATGCAGAGAGGTAATTCAGTCTGCTGCCATACTCATGCAGCACAAACTAACAGTGATCTAGCGCCAAGTAAACTCAGCAAACCATACTTTATAGAAAAGCAGGTAGCCGTTCCTCCTTGCTACTTTGTATCGATGGATATAAACTCTCTCCTAGACTTCATTTGTTCTTGCAGCCATTAATCCACAGCCAGCCATCTTCCATCCTAGGGCTTAGCGGTCTCTTTTCTCTCTTTCCTGGTTGGAGATTGGGGACGCAACAGGGGGGCAGAGGATCTTCTGGAATACCAATTGGCCTCACCGGAGGGGGTGGAGCACAGGATCTTGATTATAGATTTTGTTTGAAATGTGTGTGTCTCTGTGTGTGTCTGTGAGTGTGTGTGTGTGTGTGTGCGCGCGCACGCTCAGACAATACAAAAGAAAATCATGTCTGGCAGTGAAGCAGTCACCACCAGACAGCGGTCTGAAAAATGCATACGTTGCCTGGATGTCATTGCCATCTGCAACACTCACAGTAGCCCTGCTGGTTTTCCATTGCAGCACCGCTTCCTACATTTGGGTCAGTTTGCCTCTGCCGCTATTTGCTGGAGTTTATATGTATGGATACACTCATTATAAACTTTACTCAACAGAAACAAACCCTGCTGCCCCGTTTGATGATATCCAATATGTAGCCTTTGCTGAACAGAAGCATTCAGGGCTGGAGTCAACACTTCTAAAGAAATAAAATTCCATTTTTTTTTGTTCCCTCCTTTCGAACCACAATTATTAAAAAGCCAATATGCTAACTGGGATAGAAAGCCGTTAAAAAGCGGGGCGCTTCGCTTGGGTGCATTTGCACCTTAAGCTTAACATTACACACCAAGTGCCTCGCGCGGTTGTTGAACCTTATTTCAGATGCTCAGGCGAGAGGAACGTCTTTGGTTTGGTTCCCAAGACAACAGAGGTTTCTCTCTCTTGACTTTGCTTTGTTGTTACTATGCATACAAGCATCTACCGGCACACAGACGGGGTGATGCCTTGCCCCCCGTCCACATTGACTCTAATTCAGCGGTCCAAGTTTTATAAAGCTCCGCAAGCCTCAAGAGGGTACTAGGGCAGTGGTCAAGCTACGGGACAGTGCCGAAGGATCAATGCCGATCACTGTAGCTTCCTCCTGTCACTCAGAGAGTAGCACTTTTCTTTTTTTCCCTTCCTCTTCTTCTTCTTTACCCCCCTCCCCCCTTCTCATCTGTTCACTCACCCACTGCAGCAAACTGGTAGCTCTTCCATTCAAAACAGCAACAGTGCCCCCTGTTGGTCATACTGGTCTTCAAACTCCTGTCCTGGCCTGGCCAGTGAAGAACTGCAGCTGTGAGCCATTTTTTTTAAGTGGTCATCCTTTTTTTATTGATTAATACGTCTTCTTTCTGAAAAGGACAGAAAAAAAGAAAGTCATTTTTTCTGCTCTAGTGAAGTTTGACTTACCTTTGATTGCCATCACGGGAATGTGTTTCTGCGACAAGGGGGACGGAATCACAGCCACTCTGGACTCGTTATTCACACGCAAGTCTTTTTCACGAGTGCTGCCGGGAGAGTGGGGCAGTACGAGTGTCCAGGGAGGTTGGGTAATTATCTGTTATGATGACCAGCAACGACAGCAGACGACGGGGCAGCCCCAATTATTTGGAGCAAGAAGCAATGATTAAAAGGTTTAGGGGGGTGGGAGTAGTGGTAGGGGGGCTCTGTCTATACTGCCTTCTCCATGTCTGGAGAGAAGGATGACTCACTGACCAGGGAACTGGATGGCTCTGAAAGATTGCCCTACCTGATGGCCACACACAGTGATGGAAGGAGCCCAAGAAATCGGACTGGCCACTGTATGGTCTGAACGATGGCTGAGCTAAGGGAGGTGATGTAAACTACGAATGCAGAATCGCTATCAGAGACACAAGCAAATACACACATAAACAACATTCACAGACGCAGCATCCATAATAAACTCATGGCGGAGAGCTGTTTAATGGCTGATTACAGTAGCAACAGACAATTTAATGGACGCATTAATCTAATTTAATCACAGCATGGAATGGCATTTTGAATAATTAAGGTTCCGAAAAAAAGGTGACCATAATAATATGCGGAATTAGAATTAGGGGCTTTTTACACCCATTTTCCCCATTCGTCTCGAGTCAAAAACGTGTCAGAACGTGGAGCCACCACGTTCGGCTCCCTTTCTCCCACTCCCCAGATAACCGTTAATTATTGTAACCATTCTGCAATTCATTATATGGCATTTTTAATTAGACCACAAAATGTCAGCATCTCTTTCACAAAAGATTAATGGGATTTGGATAATTTTTGTGTCCCCCCAGTTCCCCAGAAGCCGTCCTAATTCCAACAGCAATTCATAACGCTTTTGATTGTGAAGTAGGTTCTGCCTTTGAGTGAAGCTTTAACGCTTGCCTTTTTACCACCCCCACCCCCTTTCTGCAGGGAAGGGCTTTTTAAACAGTGGTTCCGATGCGTGAAGAAGGCACGCTGAGGCGAAATATATCACAGGATGGGAGGGGATGCGGTGCCTATTATTTTCTAATGGAGCAAAACTATGTAGGAGGGTCCTCCTCGGCTACACTTCCTGTCCAACTCACTCCCTTGCTGACACAGACGGAACCAACCGAGAGATCCGAGAGGGGAGATGCATTTTACCATCTGTCTGTATTGGCAATGGCGAGAAGGCCGTAAATACCATTAATGTTCTGTAAGTGAAGCCAACTTTGCAGCTACCGTTGCGTGCGGCACTGGATTGGGAAAGCGACTCAGCAGCATCTCTTCCAGTCCAATGGCACTCCCCATAGACACCGGGCACTAAATTTCATGCTATTACAACACTGTACTTTACTCTACTGTACTTCATTTGACTATATTTAGCTTAGACTTACAATGCACACAAATTACCATTCATTTTTAAGAATGATGAAATTTCAACAAATTTTGGAAATATACTTCAACACATTATGTTCTTCACAACAAAATCCTGAATTTTGTCAGGTATTATCATCAAATAAAGCCCTAAAATTACTGTGTTGTACCTTTTTCTAAGTTAGCATATATGCTAGCAAGTTAAAGTTAGCAACAAGATAACATTTATGCCTTTACAACATTTCAGAACCCATAGCTGCAAAGTTAATTACACCCAGTGAAATACAGGAAGCAAAAATCCATGTAAGAATCTCTGCTTGCTTTAACTGAGTTTTATTTATAAGTTATAAACAAGTATATTACATGGGGCTGTATTTATATGCATTATTCATCGGTGCTGGAATTTACCATCATGTTACCCAAATAGGTTCCTAGTACATGTGTTTGTTCCTCATAGTTATCAGGTTAATATCTAGAACATAAAGGACTTTAAAGGAAAGTATCACCAAAACATGCATTGTTTTGTAGTCTGTTCAATGTAAATACAGGATATAATGTGAGGTTCCTGCAGGACTTGAGTAATCTCAAAATGAAGGCACTATATAGGAATATTATGAAATTAGACAGTAATGACATTTAGTACATTTTCACTTTAATTTGAACTGTTTTATCTGGTTTTCCCTGTGCTTTAGTGTGATATGTAGCTTTTTGTGCATGTAAACAGTTTGTAAAGTTATAAAGGCACAAAGTGTTTAATACAGGGTGAATGCAGATGCACAGTGTGTGTGAATAATGGTGTTTGGGAAAACTGAAGCATGCAAATCTATTCTAGTAGACCCAATAAAGAAAATTATGAACATTGAAAATGACATGGTCGGGTCCTTCTTGTAATGCATAAACCTGCATTTACAAAAGAGGCTGGGAAAACGGGCTGATCCCGAAACCCTAAACTGTTATGTAACAGTCCTGATGCTGCCAAAATGTACAGCTTACATCCCAACTGATACCTGTAAGTAGCAGCCATGCTGTGTGATTTTAGTTTGGTGCTTGAAGCAGATCTTCTTAAACTGAAAGTCATATAGTGATGAACAACTTCAGTTTGCTTTGTGCTGATGTCAAGTTTGAAAGCAAGTAGCTACTATAGGTAACGTTATCTACGAGCAGCTACATGTAAGCATAGCTAATAACCTGGATTATTTACACAAGGGTTCAATTTATTTTCCTACATGTGTCTAATTTGACATGTTGCTTCTGTAAATTATTCATAGGCTTACCTGTGATATATACACTCATCATCAAAAGAATAGTTTCACCCAGAAGGAAGTGTCGTATTGCTATGCTATTGGGAAGGAAGATAAAGGTTACCAGGAACAATAAATGATGATAAATTAAGACTGATATTGGCAACATTTATCTCTCAGAATGGCATCAGGTCACCATGTTTGCTAATGCAACATGCCAGACGTCACGGCATGAGTTGTAGAAGTTCCTTATGGTGTCAAAAACGGGACTCGTGACTGAAGATGACCCTCTGCCATTCTGAGACACTCCATGACAGTCTGGCACGACACTATTACAGTCTTCGTTGATGTTGACATGGTGTTAAGGGCAGTTATCATAATGGTCTGTGGGCATGTAGTCCTCTTTACAAGACTTGTATAGCCATTCATTTACTTTTTATTTTCTGACCAAAAATTAGATAGATATCAACATTCTGTTAGCATCTGCATCTCAAAAATTAACATATCTGAGCAGCCCAGGACCTCCAACATCATGTGGTATGTTTGACTCTCATGTAAATATTTTATGCAACTGCAATTGGACTTAACCAAAAGACCAAAACAATTACACACAAGCGTTCTAGTAGTTATTACTGAATTAATTGACAGCAATTAATTAAGCAAATTAATATGGCGAATGTTTCCAAACTTTTGAGCATTAGCGTAATCACAATATGCTCATATTCTCATAATGAAAGGTGTTAGATATGCTGACTAATTTAAGGTTATGTTACTTGCTAAAATACTTTATTTATTAGTCTCTTTTTTTTGTACAATTGGACTGCTGTCTAAAAATGGCTAGTGCACTACAGGAGTATTTAATTTGATATACAGGGACTGTGACGAGAGAAGCACATCCAGAAAAAGACCCAGTCACTCGCTACTGTGGCGCTTGTCACTTAAAGCTAAGGCACTGTGTGTCTGCTTGTCCATAAATACTGTATGGGGCCGAGGTGCCAGGCCCATCTCTCACAGTAATGGGAGCGCAAGGCCAGGCAGCGGAACTGTACCCAAGCCTGGAGCGCAGTGAGTCTTTCTGGGTGAGTCTGTGGAGCTTTACAGCTGGTCGTGGCCATAATCAGGCACTGCTGATGCAGGTGATGAACAGCTTCCTTTAATAGGTTTTATGAGTTCACCGCCGGCCTGCCTGCGCTGCTGGCATTTATCTCTCCCTCTCCCGAGAGGTCGCAAATGCTTCTAAATTAATAAGCAGACGGAGGAGCTGACCAATAGACGTAGCTGAGGAGGACAGACAATGTTTGTGTGCGAGTGTGTGTGTGTGAGAGAGAGAGAGACAGTGTGTATGTGTGTGTTCCCTCCCTCTCTGTGTGTACCCGAGCTCCGGACGCCCCCATGCTCCAGGTGTTTGGGGGTAGGCAGACAGAGGGAAGATGAAAAGCCTCTGGAAGCAGCATGTGGCCATGCATTTTTATGGGACACCCTCATCGTGCCTTGATACTGCACTTGGCCCGCTGCCTGTGGCAATGGCAATTCTAGTCCAGCCTGCCGAAAACCTACAGCACAAGAGCAATGGCTTGCACGCGCATACACATACGCTTAAAACTACAGACTTTTTGTCTCTAGAAACGACTAACAAATTAATACGTTTCGCTTGCACACGTGCACAGACAACCGGCCTCTTGCAGTGATATTATGGACTGCATGCTTTCAGGACATGTAGGAAACATGTAAGTTATCATTCTCTATTACTATTTATTCCTTTTATGTTATTTGTAAATGCCAACTGCCCTTTATATTGTGTTCTGAATAGACTAATATAAATGATCCAAAAGTACATGAAATAAAAACTTAATCAGCTATAATAAGCCACACTTTTCAGTGATTTTGTCCTAAGTACAGGTTGTTTTGTCCTAAGTACAGGTTGTTTTGTCCTAGGTACAGTGCAAAGCAGCTACAACATACAATATGATAAAAAAATAAACTGTTAATAATTTTGCATATTATTATAATCTCCATAAGATATTTTTTCACCAAGAAATACAGTTTTAAGTAGGCTGAGTCAAGTAGTCAAGTCCAAGACAAGGCCAGGTTAAGATTTTCTCACAACACGAAAATAAAAAGAAAATGAAGGACTGGAAGTGGATGCTTTCAGGACATGTAAGAAATGGTAAACATATTGTTGCTATCAGCTTTACATCATACAAACACTTCCAGAGGAACAGACAAATAAATGGTTCAAAAGTATGTGGGATAAAATCCTATTACATGCATAATATACTCTTTCAAAATGTTGTTACATCAAAATGAAGACTTTTTTTCTTTTTCATGTGAAGACTTTTTGTGAAGCATTGCAGTGGATTCCGTTCCTTTTCCATTGTGAGACCTGGAAAATACAGTATGTAAATACATGTTTTGCATGCACAAACAAAACCATGGACCTTCTTCGACCACCATGCTTTATAGTATCCCTGCCGATTCCATGCTTTTAGGATATGCAAGAAATGGCAAAATATGCAAATATATACTGCACAGACAAAACCAATACACACACAAAACCAAAAGTATTGCTGTGATACTGCGTTCCTCAAGCCATCTAAGAAATGGCATATGTGTAAATATACATTTCCTGGGTATTCCTTCTGTACACATGCAGGTTTAATATGCATAAGCTGAAGGGTCTGCACTGGCCATCATGAATTCACTTCATTAACACACATGGGAGGAGCATGGACCATGCATGGCTAGAAGTAACTACTGCCATGAAAGGTAAGGCACTAGCAAGGGTCCATCATTCAAGAGTTATTGGTATTTTTATTTTTTGAGGGGCAGAATACAAAACTGAAAGAAGGGGGGAAATGAATTGGCTTGTTCTTCATTGTATGTTGTAGTTAATTGTATCACTCTATCATTATCATTCATTGTACATAATATATTAATTCATACTAGATTATGCACACATTAACACAGGTTAACATAAACCCAACAACCGATGCCACATTTCCTTATGAAGTGTACGTCCACTCTTTACAAGCAAACATTTACTCCAATGAAGATGACGTGAATTAAAATCAGACAGCTGAAGTAGATACAGAAAGACAGAAAAAAGTGCCCACGGGGATCGCATGATGGCTCCAGCCCCCTGGATGACCTGGGTCTGAGCTAAAGTCAATTGAATATAAACAATATACATTTTTTGCCCAACCATTTTTGTTACATCAGAAGATAGTAATAAAAATCATTCCAGTCCGGCCTCAGGGGATGCTTGAATTTTAGAGCAAACAAATCAGCAAACAAATAATATCCAGCTTGCCATCACATAAAGGACTGATTAGATCTCCAATTACCAATGAGTAGACTTTCTTTAAAACATAGTGAAATTAAAGTTTTATTCAGTTTGAAGGTTTTGTGAACATTCAACAACAGAAAAAAAGTTTCTAATTACCTCGGATGGAGACACTTGACTGGCAGAACAAATTTAGAGTCCACCTTACCACAGGACTAAGACAAGACTGAATCCAAATGAAGACCAAGCTGGTAATTTGTAGAGACCAAGTTTGGACTCAAATACTACAATACTACGGCAAGCAGAGGAAGCAGAATGAGGACAAGGCTGTCACATGTGCCATGAACACATAACAATATAGCAGTTTCTAATGCAGAAATCCTCAAATTATAAGTTGTTTTTTAATCAAATTGCCAAAGTAAGGATAATGCTAATTTATGCTAGCTGTGCTATGTGTTTTCCGTGTTATGTTAGCGTTAAGCACTTTTCCACACCGGGTTGAAGCAGATCTACTAAAAACACAAAAAATTGAAGCTTATAATACAGTGGAGTACCATATTCTTAAGTACAGGATATATACCCACCGGCCACTTCATTAGGTACCCCTCATTTGCACTCATTGCCCCTTTTATCAGCAATTACAGACTGCAGTCCATCTGTTCCTATCCATACTTTGTTAATCTCCTTTCACCCTGTTCCTCAGTTGCCAGGACCCCCACAGGACCACCACAGAGCCAGTAATATTTGGGTGGTGGATCATTCTCAGCACTGCAGTGACACTGACGTGGTGGTGTGTTAGTGCGTGTTTGACTGATGTGAGGGGATCAGACACAGCAGTGCTGCTGGAGTTTGAAACACCTCAGTGTCACTGCTGGACTGAGAATAGCCCACTAACTGAAACTATCCAGCCGACAGCGTACTGCGTGCAGCATCCTATGTGCAGCGTCCTATGTGCAGCGTCCTGTGTGCAGCGTCCTGTGTGCAGCGCCCTGTGTGCAGTGTCTTGTGACCACTAATGAAAAACTAGAGGATGACCAACACAAACTGTGCAGCAGCAGATGAGCTATCGTCTCTGACTGTACATTTACAAGGTGGAGCAACAAGGTAGGAGTGTCTGACAGAGTGGACAGTGTGTATACAGTGTTTAAAAAGTCCATCAGCACTGCTGTGTCTGATCCACTCACACCAGCACAACACACACTAATATACCACCACCACATCAGTGTCACTGCAGTGCTGAGAATGACCCTCTACCCAAATAATATCTGCTCTGTGGTGGTCCTGTGGGGGTCCTAACCATTGACGGGTGAAAAGCGCTGATAATGTACGCAGAGAAACAGATGGTCTACAGTCTGTAATTGTAGAACTACAATGTGAACCTATATGGTAAGTAAAGCTGATAATATGGACAATGAATGCAGATTAGGAGGTGTACCTAATGAAGTGGCTGGTGGATGTATGTATATAGTAAAATAGAAAGGGTTTAAAAGTCGTTGAGATAAAAATCTTTGAATTTCTTATACTCTTTAAAATGTCGCTACACAATAACCATTAAAAATAAGAGGCTTTTTTTTCTTTTCGTGTGAAAAATTATTTCAGAAATGAAGGCTTTTCATAGTACTGCAGCAGACTGCCAAATATGGCAAATACATGTTTCACATGCACAAACAAAACCACCCTTTCTTGGACCAGCACCCTTTGTAGCATCAGTGTGGATTGCATGCTTTCAGGATATTGCAGGAACCGGCAAATATGTAAATATGTATTGCACATACAAATACGAAACCTAAAGTACTGCTGTGATACCACATGCCTCAAGCTACATAAGGAAATGGCAAATATGTAAATATACATTTCCTGGGTATTCCTTCTGAACTCATGCAGGTTTAATATGCATAAGCTGAAGGGTCTGCACTGGCCATTATGTATTCACTTCATTAAAACACATAGGAGGTGCATGGACCATGCATGGCTGAAAGTAACTACTGCCATGAAAGCTAAGGCACTGGCAAGGGTCCATCATTCAGGGGATATTTTTATTTATGTGAAGGACAGAATGCAGACTACAATGGCTCACTTCTGAACGTGCCTGAAATCCTTCCAAGAAAATGCTTTCTTGGTTCATCCAGGGACTTTCTAGGAAGTGTCACCATAACAGCAACCATAACTGACACCCGGCATACCTGCACTGCAGATATTATGCATCAGAAAGCTCAGTGCACAGCTGTCGAGGAGGAGTAAAAATGATTTATTTATTAAAGCCAATTAAAACTTCAGGAACAAGAGTACTTCAATGAGAATATGCATATCAAATAGGAGCTCTATATGGTGAAGGTATTTATACATGCAAGTGTGCTCACCTTAAATCGTATTACGCATTCGTGAGACCGTTGTGCATGAAAAACAGGGGGTAGAGTCAGAGAGACCCTTGTCATCTACTGAATATTCTCCACTGCTTCTAGCATTCAAAAAAAAAGAGAGAGAGAGGGAGAGAAGAAGAAAAAAAGCTTTTCTCATCTTAGGCTTGTCCCTTTCTTCTTTCCATGCAATAAATGTGATTTTAAGTTTCTTTTCAGGGCCTGTGTCTCTGAAACACGACTGCATTTGGTTGACGGCCACACTGAAGCACACTCTCGGAATCGATTAGCTTCACTTGCTTCTGTGCTTGAGCCGAGTGTTGTGGGCATAGCTTAGTGGCTGGGGAGCGCTGATTGTGTGGCATTTGTCGAGCTCACGAGGGACTGACATACTGTATTGTTTGGGAATATGGATTTAGGCACAGTTAGAAACAGTCCATAACTCTGAGATAGGAATAAATTGGTGCAAAGGGCCAGAGCAGAAAGGGAAACAGGGCAAGAGAGAGAGTAATATGAAGTAGATATGCACATAAACCACTTTTGGTGACTAGGCCTTATGGGAGAAGCATTTAGGCTGCAAATTAATACACTATATTTGGCATCCATCGTCATTGTCTCTGGGCTTTTATCTGCTGACACTCAGGGATGTGAGATAATGTAGATACAACAGATGCAGTGTGTGTGACTCATCTTGGGGAAAAAAGGGAAAAAGTGCTTTGAAATGACTTAATTCAAACAGGAAAACTGATTCCACATGAATAAAATATACAGGATCAACAATTACATGGCAAAAGTAAGCAAACTGAGAGACAATTATTGTGTTGATGTTATATGTTTTATTCATGCGAGACGATGATGTATGAATCAAGTAAGTTCAAAGCTCTTTAAGGAAGGCCTTTAACATATTTGATCTTTGATCTCACAGGGCCAGATGTGAGAACATCTGGGGACAACCATGGGCTAAATGAGGTGAAATTAACATAAATATATAAGGCTTATATTTTATGTTGGGATTGTTGTAAGCTTATTATGAATTATCTTGCATATATATTGCATATATATATATATATATATATATATATATATATATATATATATATATATAGTCAAAAGCCATTCAAAGTCTTTATGAATTTATCAATTCGTTATCTATTAGACCCATTTACCTTGAAATGCTGCATGTAATTTCCTTCATACTTTAGGAAACAGTTCATAGTAAGGATTTTAACAGTGACCACATACAATTATCCCATGTTTAAATAGACCATTTAAAGAGTATTTGCACCAAATATGCAGGTTGTATATGCATTATAACATTCCCCTTATTTTCTTAAAGCAGACATCTTTAATTCTGACATCATCAGTCTCAGATGTTTAATGTAAACAGCACTGGTCATGTGTCTCATTGCACCACCAACATACAAAATGTCAAATGAATTTGAGACAATCTATAATATATCAGTAAAAAGCAATTATTTTAGACTAAACTCACAACACAACTTCAGTCAGAAATATAACGTGCCAATGAGATGGGATACAATAAATCGATCCATTGATACATGGACCAAATAGCGAAATATCCAATGTTGTCAACGTGATGCATAAATATGAATGCATGAGTGTACTTTTAGCCATATTCCAGCCCATATTCCAGCATTATCTCTATGAGTCCTCTGTATGCTTTGGGGG